>JAEMWC010000116.1:110000-230000 GCA_016490735.1 Pachyseris speciosa | reverse complement strand
AACAGAACAAAGCACGGTTAAGGGTTTTTTACTTGTTAACTAACATGTTTAGCCATCTTGACTGTAATTTTTCACTGTGTCTGGGAAAAATTATAGACAAATTAAAAATTCCACTGGGTAAATTTCGGGGCAGGTAGGAATCTCAGATTTTGACACTAAAATCCTTTGGCTAGTATTAAACTTAAGTTTCCAATTTATAAAATTTTCTACATTCAAGGTTTTACTTATTTGTCAAAAAAGTCCCTATATAAAAATATTGTGTTTTTTCCGAAGCGCTTGCCTACCAGTCAAGTCAGTGAAAAGGACTATGCTGAGTCCTACATGACTGGCATAAACATCCTTCAAAGCTTCACTTGAGTTAGTTTTTCGAACTTTAATGAGTCCCGATAATTTTTCAATTTTTTTTACTGGTCTTTGCTCAGTTCCTTTTTAAAACAAAAACAAAATTAGACATTTCTTAAATAACTTATTTTCGGCCATGCTGCTATCAGATGATAGTGCTCATGCAGGAATTAGTGACCATTGATAACATGGGAGCGTTCCTAAGATATGCGTAGCGCACGCAAAATAACCACAAACAAGTAGCAATGATTCCCCTCTCTGATTTCCTCTCTCTCCCACTTCCGCCACATTTTAGTTTTTGTTGGAGACCAGGGACCCGTTTCTTGAAAGTCCCGCTAACTTAACCGGTCCGAAACCATATTTTGAAATCAAAATGTCAAGAAAAGTAGGGTGTGTTCTGACCTTTAATGAAGTCCAATGTGATTCTTTAGCTGATTACTTTATTGTATAATTTTTAAAACTTTTGAAACTCCCATCTGGAATAGAAAACAAAACAGCTTAACGGGACTGGTAACTACCGGGAGCTTCCAGAAACGGGCCCTTGGCTCTTGTCTTTTGAAGCTTGGCTAAATTAGCCATCCCCTTTCCACAAAAATTTGGGTCAGAATGGAAAATCAGGGACCTTATTGGAACTTACTAAACTCAGCGAGACGGATCAATGCCGGCGTGGCCCGATTATAGCTACTAGCCTCACAGAGAACCATGTGCTGATAGTAGGCATGGCTTACGATTTTAAGATTTGGAAATCATGAAAAATATTGTACCCAATTACAAAGGCAGTAAAACCTTGAGAATGAATAGAGCGGTTTTCGCTTGAGTGTAGAAAGTAATTCTCATTTAATTTTATTTTATCATTCAGTTCCCTCTGTAATTGGCTGAGAAAATTCACGCCACTCTCCCGACCGTGCAGTGAGAAGCAAAACCAAAATCGATCATCACTTATTGACTTAGTCGCACACAATTTTCCCGCGCTTGACGTTGGCTACATGAATTCTGATTGGCTCATTGCACCGGCGTTTCCTATTTGGAACCTGGTTTCACTATTTGGGATCTAAAATCGTTCTATGTAATATTTTGATATCCTTTTGTTTCGTTCATTAAAAACAAAATCTTACATGTGACTAAACTACATCATGAAAGTGCTGATGTACGTGGTACCGGATCGACTGCAATATCTGAAAACACTTACATTCAAGGCGCATATGGCGGGCAACAGTTCACAAAGTGTGCACTTTTTATCAAGTCTTGTCTTTCTTTTTATTCTTGATAAGGACAGGAAGAAGAAATGAATGCCTCTCCTCCCCCCGCCCCTCCCCCCACCCCTCCCCCTCCCCCTCCCCTTTCTTCGCCTGCCACGCAGGCTAAAAACCTAAGAAACTGGACTTATGACTGATACACGCTTCCCTACTAAAGAAAGTTAGGTTTAAGTCATGTCTTTCGCGCCCCTTTGGTAGCATTAGAAAGGTGTTGTAAGCCCGCCTGATCGCCTACAAGTTGTACTTCGATGTCAAATGGCGATTATACATTGTGTTGAGAGGAAAGCTGTGTTTCATTGAGTTTCCTAACACCTCAAACTGAATGCTTATTTACTTTGAGAGATGTCAAGGATTGAACGCAAAATATGCAAAAATTACAAAAATTTGCTATGTTAGAAGAAAGTGTAAGTGAAGAGGCATGAGGGGCTGACCAAAATGACAAAAACAACAAATTTGACGAAAAAGCCAATTTTGGCAAAAATTACAAAAATTCCCTATGTTAGCATAAGTGTGAGTGAGAGGGCACACAAGGGCCGACGAATTTGACAAAAACGATGACTTTGGCAAAAATTACAAAAATTCGCTATGATAGAATAAGTGCAGTGAGAGGGCACACGAGGGCTGATGAAAACAACGAATTTGGCGAAAGTTACAAAAATTCGCTATGTTAGAAAAAAGTGTAAGCGAAGAGGCCTGCTCAAGGGGGCTGACCAAAATGATAAAAACAACGAATTAAATTTGCAAAAAATTGACCATTTTATAGTTGTCGGTGAAAGCGAGGCTGGGGTTGACCTTGTTTTGTTACAAACCTACCTATTTTTCGTATGCTAACTAGTGTTTAATCAGCATAATTTCTATAAGAAAAGCAGGTAGGTTTGTATCAAAACAAGGTCACCCCTAGCCTCACATTCAATCAAAGGCCAGGGTACTGAGCAAAACCGTAAAATTGTCTATTGGAAAATTCATCAAGTCAGTGAAAAGCAGTAGACAAGGCGGTTGAGAGGGCCCCCAAAAAAACTGTGAAAATTATGAATTTTGCAAAAAACTGAAAAATTTGTCAAGTCAGTGAAAATTAGTAGACAAGGGGGTTGAGAGAGTTCCAATGAAAACTGCAATTTTTACGAAAACTGCAAAAATTACAAAAATTGTGAATTTTGCGAAAAATTGGAAAATTTGTCAAGTCAGTGAAAATAACGAATCTGGAAAATTTCGTCTAGTCAGTTTCAAGCAGGGGAAGAGGTGGTTTTAAGGGCCCGAATGCGCCAGCGTGAGTCAAGCAGGGGGTCCGTTGCCATGCTCCCTGGAAAATTTTCAGATTGAAGTCCTCTGAAATGGCTGGAAATGCATTTAAAATTGACATGGTGTGGTGGACTTTCAGAAACAAAAAAGTGGTGTTAAAACTTAAAAGTACCAGGGGTCAATGGACCCCACTTATGGACCTGGTCCATGCCCTGGTCCATGCATCCTGTGTTAATAACCTAGAAAAAAAGCAATTGTAGAAAAACAGGCACATAAAACAGCAAGACGTCAATTGTTTTCCCATGTGCTTTTTTAAAAATGCAACTTAAGATTCAATATAATCATTCCTGCCTCTCTCATAGAAAGAGTCCAGTCCAGATTCAATGTCCAGTTACTAGGCTTTGTCTCGGCCGACATTCACATCAAGGCAGACGTTATTGTGTTGGGTTGTCAAGTGCTGTGTTGAAGTGTAAAATTAATACTTGAAACTAGTTGTAATGGTAGATCAGGAATGCGTTCGAGTGTCTATTGCTGCGGTAGTCTGATGTGATAATAATGAAATCGATTACAGGTTTGTAACATGACGTGACTCAAAGTGGGTTGTGATCGGTTATGTGCTTCCTTGTCGGCTAGTATTTAGCTAAGGTTCGGTAATATTTCAGATCTTGCCATGAAAAAACAATATTGAAGTGTAAACAAGGTTTTGTTTCTTATTTTCAGCAAATAAGTTACTCGAAACCATAGTTAATGATGAACTCTGTAACATCTATGATTGGTTAATCGCTAACAAGTTATCTCTGAATATAAAAAAATCGAACTTTGTTATTTTTCGGCCTAGACAGAAAAAGCCGAATCACCAAATAAATTTGAGAATGTTTGACCATCATACTAACAGTTATATTTTTTAGAACGTAAGGAGTTTATTAAATACTTAGGTGTGCTTATTGATGAAACTCTTTCATTGGGTCACCACATTGCTCATATTGCATCCAAAATAAGTAAATCAATTGGCGTTATCTCTAGGTTAAGACACTTTGTACCCCTTTAGCCTGCGAAGCAGTCGATTCCTTGCCAAACGCTGCGCGGGGAGTTCGAGCAAACAAGCGGGCGAACGAGCGTGACACTGCGGTGAGCAAAAAATTGGGGAAGAAGCGGGGAGGGGGTGGGGCGGCGAAGGAATCATTCCTTCGCCCCCCACCCCCTCCCCGCTTGTTTCCATTTTTTTTTTCTGACCGCAGTGTCACGCTCGTTCGCCCGCTTGCTTGCTCAATCTTCCCGCGCAGCGTTTGGCAAGGAATCGACTGCTTCGCAGGCTAGTACCCCTTAGTCTACCGCCGCCCGGTTAGCTCAGTGGTAGAGCACCGGACTACTGTGCGGGAGGTCGCGGGTTCAAACCCCGCCCGGACCAACACTCAGGGTCTTTAAATAATTGAGGAGAAAGTGCTGCCTTTGTAATTACATCTGCAAACGGTTAGACTTTCTAGTCTTCTCGGATAAGGACGATAAACCGTAGGTCCCGTCTCACAACTCTTGTTTCTAATAATCTGTGGGACGGTCTCACAACTCTTGTTTCTAATAATCTGTGGGACGGTAAAGAGCCCACACACTGTTTGAAAAGAGTAGGGGACGTAGTTCCCGGTGTGGTGGTCTACCTTTCATCTGTCTTGACATTCATGTGTGGGTTGGGTGGGTGGGTGAGATCAAAAATGGACTGATAGCGGCTGCCAGAGGCGCCTTTACAGGCTGACGTCCGATCTCACCCTAGAGAAGAATTGTAAACTTAACCGCCATGAAACTATGTGATATGTGCGGTATATAAATCCATTACCATTATTAGTACTCTAAACCACATTTATAGGTCACTTATCCAACCCTATCTGTTGTATGGTATAGTCGCGTGGGGTCAAGCTGCAAAACTTTATAGAGATAAGATTCCAATCCTTCAAAAACGAGCCCTTTGCTTAATGTACTTTGGTGACTACAGATCTCATGCAATCCCGTTTTTTGCTTCTTCTCGTTTTCTTCCTCTGGACATGCTTTACTTTAAATCAGTTGCCATCTTGATGCATGACATATCCAATAACTTGGCACCTCCTAACATATCTAACTTATTTACTTACCAAGCTAATATTCATTCGTATGAGACAAGATCATCTTCAAGAGGCGACTATTTTGTCGAAAGTTCAAGATTAGATATACAAAAAAGGCTTTTTCAAGAAATGATGTTAGAATCTGGAATAGCTTGTCTTGTGAAGTGCGCCGGCTATCAAACACAATTTTAAAAGTAAAATTCATGATCTCTGTGACGATGTTAGTCCCAGTCCCTGAGGGGCTCACGCAAGTGGTACAAAGTTCCCGGATGTGTTCCCGCGTTCAGTTCTGTAAACACATGTAGTCGACGAAGCGTTTTACTGCATTTAATGAATTGCGTTCTTCATTCTCGTATGAGTTTATCGCCTTACAAGTACGTTACATGGTGTCAGAAGAAACTGTGCTGAATTCTGTCGCTCGTCCTCCTGACTGGAGCAGATTTGGTGAGTTGTGTAAAGCCAATTTTGCTGTCCTTCTGTTTATCCTTTCGGTGCTGTTCTTGTGTGGATTGAATATGCCACCTCCGGAAGAAGTAGAAAGCTCTACCTCTGCTCAGAATCTACCGGGTACTCAACCCACTGTGATCACTGTGCCTGTAAATATACCGCTTCCGGAAAAGCTAGAATTAAGTGGTGGAAATCTCAAGGTTAAGTGGCAACGCTTCAGACGTGCATGGTCGAATTATGAGATCGCTGCTCAACTTATAGACTTGGAAAATCCGAACAGGAACAAGGAACGGAGAACCGCAACCTTGCTCACCTGTATAGGCCCAGATGCGTTGGATATTATCGATGCAATGGAATTCGACACCGACGACGAAAGAAAGGATCCAGAGATCATCCTCGAAAAGATGGAGAACTATTGCATTGGTGAATGCAATGAGACTTACGAGAGATATGTCTTCAACCGCAGGGACCAGGAGACAGGTGAATCAGTTGATGCTTATGTCACAGCACTAAGGAAGCTCGCCAAGACTTGTAATTATGGTTCCCTCACCGACTCGCTTATTCGTGATAGAATGGTGGTTGGAATTAGTGATAACTCAGCTCGCAAGAAACTCCTCCAGACAAGTAAACTCACCTTAAGTCAATGTTTAGATATCTGCAGATCTTCTGAGACTTCAGCTCGACAACTTAAAGTCATGAATCAGGAAGATGTGCGCTATGTGAAGGAGGAGAAGAAGACACCTACTGTGAAAAACAAGACTAGTCCAGCAGCCAGCAACCCAATTGAGGCAAAAGGTCAAAGGATGGTCTGCAAGTTTTGTGCCAGACAGCACCCTTTTGCTAAAAAAAACTGCCCTGCTTGGGGAAACTCGTGTAAGAACTGTGGTAAGCCTAACCATTTTGCTGTTTGCTGTCATGAATCTAAGAAAAAAGTCTTGTCCATGGAGTGCGAATCTGAAGATGAAGAGTATGTAGCAGTGATTGAAGTTGAGGAACAGCTCAATGCTGTCACCTCAACCGGTAGCCGAAACCAAGTCTTTGCCACCCTACTTGTCAACGGACTGGAAGAGAAGTTCCAGCTGGATAGTGGGTCAACAGTAAACATCATGGCCAGCAAAACAGTGGAGAACCTATTTGGAGAGAACGGGCTAGATGACCTGGAGAAAACATCAGTGACTCTGGTTATGTATAACCAGTCAGAAGTTAAGCCTCTGGGCAAGAAACGCTTCAGGGTAATCAACCCAAAGAACAGAAAAAAGTACAGCATTGAGTTTCTTATTGTTGACGGTATGTGCAAGTCCATTCTTGGTTTGAGAGCAAGTGAGCAACTACAGCTTCTGACCATTAACAAACAGAATATACTTGCTATGAACTGCCATGTTGTTGAAAGTGAAGCTTTCACAAAGGAGGATTGCCTGTCTCAGTACAAAGATTTGTTCTCAGGGGAGGGAAAACTGGAGGGAGAACTCCATCTGGAGATTGACAAGAATGTACAACCAGTTCAGCTGCCAACGAGAAGGGTACCGATTGCCCTGAAAGAGCCACTTAAGAAAGAACTCGACAGGCTGTCAAACATTGGAGTGATTCAGAGAGTTGATACACCCACTGATTGGAGCTCAGCAATTGTAGTGACAACAAAGAAGAATGGTAAAGTCAGACTCTGCATTGACCCAAAGCCACTGAATCAAGCACTTCACAGAAACCATTATCCCCTGCCTACAATAGATGATGTCCTTCCCCTGTTATCTAAGGCTCGTGTCTTCACAGTATTAGACGCCAAAAATGGTTTTTGGCATATCCAATTAGATGAGCAGAGCAGTCTTGCAACCACTTTTGGAACACCTTGGGGAAGATATCGCTGGCTTCGAATGCCGTTTGGGTTATCTCCAGCTCCGGAGGAATTTCAGAGAAGAATTGATTTAGCACTTGAAGGGCTACCAGGACAGAGGGTCATAGCAGACGACATCCTTGTCTTTGGATCAGGTGACACAGATGAGGAAGCCCTCAAAGATCACGACCGCAATCTGAGAGAGGTGCTTACCCGATGCCAGCACAAGGGCATCAAGTTAAATGCGGATAAGATGCAGTTCAGACAGAAGAAAGTCACCTACATGGGTCACGTTGTATCTTCAGAGGGTCTAGGCGCTGATCCAAGTAAGCTGAGAGCCATTGACGACATGCCAGCCCCCACAGACAAGCAAGGTGTCCAGAGAATACTTGGCATGGTGAATTACCTGCAAAAATTTGCCCCTGACCTCGCCGACTTGGTCAAGCCGTTGAGAGATCTAGTCAAGAAGGAAAACGAATTTGTTTGGGAGCAGGAAGTCCATGGAAAGTGCCTAGAGAAAGTAAAGAAGGTTTTAACCAAAGCGCCAGTGCTCAAGTATTTTGATTCGGAGAAGAAGACTGTGCTTCAATGTGATGCATCCCTGGGTGGTCTTGGAGCATGCTTACTTCAAGAGGGCCATCCAGTGGCCTATGCATCTAGAGCCCTCACTGTCAGCGAAGTTAATTACGCCCAGATCGAGAAAGAACTGTTATCAATTGTCTTCGGTGTTGAAAGATTTGCAAGCTATGTCTATGGAAGAAAGGTCTTCATCCAAACTGACCACAAACCCCTCGAATTCATAATGAAGAAGAGTCTGCTGAGTGCACCGAAAAGGCTGCAAAGAATGTTACTGCGGTTACAGAAGTTTGACTTAGAGGTAACATACAGTAAGGGCGCCGATATGCATATTGCAGATCCACTTAGCAGAGCTTACCTCCCTTCAACCTGTCAGGATGAAGAAGTCCAAGAAGATGTGTGGGGTGTTACTGACATAAGGTCACCAACCGAAGTGGAGGCTGAGTATGTGAACATGGCAGAGTTTGTGCCAATTCGTCAAACAACTCTGTCAGAAATAAAAGTTGCTACTGAAAGTGATGCAGAACTTGATTTGTTAACTACCGTCATTAAGGAGGGCTGGCCGGAGAGTTTGGCAGCGGTACCTCCCTCTTTGCATGATTATTTTAACTTCAGGGAGGAACTATCAGTACAGGATGGTGTTGTGTTCAAGGGTGAAAGGATTGTGGTACCACGTAGTCTGAGACAGTGCATTATTGATAAAATACACTCAAGCCACCTGGGTATCCAAGGTTGTCTTCGGAGGGCTAGGGAAGCTTTCTATTGGCCAGGGATGTACAAGCAGATTCCAGAGTTCATCTCAAGATGCAGCATCTGTAATAGTTACAAGCCGGCACAACAGAAAGAACCGCTGGTATGCCATGAAATACCAACAAGACCCTGGCAGAGCATCTCGGCAGACCTTTTTGAACTGAACGGTACTGACTACCTGGTTACCACTGATCGCTACTCTAATTTTTTTGAGCTGGATGTGTTGAGCTCCAAGACCTGCAAAGACATTATTAGTAAGTTGAAGCCTCATTTCGCAAGATATGGACTGCCAGATAAGCTCACTACGGACAATGGGCCGCAGTTTGATTGTGCCGAATTTCAAAGCTTCGCAAAAGATTTCCAGTTTGAGCACATCAAAACGTCACCTCGATATCCACAGTCTAATGGAAAGGCGGAGAACAGTGTTAAGACAGCCAAGGCTATCTTAAAGAAAGCTGCAGATGCGGGCCATGACTCACACCTGTCTCTACTGGATTTTAGGAACACGCCATCAGAAGGAATGGATAGTTCCCCAGCACAGCGTCTTCTCTCCCGAAGGACTCGCTCTTTACTCCCCATGGCTGATCAGCTTCTTCAGCCAAGAGTTGTGCCCAATGTGGCGAAGAAATTACAAAGTAGGAAACACAAGCAAGCTGTTTACTATGATGAAGGAGCTAAGGTCTTACACCCATTAACTAAAGGAGATGTGGTACGGGTCCTACCTTTGCCAGGTCAGTCTAAATGGTTTAAGGCTCAAGTGGAGGATCATGTGGCGGTACGATCCTACAAGGTCCGCACAGAAGATGGAAGGGTCTATCGCCGCAACCGCTCTCATCTTTACAAGGTTCCCGAAAATTACCAACCCATCTCAGATGATGAGACTGTGCAAACAAAAGGAACAGACCTGAACCCCGAAACTTCGTTAGACCTTACAGAGGACACAGCAGTGGTACCTTCTGCATCTCCAGCGGTGCAGAAGCCCGATGCGTCAGTGACAGCAGAGTTTTCACGACTGGACGCCCAGCCGGCCTCCTCGAATAGTCCTGTTCCTCTTACTACCAGGAGCGGCAGAACAGTTCGGAGACCAGCCTACCTCAACGATTTCAGTGTCTAAGAAACTTAAAGGATGACTGAACAGTGAGCATTTCTTATACTAAGTCTTGTTGGTCTCGATTGTCATATCATGTCAGTTATTGCAAAGAGACTGTTGTTGAATTTCGTTTTTCTTTCTTTCTGTTAGCTTGTTGTCGTTTGTTTCCTTTTTTTTGTTTTGTTTTTGTTTTGTCTTTTATTTATTTATTATATTTTTGTCAAAACAAGGGAGATGTGACGATGTTAGTCCCAGTCCCTGAGGGGCTCACGCAAGTGGTACAAAGTTCCCGGATGTGTTCCCGCGTTCGGTTCTGTAAACACATGTAGTCGACGAAGCGTTTTACTGCATTTAATGAATTGCGTTCTTCATTCTCGTATGAGTTTATCGCCTTACAAGTACGTTACAATCTCCTCCTCCAGAGACTTGCAAAGTACGATGATTATATTGATTGGTGTAATTTATTAGCAAAACTATAAGACCTCAGCTTGTTCTGTTCTCTTGCCATATCTTAAATGTATTGATGTATTTGTAATTTGTCTAGAATTTTGAATTTTAAATCTTTTATTTATTTTATAATATACGTATTTAACACTGCTCGCCCCGACTAGCCTTTGCTAACTGCGGGCAGTGCATATTTCTGTAATATTATTTTATAAATAAATTAAATAAACTTCAAACTTCAAACTATATCATTTATGACGTAATCGTGTGAATATTGTGTAAAGCGCACAGAGCTACTGTATATGCGCTATATAAAAAGTGTTTATTATTATTATTATTCAGACTCAGCCAGCGTGCTTGATACGAGATGCCGGTTCAGCATCTTATGTCACAAAAGCACTTATGTTCTAATAGGGCACCTTGATTTGTTTCCTTCAACAGTTAGGGAAAAATTAATTATGTAAACGATCCCAACATTGGTTGAATGTGCTCTCTAAATTGTACAACACAAACAGTCTGAACAGTGCTCGATTTTACGGGACGTTTTTATAATCCAACGTGTCACGCAACGCCTTACTTTGCAGTTTAGGTCGACCCAAATTAGTGATGTTCGCCTGTTGAGTCAAACGTCGAACTTCACAAGCGCGTAAATCTGAACAGATCAGTGAGGCTGAAGTCACGATATCATTAATGACGTAATTCAAGATGGCACAGAAATGGTACACGAACGACGAAAAATCTCACCACTTATATTAGTATCACAGGGCACCCAAGAATAGGTTGCGTTCGACGTTAGGAGAACGCAACAACGATCATCTCCTTGTGGGCAATTCATTTTCTAATCCAAGCTATTTCTCAGACGGTTGCAGAAGTTTCGGTTTGTCAACCTCTTGTGGGCAGTTTATTTTGTGGTCCAAGCGTAATATTTCTCAGGCGGTTGCAAGAGATGCGCCTTGTCAAGTTTGTAGATTACCAGTTGAAACGCGCTATTCGCGGTCCGCGATCCCGTAGTGGATGAATAAGTAATTGACCTAAGTATTAAACTGGAGAGCTACCGCGGTCCGCAGTCCAGGAGTGAATGAATAACTAAGTTAGCTAAGTGTTTAATTGATGTCAAATCTGTGTATCCAGTATATAAATGCGTCTGATTTTGGGCATCAACGCTTAAAGAACGAAGCAAACACACCCATGTTTCTTGTTTGTTGTGCGTATTAACTTCAACTGTCACATACCCTGTATCAGGCTGGTGGCGAATCGTAAATGTGAGGGTTTGAGGGACGTGCGTTTGTTCGACTTTTTGGGATTTTCGACAACTGTATAGGTGGGCATCGCGGTTTTCATAACTTTCATCGGTTTTCAGTGCTGGCTTAAGGTGTGAGAAGGAAGACAATGAAGTAACGAAAAATAGCAATTTGCGAAAAATAGTTGAGGTTGCGATTTTTCGCAAAATTTGTAAAATTTACAAGGCGGGTGTGCTGGCTGAAGAGGTTAGAAGGAAGAAAATGAAGTAACGAAAAATGGCAAATAGCGAAAACTAGTTCGGGTTGCGATTTTTCTCAAATTTCGCAAAATTCATTGTAAAATCTGCAAGGCGGCTGTGCTCGCTGGAGAGGTTAGAAGGAAAACAATGAACTAACGAAAAATAGTTCGGGTTGCGATTTTTCACAAATCTCGCAAAATTTGGAAGGCGGCTGTGCTGGCTGAAGAGGTTAAATATTTAATTATTCTGAAGAGTGTGTACATGGATTGTAATAATTTCCATGACATGTAACTTTACAAGTAGGAAAAACTTGCAATAGGGGTGAAAGCAAAACGCCGAAAACCCTGAAAATGTCCAGAAATGCACGGAATAAAGTCAGCTTTTCTATAAACAATAACTTTTCAAGGTTTCCAGTGATACACGTGAAAGGAATTGCGTTTGTCTCATTTTGCAAAAAATTCTACAGAAGGTTACGTTTTAAGAAAACATAAATTTAGAATGTGTTTGGTTGTTCGTCCACCCTAATTCCCTCAAAAACTGAGGCGCTTTAATTAATGCATTCAATTAATGCATTCAATTTATTTTGGCTGTAATCTTCTACAATAATCATTTACAGCAAGCAAATTAGATCGTTCACTTCACAACGCAACTCTAAACATTTTAACTGTAACGAGATATAGCTGAAGTCTCTTAGAGTGATCATTCTCAGCAAGCAAATTGAATTCGATTCATATCCTACCTTACGGCACAACTCTAAACACAACCTCGTTCCCAGGTTGCTCTAAACATTTTAATAACATATAAAATACATGTCTTTCGTCTATCTTCTAGGCCATTGCCACTTATACTGTTATGTACTGTGGGATACTAGATACTTTACTTTCTAAGCATTATAGTTTATCTATGTTTACTGCAATGTTTCTTGGTGCCATAGAATCGAAACCGGAACTTATCAACCAATTTTATAAGCTCCAAAGAAACTGTGAGCACGAGAAACCCACAAATGGCTGGGAGACAAGGTCTTCAAGCTGATGTAATCACCCTCATGCAGTTCAATAATTCCACCGGTGAAAAGACTTCCATAGTCAGTGTCTGCTTTAATGCCCGTCTGCATCAGACTGAAAGGGGTGCCATTTACAGTTAGAGCTACGCGGTTATGCCAGTTCGGGGCAATGCTGTGCTTTTCAAAAAACACCTGTGCGTAGATGTAATAGTGGCCACATTCCTGAATCTTCAGTCGTCCGTTTTCATGAGTGAACCCTCGAAAGGTTCTGTCAGGTTGAAACTCTGTAATTTCTAAAGAAGCAAAACCACGAACGAAAAACATCAAATTCATATTTCTGTCATTTTCTGACAGCCTCTAATTTGGAAACAAAAATAAATACCTAATAAATTAAAGAATTTCTAATTAATTCAACTAATTTCAATTAGGAATTTGATGCACGGATAGTCTGGGGCACAGAATAAGAAGTTATATGCATTGTCAAAATTGTTGGCGTTACTTCGTTTGAGATGAACGAGGAAAAGGGATTTCTTCGGCTATTTTTTTTCTTAGGGTAGCTCAAAACCTTAGTCTGTCTGGTGGAAATCAATATTCCCTCTTGATTCAGCATGACCTGATATAGGTTTAGGTCTAAGCGATTACAATTGCGTCTAAAATAAAAAAAAAATAAAAAAAATAAGGAGCCCTGGCACAGAACTAATAGGCACAAGTTCATGTAATAAGTAACAGCGCTTAGTGTGGTTTTCAATTTAGTATCGAATTAATAACTGGCGTTTGCGTTGGTTGTGCTTTATTGTACCCTATATGAACGGTTAGCAATACTCGCAAAGCCTTCAGACAAATTAGAAGCGAAATTAAGATAATAGTGACTTCCTCGTGCGCGATTGACTCGTTGCATTACACACGTCTGTTGTGATTGGCCGGACTAACTACTTTGTTGTTGGTTTTACCACGCTCCATTGACAACGTTGAACTGCTTTGGATAGTTACCTGTGTTGGTAGGGTACATGCGGTGAGTGCCCAAGCTACCAGACATCTGCCCTGATATGCTCTAGGGGTACAACGAAAATAAAATTAATTTAAAAATTATTTTCATACAATTACTGTAGTTTGTTTTTCTGACACTTACTTTTCTGCAGAATTTTCTTACATAATTGTATTCCGAGTATTCCCTGATATACAACCTACAATTACGTTACCCACTCTGAAAGGAAGGGGAGAAGGAATGTAAGCACTGAGGAAAACTGCTAGTGAGATCACTTTATATGAGGGATAGAATCTTAGGGCTGATGAGCACTTACATTTTCAGAGCGGTGCGACACGTCCACAACCGTCATAAGAAAGAAAATAAAAGAAAGAGAGAAACAGTCAAAAAAAATTGAAGGAATGGAAGAAACGGAAACAACACAACAAAAAATAACAAAATGAAACGAAGTCGTTAAAACCGGAGAGGAGAGAATAGGATGAAAGAAAAAGGCAAGTTAAAGGGAAGAAAAAATGAAATAAAATGTAATGACAGAGAGATAAAAGGAACCATAGGAAAAAAAAACCAGGAGGAGGAAGAAGAGAAGAGAAGAAAAGAGAAGAGAAGGGAAAACAAGCAGGGAAGAAACAAAAGAAGAGAAAAGAAGAGAAAGGAAAACTGAAGAAAAGAGAGAAAAGAGAAGAGTGCAGCGGAAAAGGGAAGGAAAAAGAAAAAGAGAGCAGAAGAGAGGAAAAGAGAAGAGAAGGAAAGAAAAGAAAAAGGAGAAAGGGAAGAAGAGAAAAGAAGAAAAAGAAAGAGAAGAAAAGAAAAGAGAAGAGGAGGGACTGGAGGAAAACGTAAAGGATCGTTTCCCAAATGTCCCCGTTCCTTTTGCTATATTGCGTTCAATCTATTTAAGTCTTAGATATTATATCGCGCCAT
The DNA here is from genome assembly GCA_016490735.1 of Pachyseris speciosa. Taxonomy (NCBI): domain Eukaryota; kingdom Metazoa; phylum Cnidaria; class Anthozoa; order Scleractinia; family Pachyseridae; genus Pachyseris; species Pachyseris speciosa. The sequence continues at coordinate 215,549 of JAEMWC010000116.1, read as the reverse complement.
CGTTGATTCGTCGCGTAAAAGGATTTAGAAGTTGACCTGCAATTTTCCAATCAATATAAAATGGAAAAAGACGTCAACGTTGATGGATTTTGAAACAAAGTTGAAAAAAAATTAAAGGTAAACAGTCCAAACTGTTCTCTCAGAAGCAGGCACTTGACTGAGATATAGAAGGAAATGACTAAGTTAAATCTATCAATGTTTCAAAATCCGTGAAATCCGTCTTTTCCGCCGTGTTTAGTAAAAAGGTGAACTTAACTGCTCATCAGCACTGGAAGTTTCCACGGCATGTTTTTTCCCATTAATGGCGGAAAGGACGGATTTGGCGGATTTGGCGGATTTCTTTTTAAGTTTGATTTAAAACATCTCTTTAAAACTGTAAGTATAATAAAAAAAAATATATATATATATATATATATATATATATATATATATATATATATATATATATATATATATATATATATATATATATATATCTAGCCGACCTTTTCAAAACCAGGCTCATGAAAATTTGAGGGGTTTTAGAACTTTCTTTATCAATACCTCGGTTTATCAAAAGGGAGACTTGCATTTAGGCCCGTTATGAACCTACAGTCGCTGTCAAAGGGAAGACAAATAATACATGTTGTTTGTCTTGCAATTAGACATGAAATTGACGTGACCTCTGACATGAGAATATTGGTGCGTTAGTCGGCCAAATCTCTCTAGAATACGCTCTTTCTGACGGCAAAGTTAGCTTTGGAATTAGCGGCATCGATTTAGGCGAAGTATAGCAGCGTTTTCAACCGAGCGTTCGTGATTGCTACGAAGAATCACAGCTAATTATTGTCGAATTTTATTTGTGTAAATTATCGCTCGATTTTGTGATCACTTCTGACACCGGAAACCAGTCATTATGACACTTTCACACTATCAAATCACTAGCTTAAGATCAATAAAGTTGCGAGGGCGGAAACTAGTCAAAAAAGTGTTCAAACTTACGCTTTTTGCAGACAAATTCCCAGCCATGCCTTGTGCTTTTTGGGAAACTTCATGAGGTCCCGGATGTTTACTGTCCGTGTTAGCGAGGAGCTGTTGACGACAATCTAGCCACAGCATTTTTACTAAGTCTTTAGCATGCTCCAAATTCTACACCAGTTTCTCTCCCTGATCCTAGAAATGATCACCGACACCTACTTTCTGAGGCTAAAGACTTGCTACCTCCCAAAGCAGAGCTCTCAATATCCCTGCATTGTTCCAGCAGTGCCGCCCGGGTAAACAAAGTACTCGTTTAGCAAACAACTGCACAGCAGGATATTAGACGAGGCAGACACTGCACCTCGCAAGACTTTTCCCCTCACTGGACTTAATGATGTCCTAAGGAATACTCTGCTCTAGGAGGCCAACGGAAAATCAAACTCTAACGACGTCATTGCGAGCTAACTGACCGCGCGAAGACTTCAAATGCACGTTTCTTTCTTTGAGAGAGAGTGGAAACTAACTGACAAATAAAACTGGGGGGGGGGGGGAGCGGAGATAAGACCTTATGCAAAGTTGAAGTCGGGGACAGTTTCTTTCTCTTCTTCTAATTATTAATGTAGTTAGCATGCTTCCCTGCCGGTTCCAACAAAGAAAAAAAAACCAAACAAACAGCGAGAGACATCTAATAGGAGTTAGTATGGACTCCAGGAGCCCTGTTTTGAAAACTCCAGCTATATATATATTATTTATAATATACTTACAGTTTTAAAGAGATGTTTTAAATCAAACTTAAAAAGAAATCCGCCAAATCCGCCAAATCCGTCCTTTCCGCCATTAATGGGAAAAAACATGCCGTGGAAACTTCCAGTGCTGATGAGCAGTTAAGTTCACCTTTTTACTAAACACGGCGGAAAAGATGGATTTCACGGATTTTGTGAAAACGTTCAGATTCATTTTGATATCTCTCTGTAAAACTTAACCATAACATTTTGCGCTTTTATAGATTGGCTTTGAAATACAAGATTTTACTTATCTCTTGTTTCTATATTCTGTTTCAACTGTTTTTATTGAATCACATCCTACATTTGCGGTGACATAGAAGACGTTACATCTTTCTTCAAAAATCAGTGACACTTTCACGTCAATTTTCTACCTTCCCCAACATCAAGATGAGAACTGTCTCAGTTCATTTATTCTTGTTCGTTTTTTTTTAACATGAATCGTGATAATTGTGTAATACACGATGAAAACACGCCGCTGTATATGATATTTTCTCAACTCTTTTCGCTTGCCCCATTAGTTCTGGTTGATGTTGTTGTTAGCCCCTACTGGGACCATGTGTAGACAGTATTTCCTAAATTGCTCTCAAACGAATTTACCGTCATTGTGGCTTGTTAATCGAGTTTATTATTTGGTGTGTGTCGAACTAGAGATGCCTGTGATAAAGCTCTGCGCTTCGACGACTCCGCAGTTTCTGCTGCACTACTTCGAGCTAGCACTACCAACAAGAAGAAGCGAAAGAGGCAATCCAGCAGTCAACGAGCAGTCAAAAAATCCCAGAACCTTCTAACTCGATACTTTACTAGTCAAAAGTAAAAGCAGTTTTTTTTTTCTCGTAAGATAGGCCGTAATGTAGAGTGGTCTTTTCCAGTAGTTTGCTACTTTCCCACATTAAGTAAATAGAATTAGGCAATCAGAACGCTCGGCATGTACCTATGAGAACTAGTTACAAGAATGGGCTTTTGCGTCCAAGAAATTAGAGTTTATTACAGTTTGATCATTTATAAAACGCGTTCCGTAGATCAGTGTGTTCACAAGCTAGCTGTTAGTCAAATTTTCATCATTAAATGGTTCAGTTTCCACTGCATTTTAGTTGGTGTGCATTTGTTGACTCTTTCTAGTTGAATTGCTAACCGAGCGGCATTTTCATTCCAGCCCTTTTCTTTAGAGAGTACATAATATATTACATTCATTAAACTCACGCTTTAATTTGTAAGAGAAACATCATTATAGTTCTGTGGCAGTTCAGTTCAATGAATGGCAAGCATTTTGCTTAATCAATGACTGCTGTTGGTTGTTACTTTAACGAGGAAGCACGACAAGCTTTCTTAGTAGTAGATATGCCAAAAACAACTTATCTCGGCGTTTAGAAAAGTGTTCAGTTCAGGTGCATGACCCTGGTGAAAATTTGAGTCCCGCCCTTTTCTTTAGAGAGTCTGCCGTTCTGCCCTCTTGAAACGTGTACTCGGGATCTCTCAAAATACCGGTCCATTGTCCAAATCCGTGCTTAGCAATCCCTTCCTTGAGAAACTCGTCCTCGTATGCTGTAAATTTCAACACCCGGCGCTGACTTCTTTGGATTCGCAATGGGTTTGTCGGTGGGGCATTCCTCTCAGGGGGCACTACGCTTTTCGATTCTGCGCTTTCAGCCAGTGCCGCAGAACTTGACGTTGAATCGCGAAATCTCGTATTCACCTCCTTATCCAGTTCGGAGCCTTTAGCACCTTGTAGCTTTTGCAGACACTCGTGAGTCTTCGCAGCAACTTCGCGCGACCTCTGCTTTTGATAGTGAACTTTGGCGACGGCTGAGCTGTGTTTCTGATCTTCCGACAAAATCCTTTGCTCTTTGCTAGTGAGCTAATTGAGGCTTTGCGTTTCGACGATTTGGCGATAGCGCGTCGGGTGAATGTACTTTCTGATTGCGTCAAAGACTAGTTTGCTCATGACATCGCCCAATTTGCTGTGTTGGCCCCCATTTCTCGTCACCAGAACGAACTCGCACTGGGTTTCAGCAATAGTCTTACGAAATCGATGTAGCCATCGAGCACCTGCATGCTTGCGTCGGTCAGAATCAACGAGTCAAATCCGTACTTGCCAGCGGTCTTGAACTTTTTCTGGTCGATAAATCCCCCGTTCTCCTTGGCTGTCTTAACCATGTCGACTGTCAAGTACTGATAAGTCATAGGGCGAGACCCCTTCACCTTGATGAACAAATACACCGCTACAAATTTCGTGGCAAATGTTAAGTCCGACGGGTTGACTTGACCCGGACTTGTCTTGCACGTCTTCACGGTGTTTTCGTAACGAGGCAAATGAAACGTCACCACTTCTAACAGTTCTTCCAGGGTTGCCCAGTGCCCCCTAGCATCCAGAGTTTCAATGTCTAGATCTTGTGTCCACTGCAATCTCATCATCTTTGCCACCGTCTTGCGAGCTCTTTTCAGGTACAATTCTGTCGATGACAAGTTTCGGAGAACTGCGTGAGAGGCGCCATTTATTTTTCTGAAGTCGATCATTTCAGAGATGGCATCAATGTAGCCCAATCGTCCACCGTGTCCTAGCTTGCATTCGTCCTGCAAGTGATCGATAAACTTGAATAACAGACTGTGAGAACACAGGCTGAAGTCCAGCACTTCAAAACTCAATTCCTCCTCGTCTTCGCAGCAAAATTTGAGAAATTTCAAACACCTCTTAACAGTCTGCTGAGCTGCGCGATCTTTCTTGCAACCACCACCACTTCCAGTCAACCATTTCGTGAATGATTCGCCAATTTGGCTGCAAACAGAAAATGATGGCAATACTCTGGCGGGTGGTTTTGCGATTTCGCTCGCTGCTTTATCGTTATCGGCAAGTTCTTTGGTACTTGCAACGGGCTTTTCGTCAAAGAAAAAGAACCAACTGTGCTTGGTGTTCACGTGTTTCCTGCAACCGCGTTGACTTTTAAATCCATCGTGATCACACACTTGTATTGGACAGTGATACAAGCTATCTGTTTCGTCTTTTTCCAAGTGAAGCCGTTTCGGTTTCGGTGATGAGCCATCGATTTTCGACCAGTCAACCTTGCCTTTCTTGTTCATCTCTGACATCTGCGTGATTCACACAGTTTGTTCCACTTGCATAAATTGTGAACAAACTACAAAGGCGACGGAAAAAAAGAATGGCTGCTTTGTGCAACTTGCCCCGACTTGCCCCCGCTTGCTTAGGCGTGGCAGTGTGTGCTATTCGTAATTAAACTTGCAAATCTAAGGTCACATATGATGTTGGTGCGATTATGTTCAACCTTGTCCGGACAAGTCAATAAGCGCCTCGAAATGTCTTTTAAAATATGTTATGGACTGTGTTTCGAGTTTTTTCCAGCTTAAAACTATACGCCAAACGTTTTACCATTTTAAAAGCAATAAACTGACATAGATGGCAAGAAGAGAAGAATGTTTCTGTTGAACAACATGCACAAAGGAACTGCCGTTTTCTAAATAGGAACCATTGTGCACAAATAGGAACTGATGTTTAGGAACAAACTGTTCCACGTGCCCATAAAAAGGAACATTTCATTCAAAACGGAACCATTAATGGGAACAATTGTTCCTCAAGTGAACGAAAAGGAACCAATTTTCAAAGCAGGAACGACGAAAGAAAGGAACAAACGTTCCTTTACAAGAAAAAGGAACGTAAGCATTTGGGAACGAAAGTTCCTCACGCCAGCATAAAGGAACAGCTACTCCAAATCGGAACGCATTAATAGGAACAATTGTTCCTCAACTGCATAAAAAGGACCAAAATGATTAAAAGAGGAACAATACCATAGGGAACACTTGTTCCTAAGTCACTCATTTGAGGAACAAAACGTTCCTTTGAATGTTAAAAATGAGGAACAAAAGGTTCTTTTTAGCTCTAAATGAACACTTTGTTCCTATTTTTCACAGCAGTTTGTTCCTTTTGATGCTAAGAGGACCACTTCAAATAGGAACAATCGTCCGAAGATGGGAACGTTCCCAAAGCAAAAACGGGAACAGTGCTCAAAAATAAAATGTAATAAAAACGCCACTTAAGGGATGACAAAAACATACTAAAGCGTTTTAAGAATCTCCATGCTGAAAACATACAACAGCCAAAATTTCATCGACCAAATCATGCTAGAACATGTTCAAATCCGGCAGCAAAAATTTTGGGAAACGTAATAGAGAAGTAGAGAAGATCAGGGAGGAGGAGAAGAAAAGAGACTGGAGATACCGTCGATTGCATCTACCCGTGAACGCACGCGCCCAAAACATGTTTTCACTTGACGTCAAACGTTTGCGTTTCAGGTGTCAAACCTTAAAGTTTGCCCGCCCAAATGTGAAGTTTCAGCTAGTGTTTCACTACTTGTAGGGATATGTTTTTAGTCAACAAGAAAGGAAGAAATTATCAAAAAGGCGTCCTACTTTCAATATATATCATAGATATCAGTGAACGGATTTTCGCTGACTTTCCTCAGATTTCTTGACTGCGTTGACAGTGAATTGAATCACGAGAACACCGAAGGAACTTCACATTTGGGCTGGAAAACTTTGAAAGTTTGACACCTGAAACGCAGACGTTTGACATCACGTGAAAACATGTTCTGGGCGCGTGCGTTCACGGGTAGATGCAATCGACGGTAGAAAAGGACAGAGAAGAGAAGAGAAGAGAACAGAAAATAAGGAAAGTGACATGCATTCACGTAATAAAGTAAAACAAGAGGCTACAATCAGCCTAAACTCGGGCTAGCAAAAAACAGTATTGTATCCCTAATTTAGCGCTAAACAAAAGAATAGAGAGAAGTCTGTTTCTTTGCAGTGTATATCCGTAGACCCCTATCAGATCAACAATTACAAAATTGCTTTACAGCTCAACCATTGAGAACAAGAAGAGGAAAAAGAGAGACGGAAAAAAAAGAAAAGAAAGAAAAAAAAAACCACGATAGGTGCCACTAGAAGAAGTCGAACCCGGGTTATTTTCATTAGAGGCAGTAACAATGACCTCCAGACCACTGAGGTTCAGCATAGCTGATTACTGCGGTAAAAATAGTGTATTTATTGAAAAAAAAAAAAAACTAAGCACACTTGTTTTCGCTTCGATGAATATTTCTGCTAGGTGTTTGAGAAAGGAAACGCCTATCAAACGATGTAGGATTTTTTCGCATAAACGTTTATGGAGTCTCGGTGAAATGTGTGAAGAAAAAATAATCTGTTTACAAATACGTCATTTGAAACATAAGAAAGAGAGTAAGGTTTCAGCGGTCAGTTTCCCGTCAGGTAAGTAAAACTAAAATTGCTTATCATTCAAAAACTAATGACCAGAAATTGAGATATTGTGGAAAAATAGTAAATAAACTACCTGTCAAAGTCTCAGAGGTGTGTGATGTCCCGTCCTTGAGTTATTCAACAAAATGTACAACCGCTCAAAATTAGTTTAGTATATGGAGCGGCCACGGGGAAACACGGAAGTCTATTCAAAACATCGGTCATGTTAAAAGTTTTCTTCTCGCTGTTGAACTTGCAAACATAACATATTAGTTGTTCAGACTTCAAAGACACAAGATGGATCGACGTTTTCCGATACGTGACAACAGGCATCATTCATCGGTTCGTGTCTGTTTCTTTGCAGTGTATCAGATATCCATAGACCCCCATCAACATATATCTCTTGTAAATTTCTTTACAGCTCAACCATTTATAACTTACAATAATTATAACACTTGTAAAAAAAGATATTTAAAAAAGAAGATGAAAAAAAGGAACGCAAAAAAAAAAAAAAAAAAAACCGCTAGGCCAACATCATTCAGCATAGCTAATCAGGTAAAAATAGTTTACTTATTCCAAAATGACCATTAATTAGTTAGCGCTTGCGCAGAAACGCGACGACGACGACGACGACGACGACGAAGAAAAACGGAGCTCATTTTCAGACTCGGGCGGCGTTCCTCGCCCAAGTAATAAGCAAAGGACCGCCAACAATAATGCTGCTTGTTTAGGTAGGACATACAAGATACAAGGGGTGTAAGGGACGGACCATTATTTTCCTCGAAGGGGGGGGGGGAGGGGTGGTACGAAAAAATTCCCCTGTGCAAACTTTTTTCATGCACCTCTGCAAACATTTTTTTTGAGCAACGCCTTCCTGCAAACAATTGTTTTCAGATCATTTTTAACCACGTTCTGGCACAAAAAGGAGGTTCCCTTTTTGCTGTCGTCAATCATTATTTAATTTAATATTTTACGGAGAAACCAACGAATTGTAAAAAGAGAAATCTACAAAGCGGAACGAAATCCACCAATCACTGCCCGCGAACGTTACCTTTTGACACCTCTGAACTCATCTTTTTCGTTTTCTGAGACGTACAGTATGATGATTGGTGGAAGTGAAAAGCGAAACCATTACTTGAATTTTAAATGTCCAGTCCTTGTGTTATTGAAAAGCGCAATATTTTCATTTTTCGAAGAAAATTTCAGAAAGGCTATACCCAATTTATGTTAGACATGTAAGCTCCTAGTAATAGCTTGATGTTTCTTTGAAATGCCCTGCTTGGGTTTATTTTCATGCATGGTCAATTTGAAGATCCAATGTGTTACTTTTATTTATTTCAATTATTTATTTCATGCAATATTTGGTGTTCCAATTTGGTCAAATAAAATGTTGATTTTAATGGAGCCCTGTACCCTGTCTACAAACAACTACATACTTTTTGCCTAAATTTCAGTTTTGAAATTTTTTTTTTTGTTCATTAATAGGTTACAAGTTTCTCTGACCTCTATGCAAACTAATTTTTCTTTGTAGATAACATGTTTGCAAGCAATTTATTTTGTCTTTTTAGACCTTGCAAACAATTTCTTTCAATATTTTCGATACCCCCCACTCCAGAAAAATAATGGTCCGTGCCTAATCAGCCAAATAATGAACTTTAATTTTAAAAGCAACGATGCTAACTACTATTCACCCTGGATTTAGGACCAACACGCGAGCGCAAATAAATTTCGCAATGATCCGCTCACCATATAGGTACGGAACCCGATATTGTGAACGGGTCATTGTGCAATTTCTTTCCTCTCGCATTTAAGAGATGGCGTCAATGAAACCGTGCTGACAAGTACCACATAGGACGAAGCCGAGCTGTCCACGTTTGCAACCCTACTTTATCGGATTTCGGTCATGTTGGTATCTCGCAAAGTCTTTTTTCAGTGTTTTTTTTTTCTACGTAGTTTTTTGTTTTTTGTTTTTTGTTTTTTACGTATAGTATCAGCTTTGCTTTGTAATTTGCGTAATGAGAAAGCGTGCGGATAAAAAGCTCTCTACAGTCATTCTTAACTACTGTCTGCTGAATCATTTCGAAAAACGTGCCTCGACGCATGTGAAAACTGTTGGTTTTCAACCTGGAAGTGATATAGGTCACACTGATAGGCATGAATGAATTTTTTTAGTATCAAAGTAATTGTTAGATCTCCTTCCCAGATCTCTAAATTCTGATCTCTCTGGCCTAAACGACTCCCAGATTGAAAATCAACCATTTTCAATTGAGTTGAGGCACGTTTATTGAAACGATTCAAAAAGAGGGTCATATCCGGAATGTCATCAACTATGTGAAAAGGAGGCTCAGCAATTAAAACTAGTCATAATCAAAGCTCAGAAAGTGCGTTCAAAGTGATGCACGACAAATCAACATTAAATTTGCTTATAGGAGCAAAAAAGCTTTCGGTTTTCTTGCGTACGTGCAAATATCATGTCTGTGCACATGTATATGCTTCGCCTCCGTGCAAAGTGATCACTTGATGGCAAGTAGTGCCGCTTTTCAAACATTTGCAAGACACAACTCAAATCGTCACTCAGACAATTCGTAAAAAGCCAATCAAAATTTTACCGTCCAGAAGCATCACTGATCTTTGAGCTTTAAGTTCTCGGTTAGGAATTTTGTAGGTTGTATTTTGGAAATCGAGGGAATCTCAACGCGAAACGGTCTTTCGTCGCTTTTATGTGTCGGAAATTGGTTTTATTCTATTTTGACATTGATTGACATTAATTATCCTTATCTATCGGGAAAAAAGGTAGCGAGCGTGCGAGAGTTTTTCAGATCTCGATGAGACGGAGAGAACGTGTATTAAACTAGGGGTGAGACAATAAAGTGAATCATTGCAATCTACGTGACGTTGTCGGCGAAGAGCTTTTATTCCCGACACAAGTGGCGACCCTGCCAGGACTCAGAGAACAACGATGGATAGCATCGAGAAAGCGATTGAGCTGAAGCTAAAGCTGTTGGTGTTCACATGTGAGCAAGGGCACGAAGCGGCCGAAGCTGGGGACCTAACGCCCCTGGAGAGGAAGCGAAAGACCTTGGAAAGAAAGGTCGAAGAAATCCACGAACTGAAGGTAAAAGCACAAGAAATTAAGTTTGAACAGGGAGATGATGTAGACGCAATCAGACAATGGCGCACACAACTCGAAGAGAGGGTGGCTGTGTATGAAAAGGCCATTGTTGATTTAAGTCTAGCTAGCAAAAAGGCGAGGGACATAGAAACACAAAAGATCAAAGAACAAGAACAAATATCAGCAGCTAAATTGAGGGAGGAAAGGCTCGAAAAAGAAATGAAGCTCGAGAAACTGAAGTTAGAACAAAAACTAAATTACGAAAAGAAAATTGAGGAGGGGCGGAAACTTCAATCAAAGGAATCTACCGCAATCAGTGCCAAGTTACCAAAACTTGTCATAACAAAATTCAAGGGAACGCACGCCGACTGGCCGAGATTCTGGGGTCAATTCGGAGCAGAAATCGATTCGTCTGAGGTTCCCCCAGTAACAAGGTTTTCCTACCTAAAAAAAGTTAGTAGATCCGAAGGTCAGATTAACAATAGACGGGCTACCATTCTCAACCGAGGGATATGAAAGAGCAAAGAACATACTTCAGACAAAGTATGGCAAAGAGAGCGAGATAATTAATGCTTAAGTAACAAACATCATATATCTACCCACGTTTCACGGTACCAACCCAAATAAGATCAGCGAATTCTATGAGAAATTACTTCAAAGCGTGCAAGCTTTAGAAACGATGGGCAAGCTCAGAGAGGTCAATGGGTATGTTAGACTAACCCTAGACAAACTAGAGGGCATTCGGGGAGATTTAGTCCGAACCGATGATGACTGGCGAGATTGGAAATTCCCTCAACTTGTCAAGGCGCTGCGAAAATGCACGGAAAGAAATCCATCCAAACATGACGAGAGAGTCACCGAGAAATCCCAGCTGTGATCCGTAAGACCTGTTAACAAAAGTAGAAGTTTCCCAGCGAAGCAAACAGGCGCAAATCACGCCATGCCAAAGCCATGTGTTTACTGCGATAGCGGATCCCACAAGTCGTCAAATTGTGATAAGGTTATGTCTGTTCGGATCGGAGAGAATATTTAGCCAAAAAACAGTTGTGTTACAATTGCACTGGCGCTAACCACAAAGCCGCACAATGTCGATGCACGATAACTTGCCAAGTCTGCAACAAAAGACATCACTCGTCAATATGTGATAAGCCGAGGGAGCAAATGCTCGTAGCAACCGGGAAAAGATCAGTTGTCTATCCGGTCGTTGTTGTCGACGTAGAGGGCATCAAATGCTGCGCGTTGTTGGACACTGGGGCGGGAAGCGCTTACGCCTCAGCGGCATTGCTTGTCCGATTACGCAAGCGTGCAGAACGTTAAGAGTTCAGGCGCATCGAGATGATGATGCAAGCTACAAGTAAGGAGATAGAGGTGCACAATCTCACGATCAGGAACACAGCGGGAGACTTCACTCTGAATATTGAAGCCACAAATGTAGATCGAGGAGTCTTACTTTCAATCGAAAATACCAAGTACGAAAGCCTGGTAACACATTACAGCCATTTACAAAACGTCCAGATGGCGGACAATGATAAGAAAGCGCAGCTGCCCGTGCACCTTATATTGGGGACTAGTGAGTACGCCCAGATAAAGACCCGGACCTTACCCAAGATCGGTAAACCTGGCGAGCCAATAGCCGAGCTTACACATCTGGGGTGGACTATCATGTCGCCCGGAAAGGAAGTGGACCTAACCAACATGCTGCTGACACAGACGTCAGTTGTTGATTATGAGAATCTCTGCAGGCTGGACGTTCTCGGACTGGAAGACCATCCTACAGGTGATCAGCAGAACGTTTACAAGGAATTCAAGGAACAGCTTGGGAGAATTCAAGAAGGATGGTACGAGACTGGCCTTTTATGGAAGGCAAATCACCCACCATTAGCCAATAATGAAGCTGGGAGCTTAAGAAGACTTGAGAGCTTCGTGAAACGCCTTCAGACACAACCAAACTTGTTGGAGAGATACGACTCGGTCATCCAAGATCACCTTGGACAAGGGACCATAGAGCGTGTGCAAGACAAACCATTAGCGAAGGAATTTTATCTCCCACTCAAGGCGGTGGTCCGTGACACAGCTGAGAGTACGAAACTCCGTATCGAGTATGACGCTTCTGCAATACCGAACGGAAACTCACCTTCGTTGAACAAGTGTTTGGAATCAGGACCACCCTTACAGAGCAAGCTCTGGAGCGTTATTGTGCCGTTCCACCCAGTGGCGCTAGCTGGTGACCTAAAACAGGCCTATCTACAAATACGTATCCACGAAGCTGATCGAAATGTGATGCGTTTCCGTTGGTTGAAAGATCTCACTTCAAACGAGGTAGAAACGTTGCGATTTACAAGAGCACTGTTTGGTCTGGCTATATCATCGTTCTTACTGGGTGGTGTGATTGATCAGCACCTGCAAAGCCTCGAAACAAAGTACCCGGAGGAGGTCGATCAGATCAGAAGAGGCCTTTATGTGGACGACCTTATTACCGGTGGCGAGACAGTTGCCAAAGCCCAGCACTTAAAGGCGTCAGCAAAATCAATTTTTGGCGAAGCACAATTTGAATTGCACAAGTGGCATTCAAACGTACCAGAACTTGAGAGTGAAGTACCCACAGCAGAGGAGGTTGAACAAAGCTACGACAAGGAACAAATGAATTAAGGGGATTAGTTTCTAAAGAAACTGTGGTGCTGCGTCGGTGGGGAAGTGAAACACGAAAATTTGGTTTATCAACGAAGTTAATAATGTAAATTGACCACCGTACAGGGATTCGATTAGCTGACGTTTCGAGCGTTAGCCCTTCGTCGGAGCGAATCGAGGAATTGTGGGTTGTGTGTGGTTTATATACAGAAAATGGAGCTACGCTATTGGTGGTAACATGGTAACGTGAAAAACAGGAATCAATTAATTGAATGAAAAGCGCTCGTTGATACCGTGGGGATTAAGAGTCCCAATTTGAAATATCAGTTTTTGCTCGAGAGTTTTACGGCTTTCCGTGGTACCTTGATGTAGGGAAAGGCCGGAGATCGACATGTGTTGTTTGGAATGGTTAGGGAGATTAAAATGCCGAGCGACAGGTTTGGATGCGTCTTTGTCATCTTTCTCAACATCACGAAGATGTTCTCGGAATCGGTCACCTAGTCGTCTTCCTGTTTCGCCGATGTATAACTTTTTGCATAATGTGCAGGTTATGCAATAGATAACATTTGCGGAGGTACACGTGCAACGATCAGTGATCTTAACAGATCGCTTAGGGCCCGATATTTTGTCAGTGTTTTGAATGAAAGGACAAGTTTTGCATCGCGAGCACGCGCATTTAAAAGTGCCAGGTTGTTCAGTTGTTTTGAATGCGCTTTTAACTAGAAAGTTACTTACTCTAAAATATACCTGGGAAATTTCGGAAACTTCCCTGGCCTTTCTTGATATCAAAGTTTTTATCAGCGGCAACGGTTTATGTACCAGTGTGCACTACAAACCCACCGATTCTCACAGTTATTTGTTGTATTCATCTTCACATCCATCTCATGTCAAAAACGCCATTCCCTATTCTCAATTTCTTAGACTTCGACGTCTATGTAGTGATGACTCTGATTTTTCCAACAAATCAGACGAAATGTGCCATTTTTTCGAGAAACGCGGCTATCCTGATTCTGTGGTTCAATCGGGCCATCACCGCGCTCAGCAGATTGATCAACAGTCAGCACTACAGACGTCACAAAAGGAAAAGAATGACAGAATTCCATTCACCCTCACATTTCACCCGCATAATAACCCAGTTAAAGCCATCATTCTTAATAACTTTAAGATACTGCAAAATGATCCAGAAACTGCTAGAATCTTTTCGGAACCACCGCTGATTTCATTTAAACGCGACAAAAATGTAGGTAACTTTCTAGTTGAAAGCGCATTCAAAACAACTGAACAACCTGGCACTTTTAAATGCGCGTGCTCGCGATGCAAAACTTGTCCTTTCATTCAAAACACTGACAAAATATCGGGCCCTAAGCGATCTGTTAAGATCACTGATCGTTTCACGTGTACCTCCGCAAATGTTATCTATTGCATAACCTGCACATTGTGCAAAAAGTTATACATCGGCGAAACAGGAAGACGACTAGGTGACCGATTCCGAGAACATCTTCGTGAAGTTGAGAAAGATGACAAAGACGCATCCAAACCTGTCGCTCGGCATTTTAATCTCCCTAACCATTCCAAACAACACATGTCGATCTCCGGCCTTTCCCTACATCAAGGTACCACGGAAAGCCGTAAAACTCTCGAGCAAAAACTGATCTTTCAAATTGGCACTCTTAATCCCCACGGTATCAACAGCGCTTTTCATTCAATTAATTGATTCCTGTTTTTCACGTTACCGTGTTACCACCAATAGCGTAGCTCCATTTTCTGTATATAAACCACACACAACCCACAATTCCTCGATTCGCTCCGACGAAGGGCTAACGCTCGAAACGTCAGCTAATCGAATCCCTGTACGGTGGTCAATTTACATTATTAACTTCGTTGATAAACCAAATTTTCGTGTACGACAAGGAACAACTGGGGGAAGCGAGAGAAGGTGGAACCAAGCTACTGAGGCTGCCCTGGAACAAGGAGAGTGACACTATCGAAGTACGGTTCCCTGAGACGACAGCTGAGAGAGTGACAAAGCGAGGAATCCTAGCTACTGCAGCAAAGATCTATGACCCCCTCGGGCTAGCTTCTCCGACAACCCTGGTCAGCAAGATGTTGTACCGGCAGGCTTGTGACATGAAGTTCCCATGGGACCAGGAACTACCCATTGATCTTTTGAGGTCTTGGAAGGAATGGGAGAAGACTATTAAAGAGAGCCTGCGAATGCCGCGAAGTCTGGTCAAGTTCTAAGAGCCAATAGAAGCGATAGGAGTGCACGCATTCGAAGACGCAAGCCAGAACGGTGTGTCCACGGCGGTGTATGCAGTTGTGCTCCAAGAATCAGGCCCAAATCAGGGATTGATCTCTGCAAAGTCAAGGCTCGCCAAAAAGGGGCTCACAATACCTCGATTAGAGTTGGTAGCCGGTCACATGTCGACGAATCTACTGCAAAACGTAATGGAAGCAATGCAGGGTTTCCCTATCAAAGGGGTGTACAGTTGGTTAGACAGTACCGTGGCGCTACGTTGGATCAATGGGAATGGTGAATACCGACAGTTTGTCCAGAATCGCGTGCGCAAGACCCAGGAGAAGTCCTTCATCAAGTAGAGGCATGTGACTTCAGAAGAAAACCCCGCAGACCTGGGAAGCAGAGGTGGTCTAGTGAACGGAGCTACCAGCCTATGGTTGAAGGGTCCACCTTGGCTGCCACATCTAGACAAATGGCCAACGCCCATCAAAACAAGCCCAACTGCAGAGACAAGAGCAGAAGTAAAAGCGCTCAAAGAGGTGTTAGCAGTTGGCCGTAAAGCTATTTAAAGCAGAGGACGAGCTAGATTAAGTGATGCGAAAGTGTAACTACTGGAGGGCGATCAGGATCACTGCGTGGGTATTTAGATTCAGCGAGAATTGCAGACAAGGCCGTCTTAAACGAACGATTGGCCCTCTCAAGACTGAAGAGACCAGTGCTGCAATTGAATTCTGGATACGAAGAATCCAAGACAGAGGCCAAATCGCTAGGAAGTTCGACACGGACAAAGCTGGAACTTAACCTGCCGGCCAACGAACGAGGGTTGTATGAATGCAAAGGACGGATACAGGGCGACTACCCGATCTACCTTTACGACGAAGACGTGTTCAGTGAAAAGCTCGTAATGCAGGCTCATGAGGAGACACAGCATGACGGAGTGGGTCAGACTATGGCTGCAGTGAGGCAGAATTACTGGATACCTCGTCTGAGACGTCTGGCAAAGCGAATCATAAGCTGCTTCGGATGTAAGAACTTCCAGGCCACAGCCATCCCTCGTCCGCCACCTGGAAATTTGCCCAAGGAAAAAACCGAGGGTTCTTTGCCTTTGAGGGTAGTCGGAGTAGATTTCGCTGGCCCTATCAAATACTTAACGAAGACGAAACAGGAACAGAAAGCCTACGTGTTGCTATACGCGTGCAGCCTTACACGGGCGATCTACCTGGAACTGCTGCCAACCTTAAGTACAGACGAGTTCTTGCGAAGTTGGAAGCGTTTCACAGCCAGACGTGGTCGACCAGCGAAGATATTTTCGGACAACGGTAAAACGCTCATCGCAGCGGCAAAATGGCTCATGAAAGTGAGAAATGAGGAGAAACTTAACGACTGGTTGGCAAGGCACCACGTTGAATGGAAATTCAACCTCAGTCGAGCCCCATGGTGGGGCGGGCAATTTGAGAGAATGGTCGGTCTGATGAAAGTCGACTGGTAATGGAAACCTCCGGTGGGATGAGCTGGAGAGCGTCAACTTGGACATCGAGACAACGTTAAACAACAGGCAATTCACTTACGTAGAAGACGACATCCAAATGCCACTGTTAACGCCTGCGACAATGCTGTTTGGACAGCCAAATTTGGTACCGGAGGAAGACCCGGAGCAAATTGAGCAGTGTGATCTAACAAAACGAGGTAAGTACCTACAGAGATGCAAAGATGTCTAATGGTCAAGGTGGTTATCTGAGTACCTAAAGGCATTACGGGAGCGGCACAACATGAACCACAAGACAAGAGAAATGAAGCTGACAGATGGAGAAGTTGTGCTGATAAAGGGTGAAGAGCGGAACCGGGACAGATGGAAGATTGGTGTAGTCGACAAGCTGATAGGCGGCAGAGACGGAGTAGTGAGAGCAGTGCGTCTGAGGGCGGGGAAGTCCTTTTTGGAAAGACCAGTACAGCACTTGCACCCTCTCGAGCTATCTTGTGATAGAGCGGTGGAAGACAGGAGCGACACTCTAAACGTTCAAGCACGGGAGTTTAGACCACGAGCAGCAGCCGCGACTGCACGTCAAAGAATCGCTGAGATCGCACACGACGAACACGCGGAAGAATAAGGGACTAAACGAACACTGAACACTTAACTATTTTGAATTATAACACATCCGTTGTTACGATATTTGTCTCACTAGGAGACAAATAGGGGGAGAAGAGTGTCGGAAATTGGTTTCATTCTATTTTGACATTGATTGACATTAATTATCCTTATCTATCGGGAAAAAAGGCAGTGTGCGTACGAGAGTTTTTCAGATCTCGATGAGACGGAGAGAACGTGTATTAAACTAGGGGTGAGACAATAAAGTGAATCATTGCAATCAACGTGACGTTGACGGCGAACAGCTTTTATTCCCGACATATGACCACCATGTCCCCTTCTCTTTAGGATTCTATCTTTTAACCAATAAACAGCGAAATTTCATTTTTTAGCTCATGGATGACGTAGTCATGCTATGAGGTATAGGAGGCACACCAAAGTCACTCACTCACTCACTCACTCACTCGATTTGGATTAATTTATTCATTAAACCTGGATGAAACATTTCTTCTGTCCCTCCCCTGGTAAGTATTGTATTTGTCCCCGCAGTCCTCTTTGCTCAAGGTTTGCAAGTTTTAGGGGGTAGTAGAAATGCGTAGATTCTTGCTCGACTGTTTTTGTATCATGAAGTGAATAATGAATGGCTTCGATCAGAGCATGTGAAGATCGTAAAGCAGATGAGTTTTCGTCCGATCCTCTTGAATATACCTTTGTGGAGTTGGAAAATGGAAAGCTAATATGATTAAGCACATAAGCTGCGAGAACTGAAGATGGAAATCGACGAAAATTGCACGCTGATATTTTAAAAGCGATGATGAAATTTACTTTTCCTATCGACGATTTTTCTTCTCACCCGAGGGAAGAATGCACGATTGGAGTTCAAGACAAGAGAACAGAGAGAAAACAACGTCAAAAGCACACGTTTTTACAACAAAACTACGCATGCTATGGCCACCGAGTGTTTGGAGTATTTGGATCAGTATGAAAATTATTTTTGAAAGTAATTCACTATTGTGGTAAAAATGTAACTTTCGGGGTGTCACACAACAGTCTTTGATGGGAGGTTGCGTGCGGGCGAGAATACATCACAACAGTAATGGGCTCCTGATCACAACCAGTCTAGTTTGAATAATAAGTTAGATAGAATCTGGGAAAGAGGTTGCATTACTGGTCAAGTGTAGATCGTAATTAGTGTAGCAAGATCCATCCATGAGCTGGCTCAGGGGAGCCTTTGATTTATGTCAGCACTCTAGAAATCAATAAATATTTCATCATCATCATCATCATCACCATTATTATTAGGCCGTATCGCCAGCGCATATCTGATGACGTATTTCAGGAATGTTCTCGCCCAAAGGAATTTCTTAAAAGATCCCATTTGGTGTACAGGACACCCAAGAAACCACAGGAACGCTAAGAGATTAGAAATTGTTCTCCTTCGTCGAACCACAGGGAGCCCGAGCGCTAGATTTTCTAAGCTTTATAGGTTATTCATACTGTTACAATAAAAAGAAAAGATTTACCTATGTGTCTTTCTTTAGTCCTTTCGGGAAAGGATCCCGTTAGCGCGAAGACGGTTTGATTTCAAAAACATATTCGCTTCAAGCGCGTCGGAAACTGGAGACACCATTAACGTCTCGAGTTTCAAGTATTAACTATTAACTCCTACCGGGGGCGGGTTTCTGGTTTCAATTTTGAAATTTTAACGGTAAGAGAGAGAGAGGAAAAGAGACAAGGGGTGAAACTCTGAGATAGCTTTCGTACGATCTGTGACTACAGTTGACCTGACCACCACACGCGCGGAATGCGCGAGGTAACGCGAGCCGATAGCGACCGGGAGAGGGAGCCATTGTCAATTCTCAATCATACATTAAAGACCTGCACGGCAAAAAGCAAGAACGTGTTGTTTGATTTGTTATTTAAGCTTATGATAAAAATTACAACCCACGATCAACCGTGTAAGGAATGTCATATGAACAAGTTACGAACTCTGCAAGACTTACATTTTACATTCAACGCCACATTTTCCCTCTTGCAGTACGTTCTTTGCAAATTATGAATGCCTCTCTGTAATTTTTGCGCTATCTTTGTCATAACAGAATCACCCGTAAAAAAATCTTGATCTCTCTTACAAATTATTGATCTCGACCGACTGCACATAAATATACCTTGTATCACGCGTGGTATTTTGAACTCGCGTGCCTGTCAAAAATAACAAAAGAGCTTGTCAAGAGAAGAAAAGAACAGTCTTGACGAAAGACATACCGAACTAGAAGTATCAACTTCCGGTCAAGTCAAGTGTAGTCGTTGATATAACGAAAGCCGCCTCCATAAAACAACGAGCTTTTATTGGCAAAAGGAATATCCCAAGGGACCAAATTGAATATGAGTTTTTAATTCCATCTTATATCAATCTATTGGTGGAATTTTTAGTTGTTTTTCTTCAATAATGAGAGCATATAGCCTTTACGAAAAATTGGTCTTGAAATAGTTTCATCCCTTGTCTCTTTTCTCTCTTCTCTTAAATTTTAACAGTTGAAACCCAAAACCCGCCCCCGGTGGGAGATAATAGTTAATAGTTGAAAGTCGAGACGTTAATCGGACGCGCTTGAAGCGATCATGTTTTTGAAATCAAACGGAGAAAAACCGTCTTTGCGCTAACGGAATCCCTTCTAAAAGGACTAAAGAAAAACACGGGCGCATAGGAATCTTTTCTTTTTATTGTAATAATACGAATAACCTATAAAGCTTAAAAATATCTAGCGCTCGGGCTCCCTGTGGTCGAACGCAATAATTGTTAGATTTCCTTCTTAAATCTCTAACTTGAGTTGTCGTTATCAAACCATAATTATAAGCATCGTCGATCTCAAAATGAGGTTTGTTTTGCATCGAATGAGCTTTTCTTCTTTGCATGAGTTATGATAATTAAAAAAGTACTTGATAACGCCATTGAATAAAACTGCCTAGCATTTATGTCATAATCTGAAATGAAGTAACAATAAATTAAGGCTTTGTGATCGTAATGTTAACGGAAAACCACTTCGAACTTACCGATGCGAGTGATGTTTCAGCAAGGATCAAGAAAATCACAGCTTGTCGCAACATCACTTGAAAATAAAGGAGTCTTGAGCGGACAATAGGTCGTTTAGCTTCCTTATATGATCAAAGTAGATGTGAGACTGAGGGTAAGAGTGTTAAAAGGTTCTTGTCGTACTTCTATGTCAACAGTTTC
The DNA here is from genome assembly GCA_016490735.1 of Pachyseris speciosa. Lineage (NCBI taxonomy): Eukaryota > Metazoa > Cnidaria > Anthozoa > Scleractinia > Pachyseridae > Pachyseris > Pachyseris speciosa. The sequence continues at coordinate 195,251 of JAEMWC010000116.1, read as the reverse complement.
ATTGGCTCTTGTGAGTTCATCAATCAAAATGCCAAGACAACAATACCTTTCGGTGTTTATCTTCCGCTTTTCCTGACCTTTTAAACTCAAATCTCCTTCCGTAACAACCAAATTTGCAGATCCACTAGGTTAAACATGCGACCATTCACGTGTATGATGTATGTGATGTGAAGTCCAATGAACGATTTTATATTAAAAAATTATTTTTAGGGATGCAAGTATAACAAGCATGACGCGCTTTACACGTGAACGATCGTTAATCGTGTTTTCGCAGCAAAAGGTAAGGAAAAAAGGGAGAATTATATATGCCATCAACGAAAGCGAAAGCGCAGTGCCTTTTCATGAATCAAAATGCCAAGACAACAATACCAGTGTCACTTACATCCAAAAATCCCGCACCTAAAATTCCTTTCGGTGTTTATATTCCGTTTTTCCTGACCTTTTAAACTCAAATCTCCTTATGTAACAACCAAATTTGCAGATCCATTAGGTTAAACATGCGACCATTCACGTGCATGATGTATGTGCGTGTGAAGTCCTATGAACAATTTTATATTAAAAAATTATTTTTAGGGATGCAAGGATAACAAGCGTGACGCGCTTTACACATGAACGATCGTTAATCGTGTTTTCGCAGCAAAAGGTAAGGAAAAAAGGGAGAATTATATACGCCATCAACGAAAGCGAAAGCGCAGTGCATTCTGATAAAAAAAGCCATCAAAGCAAAACCGACGTGGGAACAACTGTTTCATTCCTGTTTTTCACGTTACCATGTTACCACCAATAGCGTAGCTCCATTTTCGTTCAAGTTTATGGTAGCATAAACTGATGTTAATAAACCTGAGATTATGCCCTATGAATGCACACAGATTGTCATACTAGCAATAATCATGTCTCTGTTCTCGGGTAACACAATGTCTAACATTTGAATAAGCTTTTGTGCTAAGTAACTGAAGATACTAGTCCAAAGTACAAGAAAGAACAATGGACAGTAACTAGTTGTTTGATTACAATGCATCCTTCTCCTTTTGCAAAGTCTACTGTAAATTAGCACGATAGTTTTTTCAGTGTTTTTTGAGACTGCAAAGGTTCCATTCGTCTTATCACGCGCTCATCATGCACATGTGCTCCTCTTTATGCCGTACATCGTCCTTTCCCAGCCAGTTCTCGAGGGCTTCGGTTCATTCAACTGGGATTTTCATAAACATACATGCAAAACACTTCACCTCCAGTTATACCATACAAATTCCACCTCTACACTCGCGGTGGGAGACTGTTGACATCATTCTGCAGAAGGGTCTTTGACAACTCCATTTGGAACCTTCCAGATGTATTCGTTGACTGTGTTTTTCAAGACTAATTTCATATAATTTATTACTCAATTGACCAGTGGCCTAACTACAGTGACTGTACAGTCACCGTACTTAAGTCACTTAAAATCAGTCAAGGGAACGTACGTACTTGTAATTCATCTTTCGGTGGCTAAGTGTTCTACTCTATACAAGATGTTGTACTACAAAAATTGCAACAGAAAAGACTAAAGAAAAAATAACATGAACTTTTTTATTACTGAAAATTTGGTTTATCAACGGAGTTGATAATGTAAATTGACCACCGTACAGGGATTCGATTAGCTGACGTTTCGAGCGTTAGCCCTTCGTCGGAGCGAATCGAGGAATTGTGGGTTGTGTATGGTTTATATACAGAAAATGGAGCTACGCTATTGGTGGTAACATGGTAACGTGAAAAACATGAATAAATTAATTGAATGAAAAGCGCTGTTGATACCGTGGGGATTAAGAGTGCCAATTTGAAAGATAAGTTTTTGCTCGAGAGTTTTACGGCTTTCCGTGGTACCTTGATGTGGGGAAAGGCCGGAGATCGACATGTGTTGTTTGGAATGGTTAGGGAGATTAAAATGCCGAGCAACAGGTTTGGATGCGTCTTTGTCATCTTTCTTAACATCACGAAGATGTTCTCGGAATCGGTCACCTAGTCGTCTTCCTGTTTCGCCGATGTATAACTTTTTGCATAATGTGCAGCTTATGCAATAGATAACATTTGCGGAGGTACACGTGAAACGATCAGTGATCTTAACAGATCGCTTAGGACCCGATATTTTGTCAGTGTTTTGAATGAAAGGACAAGTTTTGCATCGCGAGCGCGCGCATTTAAAAGTGCCAGGTTGTTCAGTTGTTTTGAATGCGCTTTTAACTAGAAAGTTACCTACATTTTTGTCGCGTTTGAATGAAATCAGCGGTGGTTTCGAAAAGATTCTAGCAGTTTCTGGATCATTTTGCAGTATCTTAAAGTTATTAAGAATGATAGCTTTAACTGGGTTATTATGCGGGTGAAATGTGAGGGTGAATGGAATTCTGTCATTCTTTTCCTTTTGTGACGTCTGTAGTGCTGACTCTGATTTCTCCAACAAATCAGACGAAATGTGCCATTTTTTCGAGAAACGTGGCTATCCTGATTCTGTAGTTCAATCGGGCCATCACCGCGCTCAGCAGATCACAGTCAGCACTACAGACGTCACAAAAGGAAAAGAATGACAGAATTCCATTCACCCTCACATTTCACCCGCATAATAACCCAGTTAAAGCCATCATTCTTAATAACTTTAAGATACTGCAAAATGATCCAGAAACTGCTAGAATCTTTTCAGAAGCACCGCTGATTTCATTCAAACGCGACAAAAATGTAGGTAGCTTTCTAGTTAAAAGCGCATTCAAAACAACTGAACAACCTGGCACTTTTAAATGCGCGTGCTCGCGATGCAAAACTTGTCCTTTCATTCAAAACACTGACAAAATATCGGGCCCTAAGCGATCTGTTAAGATCACTGATCGTTGCACGTGTACCTCCGCAAATGTTATCTATTGCATAACCTGCACATTGTGCAAAAAGTTATACATCGGCGAAACAGGAAGACGACTAGGTGACCGATTCCGAGAACATCTTCGTGATGTTGAGAAAGATGACAAAGACGCATCCAAACCTGTTGCTCGGCATTTTAATCTCCCTAACCATTCCAAACAACACATGTCGATCTCCGGCCTTTCCCTACATCAAGGTACCACGGAAAGCCGTAAAACTCTTGAGCAAAAACTTATCTTTCAAATTGGCACTCTTAATCCCCACGGTATCAACGAGCGCTTTTCATTCAATTAATTTATTCATATTTTTCACGTTACCATGTTACTACCAATAGCGTAGCTCCATTTTCTGTATATAAACCATACACAACCCACAATTCCTCGATTCGCTCCGACGAAGGGCTAACGCTCGAAACGTCAGCTAATCGAATCCCTGTACGGTGGTCAATTTACATTATCATTTCCGTTGATAAACCAAATTTTCGTGTTTCACTCCCCCACCGACGCAGCACCACAGTTTCTTTAGAAACTAATCCCCTTTATATATTTTTTATTACTGCACTGCTTTCGGTTTCTGCTACACACTTGAGATAAAGTTCTGTTGCATGCTTTTCGGCGCGACAGCCGGGAAGGATCTCATTCTGGGTTAAATGCCGGGCAGTAAGAAATTTTTATAGAATTTCTACGAAAAGCCTCATTCCAACCGCCTGAAAGTCTTGTGTCTTCGTTCAGTTTGTTAAGAATTGTCAAGCGATTGGAAAAAGGAATGTGGCTTCGCGACTAACCATTTATGCGAGTTTGGGCATGAAAAGAAATCGCCTATTCTCGATACTCTATTCGCGGCGCCACATTCTTATACTTATTGTCCGGCAGCAAAAACATGCTTGTAACGTTTCCTGTGCAGCCCACGTTAACATTTGGCAGAGTAAATAAAAATATTCAGATACAGGAAATGGTTTTGCCGACAAACAGTGCGCCGTAAAACGCTAACAGCCCAAGGCCTGTCCATTCTGAGAAGAACCCCGTGGCAGCGAGGGCAAATACCAGAGAACAATATTAGTAGTACTATGGGCTACTATAGATCCAAAAACTGTCAAAAATTTCGAACCAATCAGAAGCCAGAACGAGCTGTCAATCAAACTCGTCAAACTGCATTGAAAGGGTTTCCCCTGATGGTCACGTGATCGGGGGAAAAGGAGGAATTGGAGTGGACTACCAGGAAATGAAAAAACGACCCCGGCAGGATTCGAACATGCAATCCCCTGATCCGTAGTCAGATGCCTTAACCCTTGGGCCACAGGGTCAATGAACGCACACAGTGATTTCTTTTGCAAACTGTTTAATGATCTATCAATTTCTGTTTTACATTTGAATGTTCATTCGTCTGGAAAAAGATTGCAACGCGTGCGATGGAGACTACGTCGGGTGTTTCGTCTGGTGCTGTGACGGGGCTGGGACGCAGGAGGGCTCTGGGCACGGAAACTCGAAGTTCTTCCCGCTCGGCCAACCGGCGACTGCGGCGCGGGGTGGGTGGTTCTGCCCGAGGTGGACGATAGGTCAGCAGACCTCGGCGTAGCACCGGATATCCCGCCTGGTGAGTTGCATTGTCCACGTTGAAAGTGACATTGGAGAAGTGGGTCTCCAGGGTGGCCAGTCATCGTGGGCACCGGAAATGGTTGTGCGATGGAGAGTTCTGCACGTGTTGGTACAGACAGGTGTGGTGCAAGGCCACGGAGCAACAGGGCAGCCGTTCTGTGAAGGCGTGATCACCGTCAATGTCTAGGGGCTGGCATAGGAAATAGGGGTCTCTGGAATGATTTAGTATGTATACTGGGCGGTGGCAGTGCGGACAGGCCCAGTGTTGCCAGGGTATGCGCTGTTGATTGAGTGACAGTAACCATTGGTAAATACATGGTAGGTGCTGGCTGACATTACAGCAGATGGATCGATGCGGGATCTCTTTAGTGTCATCATGTTCCACGGCCAGGCATATGACGCAGGGGTAGCTGTTGCGCGATACGAACTTTGTTTGAAAACACATCATGACGGACTGAGATTGGCGCGCCATGTCGAAACCGTGAAAGTGCGCGGTCGGAGTGAACCCGATGGCTGCACGTTTTGCCAACGGTACCAGGCGTGTATGTTGCAGCCGCAGGAATTGGAGAAGGAGGACTCGGACGCATCGGACGACATGGCGATCTCGTCGGACAAGGAGGAGTCCAAGTACTCGGACATGGATGAGGAGTCCAAGTACTCGGACGTGGAGGAGGAACCCAAGGACTCGGACGAGGAACCGTTGATTTCCGAAAAGTGATGTGAAAAAAAATGTAAATAAAGAGAGTTACCGAGAATGCGCGTGTAGTAGTGTTTGCGCCATGTCCAAGCGAAGCGTCAAAAAAAGAAGAAGGCCGATGCGGTCTTTGCGGCCGAATACGAATCCCCGGCCGTCGTGGGAAGTCTGGGCGGCGTGCGTCGGTTTGCCGAGGCCAAGAAGATTTCGTTACGCCGAGCGCGAGATGTCTTGGAGGGGGTGCGCAGTTACACCCTGCATCGACCGCGACGGGTTCGATTTCCCACCCTGCCCGTGTTGGTGTTTGGGCGCGATCAACAGTGGGTGGCCGATTTGATAGAAGTGCAAAAATTGGCCAGGGTCAACAAGGGCCACCGGTATCTGTTGGCCGTCGTCGACGTGCTGTCCAAGTATGCCTGGGTGGAACCGGTCAAGACCAAGACGGGACCAGTGGTCAGCCGCGCCTTCGAGACCATTTTGAGACGTGCCCAGGGACGTCAGCCCCAGCGGTTGCAAACGGATGCGGGCAAAGAGTTTTACAACCGGAGTTTTCAGGACTTCTTGAAAAGTCGCGGCATTGCTCACTTTTCCACCAGCAGGGATACCAAGACGTCGGTGGCCAACGGTTCAACCGCACCTTCAAAAGATCGATTGTACGTGTACTTCACGGCGCAAGGCTCGGACAAGTACTTGGACGCCTTGCAGGAGTTGGTCAAGTGCTACAACGCCTCCAAACATCGCAGCATCGGCATGGCCCCCCAGGACGTCACGACGGGCAACGAGGCGGTGGTGTGGAAACGCTTTTACGGAGATCGCCTGCGGACCAAATCACGGCGCCAGGCCCGGGCACCGGATTGGCGGGTGAGGACGCCCGTGCGTTTGAACAAAAAGCATCGCGTGTTTCAAAAGAGCTACCTGCCTGGTTGGACGGAGGAGGTGTTTGTGGTGCGTCGCGTGGCGCCAGGAGTGGTGCCAAGGTATCGATTGCAGGAATGGGACGGTACGCCGGTGGAGGGTACGTTTTACCGACAGGGCCTGCAACGCGTGACCGTCACCGACGAGGCCTTGTTTCGAGTGGAGAAGATTCTGCAATAGAAGGGGCGACGTATAAAAGTCCGGTGGATGGGGTGGCCGGCCAAATACGATAGTTGGATAAACGAGAGTGACTTGGTGTGATGGCTCGTATCAAACGCGTACCCCGCCGAGTACAGGTTCTGGCTCGGCCTCGACAGAAGAAGACGCGTCGGGTCCGGAAAACACGCCGAGCCTATCGGAATAAAAAATGCGAGGCATGGTCCGATGTCGGAAGCGGGCGGTGCTTTGGACAAGACCTTGATGGAGTTGATGACGGCCTTCCCGGGCCGCGGTCATTCGCAACGCTCTTACACCTTGGTCTCGACCCTATCGAGTTGGGTGTCGCGGGTCCGCGGCGCCAAACGCAAAGTGGCCACGTTCGTGTGAGTCGAATAAAAAACCGGGTATCGAGTCTGGAACCATTAGTTGGACATGGCCGAGTTCTACGTTGCATTGCCCAGTTACAAGAGCCCGGAATTCAAGAACAATACGCGCGCTTCGTTCAGCGTGCGGTTGCCCAATCGTTTGGAATTCCCGGAGGATGGCTGGGAAGTGGCTTTGAGCGCCCTCTCATTGGCCGACACCAGTGCGGATTTGTCGCCGTTGGTGCAGAACCCCAATGCGCAATTGGCGATGTCGAGTTTCAGAAAGATAGGCAGCGGCCAACCAGTGGCGATCGAACGCGTGAACGTGAAGATGAATGAATTCCAAGAGATGAACGTGGAGAGACGTTTGGAAGGGGGCGTGGAATTTTTCAGTGCGTTGATCGACAAATTGAGGTACAAAGAGGACGTGGATCAAATGTAGGCTGGGGACATTATGACCAAACGCCTGCAGTACCAGTGGACCACGGAGAGAGGTCGTCCCGAACTGTTGATCAGCACCAAGCCGGTCTCTCGTTCGGTGTCGACCAGACGCTGGGGAAAGAATGGGATGGTTGAAGAAGAACAAGGTGGGCAACATCTTCATGGGACCCAATGCCTTGGCCACGCTGCAAGAAGAGCTGGCAAGTCAAGCGCCTCATTGGAAGAGGGAGCGCGACCAGTTCTTCGGTTCGGATGCTTTGTTCACCACCACCGAGACCGGCGAGAATCGCGTGTACACTTTAAGCAGTGCTTACAATTGACGTTTCGTCAATTTGGACCAAGCCTTTCGCAATGTGATGGGCGGGCCCAGTCGCACCTTGCACGTGTATTCCGACGTGAGCGGTAGCACCATCGTGGGCGACAAAAAGACCGACCTGTTGCGGAAAGTGACTTACAAACGCGCGGGGCGCGGAACGGTGTACTACGAACCGATGCACAAACAATACCATCCGGTCTATCAACGTACCATCGAAACCATGGAGGTCAACATCGCGGAAACCAGTGGGGAATTGGTGCAGTTTCCGGATGACGGACGGGAGCAGACCTACGTGACCTTGCACTTTCGATTTAAGAAAAAGGGCGTATAAAAAGAGGAGCCGGCGCCGCCCGGCCATAGTCGACATGGAGGATTACTACGTGACTTTGCCCAGTCACCGTACCCCGAGTTCCCGAGCAACAAGGTGCGATTGGCACATCTATTGGATTTACCCCCCGATGGTTGGCACGTGGCCTTGAGCAGCAACACGCTGCCCCGCGCCCAACTCAATCTGAAAAGCTTGGAGCTGGACGTGGACAGTCACGTGGCCATGGCCACCATGATACCCTTTCGGTCGGCCGGACATCAATTTGGCAGAGACATCAAGTTCACCGAAGTGTTGATGACCGAGCAGAAGGCGGGGCACGATCTGGTGCAGTTTGCAAACGGCGTGGACTATGTCAAGAGTCTTCAGGGTCTCATGGAGTCAAAGCTCACGCATTTGCTCAAACAGAATGACAAGATCCTCGAATGGATCAAGTTCAGTTGGCAGGGAGAGGACGAATTGGTGATGGATTGCATGCCGGGCACGTGCGTGGACTGTGACTTGCATTGGTGGGAGCTCATGGGTTAGGTAAAACGAGTCAAGCGAGAGGGGCAGCCGGATAGCTTTGAAGTGGGACCCCAAGCCATTCCCATGGCCAGAGAAACGAATGATAACGTGTTGATGCTAACCAGAGATCTCTCCGTGGTGACGACCTCCTTATTGCCCCCGAAACCCATCGGAACAGACAGAAAATGATCGTGTTTTGGTCCAAAGTCAAGTGGCGGTTCATCAACATCAATGCCATGTTCGAGCGAGTGGTGGGCCCCCGAGCGCGCACCATGTTGGTCTATTGCAATGCGGGGAACAGCGTCATGGTGGGCGGTAGAAAAGTGGATTTGCTGTAGGACATCAAATACGATCCACAGGGCCACTCGTCGACGTTTGTCGAATCGTGGCACAAACGGTTTCATCCCGTGCGCCAACGCGCCCTGGAAATCATTGAAGTGGGTGTGACGGAAATCACCGGCGAACAGGTGAACTTTCCCGCTCAATATCCTAAGCAGCAGACGTTGGTCACCTTGCATTTCAAGCGCAAGATATAAAACCCGCGTGCAGCCACGCCCGCCCGTTAAATAAAAGCATGCGGGGAGGCAGTTTGACGCGTTATTCTCCGCCTGGGATGAACGGTGGCGCTTTGACGCACTACTTTCCGCCCAAGATGAACGGCGACGGACTGAGAGACACCCTGTTGGAGTTTGGACGTCCAGTGGTGGCCGAAGGGTTGCAAGCCTTGGCCAAACGCGTCCGCACCACCACCGAAGGAACGGCGCCAGCACCTCGCAAAAGAGCCAGAACGCGACAACCCGCCGAGTCCGTGGCCGCTGCCCCCATGGCCGCTGCCAAATGGCCCCAGCACCCGTGGTGGCTGCGCCTGTGACCATGGCGTCGTCGGCGCCTTGTGCGGCCACGGCCAGACGTCAAGTTCGGGCGGCCCCGGTGGGCGTGCTGTTGGTCACGGAGCCTGTCGCCACCAGTGTACCCATGTAAGTGCCCGTGGCCCCGGTCGCACCCGTGCCCGTGGCTCCCGTGCGTCGAAAGAGAGCGACGTCGATGGCGGGCGGCCCTTTGGGTGGCAAGCATAAAAGGAAACGGATGAAGAAGGACATTTTCCATATGATACCATGATTCGGGCCGTGCGATCGGTTCCGCGCTACGGACGGGCCTTGAAAGGGCCGGGTGGCGGCGGTCAAGTGGGTGGACTCTTGTGTCCCATTGTGCAAACACCCTTGGGCTTGATTTTCAAGAAGCAGAGTATAAAACTTTGGGGATCAGTGCGTCGAGCACGCAAACGCAGGGGAACGAACAAGATGAGCGGCACGCTGAATGTTTTCACGTTACCGGCCTCCGACGTGACCATCCAGGGCTATCGGATGGACACCTTCGAGCCGATGTCCTCTGATATCACGCCCATGGAATTCAAGGTTGAGGCCCTGGAGGATTACGTGGACCTGTCTCACAGTTACTTAAAACTTCGAGTCAAGTTGGTGACCGAGGGCGCCACCAACGCGGGGTTGTAGCCCGACGGACAGGCCACTGCGGGAGTCAACAACATTTCTAGCGACGATTACACCAAGTACACCTACCCTGTCAACAACTTCGGTCACACCATCATTCGTCAAGCCAACCTGCGTTTCAAAGGCACCTTGCTGAGCCCCCAGACGGACAGTTACGCCTACAAAGCCTACTTGGAAACGCTGTTGAATTACACGCAAGCGGAAGGAGAAACCTTGTTAGCTCCGCAGGGCTGGGTCAACACGGTCAACGTGCCGGCCAAGATAGAGCCTCAAGGTGCTGCCGATGATCGACCCAAGACAGCGGGCTGGACCAGTGGCGCCAACAACAAGATCAAGCAATTGGGAGGCAAGTTCATGAGCGCCAATGAAGTGGATTTGATCATAAGACCTCATCTTTAAGCCTTCTACACGGGCCGCATCTTGGTGCCGGGCATCGAAATCAAACTGCAGCTGTACTTCAATTCCCCGGAATTCTTTCTGTACGGTACTGTCATAGATGGCAAGGAAAAAGTGGTGGTGAAGCCCGAGCACATAGATGCCAAATTTTACGTGTGTCGCCTGAGCTTGAACCCCACCGTGTTCACCAACCTGGAACTCAAACGCAAACAGAATAAGATTCCTGCCTATCGCACCGTACGTACCGTACCAAGGTGACAACCTGAAAGATTGGGCCGGGTACTTCGGGTTCCTGCAAGCCACCGGACCTTCGTTCAAAAGCGCAGATTGCATGGTAAAACCTGGAGATTGGGGAGAGGATGCCAACTGCACACTGTTCACTTGGAACAACTTCCCCAGTGGCAATGCGGACATGGCCCTGATGAATCCCCGCCAAGCCGACGATGTCAAATTGGAGATCCTTTTTGGAGCGGCTCCCAACACGAACATCACGGTGGTGGTCTGGGGCGAATTCGATGTTCAGTCTCAGCATGGACCTGGTAGCACTCAGCGATCGCGTCTCGAGAGGCTTGGCCACCTCGGATGCTCTGTTGAAGCGCGTGTTTGTGGGCGTCTTTCCCGAAAACCGGCTGACACCCAAACCCACCAAGACCTTCCGCGCGGCCTACATCGTCAACACTGATCCCGAAGGAGAACCGGGCAAACACTGGTTGGCCTTGTGGACGGACGGACCGACCTGCAAAGTCTTTGACAGTTACGGCCTGCCCCTGGCCACGTACGGCGTGCCTCACCTGTTGGCCTGGATTCGCAAACACTGGCAACACGCTCGACGCAGCGACCGCCCCCAGCAAGCCATGAACAGTCGCGCCTGCGGTCATTACGCCCTTTTGTACTTGAAAGGCAAAGTGCGAGATCGCACGTTGGAGGATTTTTTGAAGGACTTTGACTACCGTAATTTTGTCAAGAACGATCATCAGGTCGGACAGCGTCTGCGCACGCTGATCGGGGACCAACTCCCCTCCGACGAGGTGGATGGCCCGTGGACTCAATGTTGTATCACCAAAACAATGTGCATTAAAAGCCATGAAAACGTAAAGAGGTGTGATTCGTGTCCCACAAGGCAGGGGATTTCCCCAGTCCGGGGGTATATAAGGCGCTGCGCACCCACAGTGGAGCGTGGATGGGCCGACGAAAGAGTGTTCTTCCTGGGCGCGGGTGTACGCATTGGTCACTTTCAGCCTTTGCCCGTTAACCCTCTTGGTCCGGGATCATTGATTACATTCCCTGTTTTTTTATTTTTCAGAAAGCGTGGGAGGGTCTTGGGGGGTCATTCGACATCTATAAGAAGCTGCGACGCACCCCCATCGGTGAAACAGACATGGTTCAGCGCAGGAAACGTCGGCGCGTGAGATGCCGCAGGCAACAAGGGGGTGAGGTGTCCTCCATCTTTTTCAAAGCCGCCTTGGGCAGTCTGCAATTGGGCCGGAGTAAGAAGTACCGTCGCATGGGCGCTTTGGGTGCCACGGGATCGTATCGTTGCCGAACCGCCCCGTGGGCGGTCTGAGGTATAAAAACCAGTGAGTCAGGCGTGGTCTCTGAGCAGTATGGTCAAACGCCGTCGACGCACGCGCAAACAACGAGGAGGCATCATCCCCCTCTTGGCCTTGGCGCTGCCCGCCTTGGCCACCATGGGCAAGGCCGCTGCCTTGGGTTGCATTAGCGGCGCCGTGGGTTACGGTGCCAAACGTTTGTTGGATCGCCGACAGAAAAAGTGCCGCATGAAAGGTCGTGGGAGAGGTCGCATGAGCGTATAAAAACCGTGGCGTCAAGGAAATTCGGGATCAAGTCAGTGTGGTACGAGGACTCAAACGCCGCAGACCGTCGCCCCTCCGCAAAACCCGATTGAAGCAACGAGGAGGTTGCCTATCTGGGGAGACGATAGCTGCAACACCGATCGAGGGGCGGTCGTCGTTAAAAACGAGTTTCACGCCACCCACTCGCGACATTCATGTTTAGCGCACCGTTCAGCATCTTGGTGGCCGGTCCATCGAGCTCTTGCAAGACCGCCTTCACCAAACGACTGATTGAGGCCAGAGACACGCTGTTCGAACCGCCGCCACGGAAAGTGGTTTATTGTTATGACGTGTGGCAAACCGGGTACGAGGGCATGAAAGGGGTGATCTTTCACCGCGGCCTGCCCACCCTGGCGGATTTGTCCAAGTATTTCACGTCCCAAGGTGGCCTGTTGGTGTTGGACGATTTGCAGGACGAAGGCTGTCGCGACAAGAGCGTCTTGGACTTGTTCACCAAACATTCGCATCATCGCAAGATTCAGTCATCAACATTCTGCAGGATATTTTTCCGCCCGGTCCCTGCGCTAAGACTATTTCGCGCAATGCGCATTACATCATGGCCTTCAAGAACCCTCGCGACATAAAAGGCATGCGAGCCTTGGTGTCCCAGGCCTTTCCGGACACCGCCCGCGAGGTCTTGAAGTTGTTTTGGCAAGAGACCAGTCGACCCTACGGGTATTTAATGTTGGACCTGCACCCCGCCTCAGATGATTCTCAGCGTCTCTTCTCGAACATATTACCCAGAGAAGGCTTGACCCGCGTGTTTGTGCCCGAGGAATCATGAGCAGCCGGACACCCCGTTTTCAAGCGCAATTGGCCCGAGAGAGGGCGCCATAGGAACGCCAAGCCATGGGAGGACAACATTTGGACTTGAGCAGACGACTCGAGGAACGCTCTTACCTGCAAAGCACACCCCCGGGCGGGGGCACCTCTCAACCGCCACCCCGCATCACCACCATGGCCTCGACGGGGCCGGGCACTGGTTCCAACACCACCTCCCCTTAGTTGGCCACTCGTTCACCCCTGCCAACCATCACTTTGCAGGACCTGGAAATGGACCTGGACCCCAATCAGATTTTGACGAAGATGTTTCCGACCCGAATCAGTCCCGGCAGCACTCTCGGCACGCCACCTACCCCTTGCGAAATGGATTCCCAGAAAACTTGGAATTCCTAGGTATTCCTAGGAATTCCTAGGAATTCTAAATAATTCCAAGTCATGCAAATTACGATAAATCCAAAGGCTTGGAAGTTCTTAGAATATCTAGGAATTTTTACTGATCCAATTGGGAATGACTTGGAATTCCTAGGAATTCCCAGGAATTCTAATACTAAATAGATATCGCATTTGGAATTGCTGGGAATGTCTGGGAATCAATGGTAAACTGAGACATCAGAATGCAAATTTCAGAATTTTGAGGTCAATCAATATCAATTTCAAGTTCCACCACTTTAAGTTAAACAAAGACTGGAAAGCTTTGTGATTCTTTAAGATCAAGACTTTAATTCTGTCAAGGAAAGTGACTAAGCCTAATAAGCAAAGTGCTACAAAACACAATATAGTCCTAATAAAAACAAAAAGGCAAGTACATAAAATAGAATACAATCCCTAAGTCACGCAATTACGCAGTGACTTATCCGAAAAGCTCATGAAACTTGGGCGTTGAATTTACAAAGTCCTTTGAAATGAAATGAACGTAAAAGCGAGATTTGAAACGATGAATTTTTCTCACCTTCACGAACACGTTAAACTCTTTGCTTCCTCGACAACGTTCGAAAACAAACATCTAAAGCATCTTTTACACTCAACCGAAGATGAATCTCTTCATAAAGTGTGTTTACGTCAAAATCTTCGCCATCAGGGGAGTCATTAAACCCCGAGATCTGAATGATTCGTGTTGAAATTACCGATGGAGGCAGGAGCAGGTATCACTGAAGACCGCAATCATTCCAGCGGATGTTACACGGCAACAGCCAATGGCAGTATGTGAATTTTCACGTGACTATCCTCGTGCTTTTTATGGAACAAAGAACCACTATTCATTCTTTCTTGGCGCCCATCTTTGAACTGTCTTTTCGGTCGGGCTGTTGTGCGAATAATTGTTATTTCTCTTTTGCGAAGAAGGGTTTTTGAGTGGTTTAGAGGGAGAATGACAACGGCGTTATCGTAGTAAACGAAAGGCTGAAGATTTTGGCACGGATGTTGAACGAAATGGGACATCATCGTGGATGTAACAGCCGGCACGCAAGCCATTTATAAAGCGGGAATTTTGAAAGTTTTTGGTGAGTAAATACTCTGTTATTAGAAATAGGAACAGCTCTTCAAATATAAAAAAAACTTGTCAACGGCGCACTAAAACTTGAAAGAACAAAATCATCGCGTAACAGACCGCTCCGGCAAAGTGTAATCCATATCGGCCGCCGTTTGTATCTTGAGGTCTTTGAACCGTCCGTAGTTCAACGGTTGTAAAACTACAGATCGAGTTTTAAAGCTTAACTTTAGGTCAGTTATTCACCAGGGCTTCAATTATCTTGAGTACTCTAGTGAATTTAAACCTGTCTAGAATGACGTTACATGTGATTTGCTAATGGTCACTGACGAAATATTAATTTTGTTTCAGACATGAATCAAAAATACAAGCTGCGGAGCGGGACATTGTTGACAACCTCACCCGCGGACAGCAAAGGAAGCTCCCTGAATGGCACAAAAAATTAAATCAATGAGCTAAGTCCACTGTTTGCCATTTTTCCTTTCATCTTGTTCCAGTTCATGTAAATTTTAGAATTCAAACGTATCGATAATATAAGATCAGCTTTCCCATGAATACACAAGTTTGTAACATAATTTTTACATTTTTAAAATATTTTTCACAATAATATTATTATAAATTTGTGATTCAGACAACTACGCTTAACATTACCTGATATTGTGTACGTAAAATTTTGGGAAAAAAAATCCCGTTGCCCATGTAGTTTAATGATTCCAAGTGATTTGTCAACTGTGAAGTGTCATTTGCTTGTTGTAAATAAAATTGTTGGACAGCTTCAAATCAGTCTCATCCTTTGCTTTCATCACTTAACGACTTATCTTAACTTTTTTTTTTTATTTAATGCCCGTAAAGGTTTTAGATGCTGAGGAGAACTGCTTAAAATTCAAGGTGTAATTCTGGGATATACATGTCTTTTGGGATACAATCCCTGACTTGGAATTTTTGGGAATTTCTACTAGGAACAGCAAGGCTAGGAATTCCTAGGAATTCCTAGGAATTCCAAGTCCTGTTCCATATGGCCTTGGAATTTCTGGGAATTGAGAACAAGTACTGTTAAAACTGGGAACTCCTAGGAATTCCTAGGAATTCCAAGTCCGAATTTACCGTGAAAATTCACACCTCTCATTCCTAGGAATTCCTAAGATTTCCTAGGAATTCCTAAGAATAAATACCTAGGAATTCCTAGGAAATTCTTAGGAATTCCTAGGAATTCTCAAAGTTATTTCGCAAGGGACGTCACCGTCCGATCGACCCACCGTAGGACCCCTGTTAACCAGCACCCCACGTCGACCCATCACCTCCACCATCACGCGACCAGCGCCCACGGCCACTACTACTCGCCCCACCGTGGGCGGTAACCAACCTCGCGTCCGACCCACCGTGGTGGCCAAACATTCCCAGTCCCGAGGCTGAGGTGCCATCCGGACTACTATCACCAGGACCACCACCAGCACGGTCCGATGCGGTCGTCAGGCCTCGCTGGTGGCGGAGGTGGCAACGGAGGTGGTGGAGGACGCGGTGGCCGGGACGGTGGTCTAGGTGGTCAAGGCGGCCGAGCCGCCGGACGGGGCGTTGGACTACGCGAAGATCAAGCCGAATTGCGCCGTCGACTGGAAATGTTGCAAGAAGAAAATCGCCAACGCACGGCCAGTCGTCACATTGCCGGGGTGACGCACACCAATACCATCACCACCGTCTATAAAGACGGACGACCACCCGAAGTCAGTCGAAAGTCCTCCTTCTGTTCGAATTAACATGGCAACTCCGCGCATGCGTCGTCAACTGGGCTTTTTACGACCCGCGTTGAAAGAAGCCAATTACCAGAAACGTCGCGAACAATTGCAACACGCCAATGCCGATCAAATCAATGCCATCAGCGAGATGGTCTTCAATGCCCTGAACGGACGCGTCCCCCTGGACCAGGACGTGGTCCGACATCTACGTCCGCACCGACGCACCCTGCGGAATCTGGCCAAATGCCAACATTCCTTGAAAAAGCGGTGTCAACTCGTCATGCGTCAATAAGGTCGAGGCTTTTGGCAAGGACTGAATTCGGTGCTGGACTGTTGGTGCGTTCGCAAGTAGTCATGAGCTTCACGTTCGCCCAACGCTTGGTGGAGGCTGAACGCGAAGCGCAAGAGTGGAAAGAAGCGGCCACGGTATTGAAAGCCTGCTGCCAGGCCTTGGAAACGCGCCTCCAACAGGTGGAAACGCGATTGCACGAGTTACAGTATAAAACTGCTTGCGACGCCTGTCGCCGGCAAATGGAACGCGCCATCAACGGTGGGACCTGGGAGGTGGCGTGTCGCACCTGTTGCGCTTTTCTGTACACATGGCGACCAGTGCCTTTCAAACGCGTTTTCTGGTCAGTCCCCAAGAGATGGAAAACATGGTGAAACATTACAAGGGATGTCTGACCGAAAACGCGCAACTCAACAAAGCCGCCCTTTTGGCCGCCGAGAAACACGCCATTTTGAACTCCGATCTGCCGGCTGGCATTAAAGTGGCCAGAGTGCGTCCGGTGTCGACACAGTTGCGAATAATCACCCGCCGCGTCCGTCAAGGCAGCACCCCGACGGCGCGGCCGTGCCTCTTAAAGAAGAAGAGGACGAGGGACTGGACACCATGCTCAAGACCTTACTAAAGGGGCAGACTCCGCGCCCTGCCACCAAAACACCGTCTGTTACTCCACGTGCCAGACCCATACCGGCCCCTCGACGTAAAAAATCCACCCCCAAGCCACTCCACCCACGGCCCCAACCACTTCGCGAGCGCAAAAACTCTTGCAAGCCAGTCGAGAGTTGCGCAAGAAACGCGCCGCCGAAGTCGAGCATTTGAAACCGTTGCCCGGTTGGGAAGATTGGCGCACTCGACGCGTGAGCCGAAAATTGGATGAGCAAGACTTCTCGTAAAGGGCAGGAATGGAGCCGGCGCAGCCAGCGTCTGCGTCTTCGCCAACGGAGCATGCGCGGCGGTCTATTGGATCTTCAACATTGGTTGTACAAGACGGGCATCGAATTTCACTGGCCGTGCTACCATTACTTGGGGCCGGGGACGCGACTCAAGCAGGGACAAGGCCCGGGGGTCAATCGTTTGGACGCCCTGGCCAATCAGCACGACCTGGATTACGACTGTGCCAAGACATTGTGGGACAAGTGGGATGTGGACAAGAAAATGATCAAGGCCATCGAGGCCCTACAGGGGACCAACACCTGGCCAGAGGCCGTCGTCAAAAAAATTCTGCGAGCCAAAGTTTGTTTAAAATTTTAACTTTATTTTCACATTCAGGGTTCATTAAAAGTCATTCATTGACAACACCGTGTCCGTGGTCTATGTCTCCGAAACCATTTCATAGCCGTAAGGGTACGTCCGAGCCGTTACCGGGTCCAAGACGCGCTTGGAGTACACCAGGCGATAGTCCTTGGTCTGGGGTTGTGTGCACAGGGCGTAGGCTTTGGCATCCCGCACGATGTGATGGGACTTGGTGATGCGAGTGGTGCGCGGTGCCGCCAGGGGCGTGCCAATTCGTCCAAGGTGTTTTAGCGCAACACCTGTTAGTTCAACTGCGCCGTGCCCTCGATGTTCAACGAGAAGCCCCGCACTTTGTAGACTGTCACCGGCGCGTCCGGTACCCGTAAATCTTGGGACCCACCAAACAAAATTCCACGATGGGGTCGTCAGGGTCCAGCTCGCTCTTGAAATTGCCCAGATAATCCCCCAGGCACGGGTCGGGTTGGTCGGGGCGGTGCAGGAAAATCACCGAATCCGTGTCAAAGTACAACACGCGTTCCCCCAGCAGCTCCAGCGCCTCGTACAAGTGCAAGCGAGCCCAACAGGTGGTGAAACAGGTGATGAAGATGTTGAGGTTGGGCGACAGGCTTTCGGCGTGCGTCTCCTTCTTGAAGTGCACCTCCACGCGCTGTTCAGTCAAGGGGCGGACGTATCGAATGTCGTTCTGGTCGCTGTCCAAAAAGGTGTGAAAGGGTTGGGGATCCACAAACTCGCGCACTTGGGTCTTGTTTTCGCGTTGCCCAAATTTGCCCCACATGCCGTTGAACATCATCTTGGCCAGGGGTTCTTCTGGATGCGATCGTAATCCAAGCGAATACCCTCCCGCTGGTAGTAAGCGTCGATGTGAGCTCGCCTCTGGGCTTCCGTCACGCACCCGGGCGGCCAAGCACTGGCTTCTTCTTTGATCTTGAGCCAGGTGTTGACGTGATCCTCGAACAACCCCACGCGCGTAACGGTAAAGTGCCACACCTCGTGAATGCTCAGGATGGTGTAGCCCATGGCCACGGCCTTTTCCAGTTCCGGCGTGCACCAGATCCCCACCAGGTAGCCACCCAGACTGTACCGCGAGCCGGACACCAGGTGTTCACCCACGTTGCGCGCGTGTTTCAAGTGGTTGCGCCACAAGGGGTGATGGCGGTCTGCTTAGTCGGGGTAAGCCATGGCCATGGCATCGTGATCTTCCATTCCTCTTCCGTCAAAGCGTTCCACTTCTCGTGGCGCAGGCGGCGCTCGTACCACAGCAACCATTCCATGGGCCCCTGGGAATAATTGGTCTTGAGGCGCCATCCCTGCAAGGGTTTACTGGCGATGGTGTCGGGCTCCATGCGGTTCATGCGCAAGTCCCGGTTGCAAGCCGAGGCAATGGTGATTTGATCAAACGGGTTGAAACCCGTCTGCGCTTCAAACAGTGCCTTGAAAGTCAAACAACCTTGTTTCAGCAACTGGACGTCGGACTCGCAATAGGCCACCAACTCCTGGGCCATGTCAAACACCGTCCCCTCGGTCACCTGTTGAGCGTGCCACTGTTCAAACTCCGCTCGCTGCTGGACGCACATGCCCTCGGGCATGTAATAGTCCCGGCCGGCACGGGCCCCACGCACCGAGCATGCTCGCGCATGTTAAACAGGTGGGGAAAATATTCCTTCTTCAATTCCGTCAGTCCAAAAGTTTTGGGAAAGGCCGACAATGGCATTTGGAAAAACGACAGCGAGTCGATGAAACGAATTCCGTCGCGCACCAGACACAGCACCTTGCCCCCATTCCGCACTTGTTCGATGAAAATCTTCTGGCGGTGATACTTGCTGATGATGGGGTAGCTGTCGTAGCCCTGAAAATTGTGGGCAATGACCATCACCGGGCGCGTGTCCTCCGCGGTCAACGTCTCCAACAACTCCAGAAAGTCTTTGCGCAATCATCCCCCCGAAACCGCACGGGACGGTCGTCGTGTTCGGTCCCGGCCACCACCGAGTTGGGTATGTGGCAACTACCCTCCTGCATGCTCTCAATTTCAAAAAACACGTGCAACGGGGGTTTGTCCTCATCGTCCTCGGAGTCCTGGGCGTCACGCCCGTGCCTTTTCTTTTGCCACTTTTCCTCCAGCAGCTCGGCCGGCGTCTTGGCCACTTGCACGAAACAACAGTGATCGTGGATCATGATGTCTTGGCGACACGAAGGACAGGAGGCCCGACCGCACATGTGCTCCTTGATTTCCCGCACCCCCCCGCAACAGTTTGCCGCAGTCTCGACATTTGCGTCGATTATCGCACACGCTAGGGCGTCCGGGTCCCGCCACGTGACCATCGTGGCTTCGACCGTGATGATTGGCCAGACAAGTGTCCCCGTAAAACAGACGCCAACAATGGGGCACGACGCACTGGCCGTCCCATTCTTTGACCGACCCTGAGCATGATCGGGGCAACCTTCTTGCAAACAACCCCCACAATGATTGGCATTCTGGGTGCAGCGATGTTGGCCCACATTGTTGTAGCCCTTGTAACAATGGGCGCAAAAGTAACTGGTGCCAAAAAATCGGGACAAGGACTTGATGACGTCGTAGTGATCCCCCTCGTGCAACAGTCCCAAATGTTTGGAGCCAGACCCGTAAGCCCGTAGTCGACCATGGACGGATGAGCCGCAAACTGTTTCAATTCCGTGTCCCCGCAGACGCCCAAAGGCACTCCCGTCGTCACGTGCAACTGGGTGACCGCCGACAATTGCAGAGCGCGCCCCCCGCTGGAACGCCCGTCATTGCGGATGGTCCTCCGCCTTGGCGCGCGCCGTCACCAAATCTCGTGCGCAGCACAGCTGTTCCCGCGTACGAGGAATCCTGATCACGGCCTTCTTCATGACGCGCAATACCTCCGACGAGCGGTGACCTGGTTTCTTTCGGCGTTTGGTACCTCCGCCGCGCAGCGTGCCACGCACATGAACGAACGTCAATTGAAACGTATCGTTCATTTCAAATTGTTCGTTGGAATTCAACATCTTTGGCAGGTGCTGCAACATGGTGTCCATCCGCAAGGAATCCCGACGCCATTCCCCGCCCGTCAATCCCCAACCGTTGTAACTGTTCACCAAACGATTGGATCCTGTGGTGAAGAAGACGCGGTCGCGATCCGCAATCTCCTCCTCTTTGTCATGCAGCAAACGTTTCAGGGCCGCACACAGCCCTTGCGTCAACGTGGCCGCCACGTTCTGGCGCGGTCTCAAAGCTCCCACTTGGCGCACGCGCGTGCAAAACACGCGCTCCTGGACGCCCATGCGCACACTGCGCCGATGCACCTCGGGCTCCAACTGGAACTCGAATCGTCCTGGTGGGTCCTGGTCTTGACTCATGTTGTCATCATCCTCACGCCAGGCAACCTCACTTTATACACTGTCACTGCTGACGCCACCATGGCGTGGCCCCGGCCTCGCGCACCAATCACCGGGACCCACGTGACAAATCCATCAGCAAATGGACCAGTTACCGCGTTGTCGCGTGCACGGCACGGTAAGTTCAGGTTTTTTCATTTTTTCTTCCGTAGTCAGTTCATACTAAGTCGCCCCTTTTCTGCCCTTTTCCGCAGCCCCTGCCCGCCGCACGTTTCTGTCTGACCTACACCCAACAAATATCTCAACGAGAGTGATTACATCCCCTGGTTCGAAGACCGCCATTGCCACGTGCCCTTATGTCCCACTTTTTTCGCAGCCCATGTTGCTCCAGCATCCTGAGACCGCGGCCGGGACCTCCTGCTCGATTTCATTTGCACGGCTTTCAAAGCACCACCTCCACCAGGCATTGGCACGCCTTGGAAAGCACTACCACCAGCCATTTGTTTCACAAGCTCAGACCGGTTCGGCTCTAAGTAAGTGTTTCTTTGTAGATCGTACCCCACGGCACCTGCGAGTTCCATTGGTTACCCTACACCCATCCCGCCATGACTGTCCTTCACGCCCAAGTGCTCGTAGCAGCTTACATCACCCACCGGGGTAAAATCATCCGGGCTCACCAAGTCCGCGATTTCGCTCGCCCCCTCTGTTGCCCCTGGGATTACTGGCCGTGACGCGTAAGTGTTTTTTTTCCTTCTCGTCAGATCACCTATTGGTTATGTTCCCTGCGCTGGCGCCGATGCACTTGTCATTTAGTGGTCTGGCGACCTAAGTAAGTGTCTCTCTCTTCTCCCCCAGATCACCTCCTGGTGTCAAAACACCTAGGTGTTCGACAACGCTCCCATGAGCGGTCACGTCGATTGCACGTGCGCCTCTCACGTCTAAAACGCAGCCATATTCACTTGGTAAGGCGATCACACCACTTTTGCCTTGGACACCATTTACGGCCCCGCTTTGTTTTACGAAATGTAAGTTCTCCTCCCTCTTTTTCTTCTTTTCCAGTTGCCTCCGGGGTGGACCTGTGATCAACTCGAACCCAGCTATCATTGGCACTGGGGCTATGACGGGCTCCAACCCAACCTGCGCATCGTCTTCGTGCCCCGCTAAGTAAGTGCTTTTCTTTTTCTCAGGCCTTGGAATGGTGTTGTTACTTCGGTGCCTCATTACTTGAATACTACTGGGACATTGATCCCCCCGCAAACCACTCCGCATGGTCTTCATCCTCCCATTGACGGGACCCCACTATTGATCATCTTCGTCCCCGCCGCTGAGTACGTCTCGTCTGTTTCTTTTTCAGGGCATGCCGAGGGTTGGGGTTGCTTTCCGTCCCACCAAGGTCGTCTGGTCCGCCTGCACGGTGATATGCGCTTCGGTCAGCCCCTGTGCTTCATTTTCATCGATTGATCGTCGTTTGTCGGTCCACTCATTTGACTCTTGCCCTTCTTGCAGTTTCTGATCGATGCCTACCAAAAGTTGGTCAGTAACAGCCAGGGGAACATGTTCATTTGTCGACTCGCTGCAAGCGCCTCATCTACTCGCGGGAGGTCCCGACCGCCCTCAGAGCCTTTCTACCGCGCAGAGCCACCTTGGCCAATTTCCAACGTGTACTGGACTACTTCGAATCTCTCCACAGCTAACGGTCCACCCCCAGGCAGTTGCCAATCGCCTCCAAGAGCGTCTCGTGTTGATCCTAATACCGTTGCCATGTTGTTTGGTTTTTGTTCTCGTTTTCATCTTTGTATTGTTTCCATTTTATTTGTAAAACCATTAAACCTGTCAAATTCTCATTCCTCGGAGTGGTTTTTTCGCAGACATTGCCCAAGGGATGGGGTTGCCTCGGATCCAGCCATGGTCCTTTCCTTCACTACCACAGTGATCTCCGCTTCGGCATTTTCTCTTTCCCCATGTCTACATCACTCCCCTGATACGCCTGGCCTGCCGCAATTCCATTCGCCAACTGATTGTCACGCAGCCACGCTTGCCATCGATTGATAAAGTTAAAATACAAAGGAGTCGTGTTATGCAGCCATGTCACGCACAGTCACACCAAGCCCTCTTTCTCCCTAGGTTTTCATTGACCCTCTGATACGCCTGGCCAACCTCGATCCCTCCTATCAACTGACGGTCCACTGCGTACGCCACATGGCTTGCGACCGCTGGTTAACTTTGAAACGCCAACACAACCTTGAGTAAATATCAAATGTTCAAGCAAGCAACCGTGGACAATAATCCTGCTGGTATACGTTGGATAAAACTGGTGATCTGATCGGCGTAATAAAATCAACAGAGAGTATAAAAGCAAGGGTCGATACAACGTAGAATGGTTTTAAGTTTTGTGTACACAAAACTTAAAACCATTCTTCGTTGTATCGGCCCTTGCTTTTATACAACCTTGAGCACCACTTCCTTCACATTGACATTCGTCACAGTTATCTCATGCACATGGATTATTAAACGCTGTGCCTGGTTTTTTCGCAGAGATTCATCGATCCCATGTTGCAATTCAATCGCGTTGACCCCACCCAAGAAAGAATCGTCATTTTCCCCCACTTCTTTGCCTGCGGTCACTGGCTATACGTACCCCACCGCCTCGTCATGCGTCATGTTCTGTCATTCCATTGACTGTTCTCTCCCGCAGCTGTTCATTGTGCCCATGGTCCATTGGTCCACCATACGCCCCGGCCGAGTCGACCCACCCAGAGTCAAGATCCTTATTTGCCCTCACTTCAGTGACTGCGGTCAGCACCTGCGTGCCCTCAGTAGATTTGCCTTGCGCCATTTGTGTCAATAAAAAGTGTTTGTTCTCTCCCACAGCTGTTCATTGTACCCATGGTCTATCTAAAGCATGGCCACGTCGCCCCACCCAGAGTCAGGATCCTCCTCTGCCCTTACTTTGGTCACTGCGGTCTATACAAGCGCGCCCTCAATACCCAGGCTTTGCGCCACGTGCGCCATTGCGACACCAACTACCGTGGCCGAGATGTAACTTTGCGTCGCTGTTTTTCCAGATCCTAGCCAGCACCCACCTCTGTTCGGACATTGATCTCCAGTACTGGGCGCGCACGGGTCAGACCTGCCTTCATCTTCCCATCCGCCTCTTTTACCAAGAAATTGACTTCTTCACCAATTCCAGTCCTTTCCTTTCCAGTGTTTGACAGACGTCCTAGATTTGTTCCCCATCCATCCCGACGCTGGGGTCAACTTTTGCGAGCACCTCCAACGCTATTGGATCCAACAACGTTTCGTGCGCTGTCAACATTGCCAACACTACACTTTGTTAACCGCTTGTCAACAATGCCGCTTTCAAACCCGCTCTTGCAGTGTTTTGTGGATTTTGGTGGCTTCTCTACCGCTCTAGATCCCTTGGTCAAAATCCACTGTACCCGCGGGATGTCCCCCAACACCTTCCGTCGCCGCTAATCTTGTCGCCGCTGCCTACACTTGCTCCCCTCCTACATCTGCTACTACCACTTCTACTACTGAACCGCGACATTTGTCTTTTAGTGTTTTGTGGATTTTGGTGGCTTTTCCACTGCTCCTCTTGTCGCCGTCCACTGTACCCACGGGAGACCCGCCAGATCCGACGAGTTCCGACACCGCCACTCCTGCCGCCGCTGTCGAGGCTTACTCCCCTCTTACTGTCCCACCTGCGAACCCTTTTCATGCAGTATTGGTAAACCGCAGCTATCTCCCCTCCTACAAGAAATTAAATGGTTATTGTTGTAAACCTTTCCAATGCCGTAGTTGCAAACAAAGCTAACTGCCTTTTCTCGCTCGCAGGTGCTGTTTGCAACTACGACCGGCAGGTACGGCCTACGACGCGGCACAGTCCACCCACCCAGAGTCATGACGCTGCTTTGCTCTTTCTACAATGACTGCGGGGAACACAAACGAGGACTCAGTATATACGCCATGCGGCATTCGCGCAATTTCAAATAACTTTCCCCAATTGTTAACAGAACCATTATAAAATATCATTAAACAGTGCGTAAACAATTATCACGTGTCTGTTCATTGACTCTCATCCCCTGATCACGTGACCCTCAGGGGAAAACCTTTCAATGCAGTTTGACGAGTTTGATTGACAGCTCGTTCTGGCTTCTGATTAGTCCATTCCAGTTTGATGAGTTTGATTGACAGCTCGTTCTGGCTTCTGATTGGTCGAAATTTTTGACAGTTTTTGGGTCTATAGTAGCCCATAGTACTACTAATATTTTCATGTCAAAATTAATTTTTTCCAACTATTTCGCGTGGTTCTAGGTTTGCACCGTTGAAAATGGCTACAGGAAATGGGTAATTAACTCGATGTTGACTCACGGTCACTTACCGGTCCATCCCGTGTCTTGCGTCAGCTCCAAATGTCAGAATAGCTGAAACCTAGCTCTGACAACAAAAATACAAAACAAGAAGGAGAGAAACGTGGAAATTAAAAACTCAGCAATAAGTTAATCGAAGAATATCCTACTTTTGGGGTTAAATTTTTTCGACAATTCTCCCCATGACGTCCTTTGTAAAAAAGCTGAATTCTTAAATAGCATCAAAAATCCCCTCCACAGGTCTGCTATCAACAAATTTCGACCAGGGAATCATCATCGACTTTACATTGAAACATACACTGTACCCAAGACACCTTAACACTTAAGAATCTGCACCCTGTGCCAGTCCAATGAAATTGAAAATGAATGTCACGTCATGTTTTCTTGCTCATTTTATAATACGTTTCGCTCCAAATTTTATGATGCAGCTATTGAAAAATATAATTTATTTAAGGACTTAGATATCAATTCTAAAATTGTGTTTCTTTATTTGTAGATCAGTTGCTGCCTTTGTTCATGACATCACAAATTATAGAAATACAATGCTATTTCGAAATTAGAGTTAATTAGAAATTTATACTTGTAATAGATAATGCCACGTATATCTATGGAAGTACCGAAATAAATTGTTGTTGTTGTTGTTGTAGTCTTTCAAAAGGAAAAGAGATTTCGCGCAAAGTACCACTGAGCAACACACAAAACAATTTGGCAAAGGAAAATGTTCCCCAATTAGTAATTAATAAGCGATATTTCGAAGTCTGAAAACAAAGTGCACTTATTAGAGACCTTAAGATTGAGGTTTTTCGGCATTTCCCGCTAACCGCGAACGTCAAGAAGTCACGTGACCAGTGCCTTGCCGTCGGGTTTGCGGTTTGAGGTTCACGTTTGTACGGCTAAACCACGCTCTAGAGGTGAGTGATTTACCGCAAGGTTTTTTGCACCCTAAAACATCACAATCCCACGTTTGAGAGGAAATACTACTTTTTAGAACTCTTTCGCCTATTAATTATCGAATCCTTTTTCATAGAAACGTAATTTTTAAGACAATTTCTTAGCTAAAATAGAAGTGAACGAATGAATGAAAACAAATATGGCGGTCGGCTATTTGTTACCCGCGAATCTTAAGTCCCGAATATGGACAGACAGCTAACGTGAAACCGCTAACCGCAAACCGCGGTTTGCCGTTTGCGGTAAGATGGCCAAACCTCGATCTTAAGGTCTCTATTACCAACGAAACTCCGACGTTATTCTGGACTTAATTTATTTACGCAGAAGATCAAGGATTGATTCACCGGAAATTCCAGTATAGGTCAAATTTGTATGCTACGCTTATTTCAGTGGGAGAGAGGTATATAGAGATCTGTTGTGATGTTAAGAAATCGCCATGGGCAAATAATCGTTTGCCATCCTGGCCACATCCTCACCGCTGATTTTCTTTCCGGTCCACTCACTAAGATTTTACTTTCGATCTGCGAACCGCACTTGATCTTCTCGCGGTTTTTACCTAGTCCGTGGGTTTCCACATGCCTGGTAATTTCTCTGTTGAATTATAACGTTACATCGCTTCCTGTGCAAATCCCCCCTCCCCCCATGAAATTTGGAAAGGAACAGCTTTCCATTCATTTGCCGTCAGTTTATTTTCTTGGGACTACTACGATATGCAAATCAGCTTCAGTGCTCACAGTATTTTTAATTTGGCATTGAAAATATACTTCCTGTCCGGAAAATATACCTTTGCCCTCTGCTAAAAGCAAAAATTGAAAGGTTCAAGCTCCTCGCTGTGGTATATTTGTACTCACGCCTATAAGAGCCTGGGTACGTCTGTACCTAGATTAGATGTTATTACGTCAGATGTACGCGTTCAGTTCTGTTCGGGTCCGCCATGTGCTCGTGATAGTGTTGTATGTGGTGTTCATTAAAAGTCTAGTACTTAATAGTGGCGACGAGGATTCTGGAAAGTTAATGTCAACTGTGGTCAGCACGCAGTAATTCAAAACACGTACGGAAAGTCCGGCACCCACCGAATAAACGAAGGAAATTATGGCCGGTAGACCACCTTTTGACCAGTTCGACGCTGAATATCGAAAGTTACCTGGAAAGACTTCAAGAGTATTTTACCGCCTATGACATCGCGGATGACGAAGAAAACGCTGCTAAACGACGAGCGATCTTATTGACACCAATAGGAAGCAACTGTTTTCGAGTACTGAAAGATTTGGCATTTCCCGACGCTCCTAACACGAAAACATTTGCTCAGTTGGCGACTCTGTTACGGGAGCATTTTAAGCCGACACGTTTGAAGATCGCAGAGAGATACCGTTTCCATTCTGCTGTTCAGCAACAAGGGCAGTCCATCGCTGACTTCGTCCGCGAATTAAAGAAATTGGCTGGAACATGTGAGTTTACGAATGAACAGTTAAATGATAATTTACGTGATCGTTTTATTTGTGGATTACGTTCACAACATGTCAAGCAGAAACTCTTGTCAAGAAACTTTACTTTCCAAGAAGCAGTGAACGAAGCAATCGCACAAGAAGCTGCACGCAAAGATGTTACAGATATTGCAGATTCCCATGGGGAAGAAACCAGTGCTAGTGGTGACAGTGGTGGTGTGAATGAAGTGACGCATGACAACCGAAGGTCACGCGGTCGTTTTTCAAAGCGAGGTAAAGGTCACGCAAGGGACGGAAAATCAGGTCAGTCCGCCGGAGACAAGAAGCGATGCTTCCGCTGTGGTCTCACGAATCACACACAGGATAACTGCAGATACAAAAGCGCAGAGTGTTTCAAGTGTCACAAAACAGGTCATTTACAGTCTGAATGTCCTAACGGGAAGTCCTCTCCTAAGCCGAAGAAAGACAGACAGCATGTCCGTCTTGCAGAAGATTCTGAGGAATTAGGGCCAAGTGACTCAGAAGATGGTTTCCATGCGTCTATTTTCACTTTAGAGTCTGAGTCACAGGATTTAAAGATATCTGCCCCTGCCGTTAAAGTCCCGGTGCGGATTGAAGATGTTGATTTTCAAATGGAGGTGGATACTGGAGCAGCAGCATCTTTCACGAGCTACACGGATTACGAACGATATTTCAAATACCTAGCGCTGAGGCCAGTCAATAAGTCATTCCATGCTTACACCGGCACGCCGCTGGATATCGCAGGGCAAGTCTTGGTTGATGTTGAGCACAATGACCAGAAATTGACCCTACCAATGCTCATTGTTCGGGCTGAAAAGTATGCCCCTCCCTTGCTTGGAAGGGCATGGATGACGAAGATCCGCCTGGACTGGAAGAACTTGTTTTCACCGTCTAATGGGCAATTTGTGGTCGAGCGAGATAACGACGAATGCATTGTACGCCTAAAGGAACGCTATGCCGAGATTTTCAAACCCGAGCTGGGTACGGTCAAAGGTGTAACTGCTAAATTGCATCTCAAAGATAACGTGAAGCCTGTATTTCAGAAGGCACGCCCAGTGCCCTACGCATTGCGCCCCGCGGTGGAGAAGGAGCTGAAAAAGATGGAAGACGAGGGCATCATTGAGCCAGTAGAAGTTAGTAATTGGGCCACACCCATTGTCTGTGTACCCAAGACGGATGGCTCGGTACGCGTATGTGGCGACTACAAGGGGACGGTCAACCCCGCCATTCAAACGGAGCAGTTTCCTATTCAGACGCTAGAGGAGATACGGGGAAAAGTGTCTACATGGAAAAAGTTCACCAAAATTGACCTGAGGAGCGCTTACCAACAGATGGTCTTGGACCAGGCGTCTCAGCAGTTATGCACGATCAACACCCACAAGGGCTTATTTCGATATACCCGATTGCCATTTGGAATTTCGTCCAGTCCAGCTATCTGGCAACGTTTCATTGAGCAGGTTTTAGCAGGACTGAACGGAACTTGCGTAATAATGGATGATCTTCTAGTGGGTGGTGTTAACGATGACGAACACTTGCGAAATCTAGAAGCAGTGTTTCAGCAGTTCCTGAAGTATGGCCTGAGAGTTAAGCTCCCCAAGTGTGTATTCACGGCACCCTCTGTGATATACTTCGGTCTTCGCTTCTCGGCGAGAGGAATTCAGCCAACTGATGAGAAGGTGAAGGCTATCCGGGACGCGCCCACTCCACGTAACGTGACAGAATTACGTTCCTTCCTAGGTATGCTAGCAGCACTTAACAACTTCATTCCCAAGCTGTCAACTCTTGCTCATCCACCTTACGAACTATTGGGCAACAAACCATGGAAGTGGACGGCAAATTGTGATCAAGCCTTTGGCGATATCAAACAGGCACTAACATCAGAAACCACCCTGACGCATTACGACCCAGGCCTCCCTGTGGAGTTGTCCGTAGACGCATCACCCTACGGACTAGGCGCCGTCATTATGCACGTGTATCCAAATGGGACACGCCGTCCTATTGCCTATGCATCACGAACACTGAACGAGTATGAAAAGCGTTATGGTCAGATTGATAAGGAGGCCCTGGCTATCATGTTTGGTTTGAAGCGGTTCCACTTGTACCTGTATGGTCGAAATTTCACGATTCTAACGGATCACAAGCCGCTGGAACGTATCTTTGGGCCCAAGACGGCGATTCCGTCACTGGCTGCTATGCGTCTACAACGATGGGCAATTATTCTTGCAGCCTTCAATTACAGCATTAAATTTGTGCCATCCAAGCAAAACGCAGTGGCAGATGCATTATCACGCCTACCTTTACCGTCGACGGCTGGCGGTGAGAGTGCTGTCTTCAAGGTTGAAGAGCGTTTGGTAGACTGTTTGCCTATCTCACACAAAGAGATAAGCCACGCAACACGAGTTGACCCGGTGCTGTCCAGAGTGTTGGAGTTTGTAAAGAATGGTTGGCCTCAACACGTTGACGATTTACGCCTGAAACCTTTCTTCCACCGTCGCTACGAGTTGTCTATTGAACAAGATTGTCTATTATGGGGAATACGTGTGGTCATCCCCACACGTTACCAGAAGGATATGCTGGAAGAATTACATGTGGGTCATCCAGGCATCGTCCGTATGAAAGAGTTAGCTCGCAGTTACCTTTGGTGGCCAAATGTCGATTTAGAAATCGAACAGACTGTGAGAAACTGTAGTAGTTGTCAGCAAGTTAGAAAACCACCGGCGGCGGCTCCATTAGCACCCTGGATGTGGCCAAGTAATCCATGGCATCGCATTCACATCGATTTCGCTGAAGATGAGAAGAGGCACTACTTCATTCTTGTTGATGCACACTCCCGGTGGCCCGAGATCTTCTATATGCCGCGTAATACAACGGCAGCTTCAACGATCACTATCTTAAGGGAACTATTTGCCAAATACGGAATGCCTGTTCACTGTGTCAGCGACAACGGGCCACAGTTTCGCAGCGAAGAGTTTGCACGTTTTCTTAAGATGAATGGCGTGAAGCACGTACGAGTAGCACCTTATCATGCAGCAAGTAATGGTCTGGCTGAGCGTATGGTTCAGTCATTTAAGAACCACATGAAGGCTTGCAAGGGCAGCAAACTGTCAATTCAGCAACGAATTGAAAACTTCCTGCTAACGTATCGGTCGACAAAGCATCCTACGATTGGTAGAACTCCCGCTAGTCTGTTCCTGGGCCGCGAGCTTCGAACTCGGTTATCCCTCCTTCGTCCGAATGTGGGAGAGAAGGTCATGGATTCCCAGGCTAAGCAGAAGGCAACACACGATGTGCACGCGAAGTTCAGAGAGTTCTACCCAGGCGACAGGGTCCTTGTGAGGGACCTTAGAAAAGAGGACACCTGGTGGCCAGGCTCGGTGGCTGAGCGAAGCGGACCGAGGTCGTACGTGGTTGTACTGAACGATGGAAGGGTGTGGAAGCGTCACGTTGATCACCTGAGAAGGGACAGTATAGATAGAGCAGTATCAGACCCTAGCCAAGAAATGGAATCTCAGGACAAATCCGATATTCCCCGGATATTCCCCGATATTCCACTTGCTATTCCACTGAGTGCGTGTGTTCCAAGCCCTTCACAGGCGCCATCAGTTAGTCCAGCAAATGTACGCAGTGGAATGGAGTCAGGCCGAAGGCAGCCACAGGAGGAAATCCCAGCCATTGCAGTAGACAAGGCTCCACCTGTTGTCACACAATCTCCAGAAGCGGCCTGTCCCCCACTTCGCCGATCTTCTAGAGTGCCAAAGGCTCCGGACAGATTAATCGAAACTATCTGAAGTTCTGTGTAGACTTGAACTGTCAGAGTTGACTTTGGACGTTATTAGTGACTTTGAGTCCATCAGCATTACTAGTTGTTATTAGGTCGTTTACTTAGGAAGGCGGAGATGTGGTATATTTGTACTCACGCCTATAAGAGCCTGGGCACGTCTGTACCTCGATTAGATGTTATTACGTCAGATGTACGCGTTCAGTTCTGTTCGGGTCCGCCATGTGCTCGTGATAGTGTTGTATGTTGTGTTCATTAAAAGTCTAGTACTTAATACTCGCCTTGCAGTGTAACTTCGCCGAATTATATATTCTTCCTTCCAATTAATCATGCATTGTGGAGGTATATGCTCTTAAACCATTTATATTATATCTGGCAAGTTATTAAGAAAACAGCAAAGCACGAAGAAACATAGAAATTGTACCAGTAAACAAATAATGAAACATCCGGTCAGCAGTCCGCGCCTTGTCATTTCCGGTCCCTTGTCACACATGTTGATTCGAGAACAACTTCTTCGCTTCTGAACGAACGCAAGGTATGTATCAACCGCTTTTGGCCAAATACTCTATTCCTTATCTACAGGCCTACGTTTACCAAGCATGGCGAAGCATTTGTGTAACGCCTTGGATCGACTTTCTTACGGCAGAAACCACATCATCATGACAGTGTTTCAACCTTGTCAACTGTACTCTACAAGAAGCTACAATCTTGGACGAAAGTACTTGAGAAAATAGGCCTCCTAGAGCCAAAAACTCCTTCTCCAATTTGTATGAGTCAACAATATCCCTAAAGTAACTTCCCTTCCCCCCCTCCCCTTCTTCAATGTTGAAGTTGGGAAGCCACCATTGTCAGGGAAACGGTTTAGAAGCGGAGACAACGTTGAATTGGGGGAGAGGGGCTTTGAAACTCAGTTGGTCATTGTTTGCACGTACAAAGGCATCTAAGCTCAATTTTCTCAACAGTTTTGTCCAAGATTGTGTACGAGACTTTTTTGAAATTTCCTGTGTAGTGCAAGAGTTGCAAGTCCTAAGCGGCTGTTTTTAGTCACTCATATGGGCCTTTCATCAGTTAAAGCTCTGTTGTTCCCATGTTTGGATTCCAACGAAATATAATGAGCCAACAATATATCCCTTAGGTTATGAAATGTCACTGTATTACGTGTCATATACGCCAAAACCCACTTTGCAAACTGGAGATTTCTGCTGTCACTATTCGACTGTTGTTTGTCCGATCATCTGTTGGGGAAAGTGTGAGGTCATGTGTCTTAAAAAAAAGCATTACTGATGAACGTGAAACGGAAGTGACGGCCTATGTGTTAGCCGGTACATCATTTAATTTTATTAAGACCATACCCCGAGGCAAATTCAACGCGAATCGCGCCAACAAATGTTTCGCAAACCGACCATTTAAGCCGATAGACAAGTATGCCATTGGGTATATCACGGTTAACTTAGCAAAAGAGAAAAAATGGATCATTAAAACAACGATTAACAGACAGGTTCAACGGTTAACTACGAATGCGAAATAAAACAATAGACTATCACTCCTATTTATATAAAAGTACTGTAAACCGTTGGTAATCGTTCAAATATGAAGACTTCCCCGTGTTAATCGTCCCAAATCCAAGCATTTAATCGTTGTAATCTTTTTGTGGATACAAGAAGGACAGATATTCTCTTTTTGTGATACGATAGCACCATTTAGTCCATTGCGATACAGCTCTTCACATTTGCGAAGTATGTGTCACGAACGGAGGTCAGTGTGAAGAAATAAAGTCATTGCGTGACCCAATTGTCTTTACTTGTTCATTCCAAATATATCGCTTTCCTTTAGCGTATTTTGCACTATCAAATGTGCATTTCACACCTTGCCAATGAATAGCTGAGAGCAACGAGAGCGAAGAGATTTTTTGAGTCCTCAATAATATAATACCAATAATTTCTCTCAGTAAGAGAATATTTCCCATGTAACTAATCGAACTTCTTAAGCATCTGATTTAACAATAATTAACGGCAGAAGCAGTTTACTGGAGTGCGTTTTCAATGGCTTGTCCCTAAAACGAGGAGTGCGGAGTGCGGAGTCATCAAAAAGAAAAAAATGGGAAATGGCAAAAATGGGAAAAAGAAGAAATATTAAAAACAGACGAAATAAAAATGATATAAATACAAACGAGTACAAAAATCCCATATAAATACAAATAAAATATAATAATAAAGAGGAAATTGAATAAAACGCAATTTTGGAAAACAAAAATAAAACTATATCGTTCAACTTGACGTTTCGTATGTTTCGACATACATCTTCAGACGTGACCGTTAGGAATTAAAATAGCAACTAAATTTTAAATTTAAGACAAGTAACTAATTAACAAAACCTTGACAGAAGCTAAAAGTAATTTGCATATAAAAGATGCAAACTAATAGAGATACAGCTTTTCGCTGCTTACATTTTCATTTAAGGTAGGTTTTAATTCTCTAATTAATAGAGTCTCCTTTATCTTGCAATGAGTATCTGACCGACCTTTTGCTAATATCTCAAAGTGGGCCCATTTTAATTTGTGACCAGTTGACGTGACGTGGTCTGCGATAGCAGATGCATGACAGCTACTCATGATCGCTTTAAAATGTTCAGTTTTTCTGTCATGCAATCTGCGTTTTGTTTTTCCAATGTAGAAATCCTGGCAGTCCCAACAACTAGCCTTATAAACAACTTTTGACATTTGGGAACGGTTAATTCTATCTTTGTAGGGAAAAAGAGACTTAATGGGATAAGCGCTTTGGAAAAAAAAAAAGAAGAGGAAATTGAATATTTTTCTCTGACAACAACCCAAAATAATTGGAATAAGAAATAAATGAAAGTCGATAAAAACGAGAACATTTTGTGATCCGTAATGAGTACAAGGTTTCTCTGGGTTCTTCTTCTTTTTTTTTCAGAGTTTTAATTTTATTTCATTTCTGATGTACTGTTTATCACAACTTAATTCCGTAGCGATAGTTATCTCCGCAGTACATGACATAAAATTCTTGCAAGCAAAATGCAGCAGAGCCAATCAGAAGTAGAGGTTCCCACGATGTTGATTTCACGCACGAAGATGGCGAACAATTGAAGGCCTCGGAGCATAACCATCCTATGTCGAATTTTGAGTCGTTTTTCGATTTTGCTTGGATTTGTCTGAATTTCTGCATGTGAACTGCAATTCGATGGAAACACATTGTATGGTACTTTTTTGACTGATTCATCCAGAATCCAGAAATGCATTTTTTCTTACGTACACCAAGAAACCAACCTTCCATGGGAGTGGTTTGCAAGTTGCATTACATCTTCTTTCAATCGAATTGCAGTTTACATGCAACAATTCGGGCAAATCCAGGCAAAATCGAAAAACAACCCAAAATTCGACATAGGATGGTTATGCTCCGAGGCCTTCCATTATTAGCACATAATAATTAATAAGGCACTTGGCGATTTATTTTGAAACATCACAGCATCTCATTTCGTTTGTTTTCACTTCAAATATCCTTTGCTGGGTCTTTTATCACTTACTACTGCTTAAAATGCACAATTAGGAGAAATTATGTGTGAAGAAATAGTTTTGTTGTCGTTCATGCTGTAATATAATCGACACTTGATTATCCACCGTAGCGAAGGGAAATAGTGATGAGTGTAACGATATCGCTGTTATCTGTTCTGTTTGTCTATTTACTTACGGTCCACGTACGTCACCTCTCCATGGCAACGGAACTTTAGAGGCCATGCTTTCCGGTTTTCATTCAATCTCGTTCCCAGAACCCACGTGTCTTTTGGCCAGCGCCAAGACACGGAACTCTGGAATAATCCATTTTTAGACTCCAAGATTTTTGGAGTTCCGGTTTTACGGCGCATGTGTTACGGTCTTGACCAAAATGGAGTCTTTTTCATAAGGCGATCGACTTTTCGTTAGAAAAACTGGGGTAAAAGGAGTTGAAAAGAGAGCAACATGATGCCATACGAGCAGTTTGCGTAGAAAAAAGAATGTTCTGGTCGTACTTCAAACGGGATTCGGGAAATCACTGATTTATCAAGCATTTCCAGCAATGTTTCATCAGGGGCACCCAACGACAAGTTTTGGTAGATATCTGTTCGGTGGAGGGTAATTTGCCTTGCGCTTTCGGCGTCGATTAAAGAGTGCACTCGGATTTTCTTAACTAAAACGTGGCCTAAAAGATTCGCAATGGGAAAATCATAGCCCCTGAGGTTTTCGGAAGGGTCGTAATTGCTGTTTTTGGCAGTCAAAAACGTCAGCTAGCATTTTTGGAAAGAAAATAGTTCCCTAGAAAGTTCGTGTAAAGTTAATTTCAGCTTGCATTTTCTCAAATGAAGATTTTGTTCCCTAATATTTTCGGGTAATCAAAATTTCAGCTAGGAAATCCGAACAGATGAACTTCTTCTAGCTTATGAAAATATGGCTTCAAACAGACCTCAAACACTATAAGGGACTCAAAAATGCGTTTCTACAGCTTTTGGTTGATTTTGCTCGTTGGGTGTCCCTGTTTCGTCACCTCCGGTAAGGCGGCGAACCTCCGTGGTCAATTTTTTCCCTCTCAACGCATCGATGAGAGATCAACTGGAGAAGTTAGAGGGACTTTTAGATGTGTGCACTATTCAAAGCGTTGTTGAAGAAGGTAATAAAAACGTTACCATACTTAAAAATTCCAGGGAATGTTGTTTGGTTTTTGGTCATCCTGAAGTCTTCGTAGATTGCACCAATGTCAGGCTAGGAAAGAGTACAGTACAAGCACTTGTTGTTGACACGGCTCGTTTGATCCTATAGTATTAATTATGATTAATCCTTCCCTTTGGGGCTGAGTTGATTTTGATTGCTGGACTCGGCGTCATAAGTGGGCTGAGTGTGTTGGTTCTCTGCTCTGCCCATTTGATTTGAGTTCATGTAGAGCTAGAGTTCATTTGATTTACTGTATCCCCAGTTAGCAGAGCATCTGTGCTCGTCTAGAAGGATTTGAGACTTAAATTGATAATTATTAAAGGACGTACAGGCTGTATTTGTGTGAGTGTGTGTGTGTGTGTGTGTGTGTGTGTGTGAGTGTGTTTTCCACTATAGCACTCCAAAGTGATCATTTTTAAAAGTAAAACGTTACTTTAAACAGATGGGAAATCAACAATGTTCAGTTTTGTTTCTTCAGAATATACATGAAAAAACACAGTGACCTGAGTTTACTGGCTTGTGTCTTGGTGTGAACAACCAAGACACAGGTTCTCTCACCTTTCCGCCTAATTTCAGCAAGGCTATACCAATCCAATAATGGGTTCTTCCTGCTTCCCAAGTTTTAATATATTTTTTAACATATTTAAAAATTCCTTGTCTTTTTAGTGCCTTACTAAACCATTTGCTAGAGAGACTTGAGAGAAAAATGATGTTGAAGTGTGTGAGGGCTATATATATATTCTGCTGGTCACATACCAGGTTTGGTCAGTTTTAGCACGGCCTTGTCTCGTATGTCTAATTTAATTCTGAAACATTTCACAAATAAAATACTGATCAGTGGTGCAGCCTTTTAACTTTATGTATAATTCATGTAATGAGTTTATGACAGCATCAGCATGATGTTTATTAACCAAGTTGTGTTAACTGTCATGCACATGTATCACAATACTGACAATAGATGTGCTGCTGCATAAAAGGAGAAAGACATGGTTTCAAATGTTATTCTGAAGTCAACCTAAACTTATAGTAAAAAAAATTGTTCAAGCTTGGCACAGCTGTGGTGCAATGTTTGAAATCAGTAAGCTATTCTAGTTATCATAATAAAATAATGGTAAAAATCAGGGATGAAAAATAAAGCTAATAATCAAAGAAGTTATTTTCTTTTGCTTTTGTTCTTTTCTTCAACAAGGGCTACATTCTCGGTCCAGCATATTTTTTGCTCTGTTGGTAACAAGTTGAATTTACATTTACATAAGTGTCATCAGACATGACATGATTGCCAGACCAGCAAATAAAATTCATCAGCCTGCATTAAAAAATAGACAATGTGTTTCTTCGTGTTTCTGGCTTAGCATTTTTAATGGAGATATGTTTGCAAAATATAATAACATAAAAAGCCAGAAACATGGAAAACCAGAATTCAGAACACTTCAATGTAATTGTGCTTCGCAAAATCCATCACTCTCCAAAAACTGTATTATGCAATTAACCCAACACAACATTTTCTAGCATTCATGAACTCATTACATGTAAGTCAATGAACTTAATAATGCCTTGACACTTTCAGCTATCAAAAAAATCAATCATTATTTTATCAACTACCAGTCTGTGCAAAAGGCACATGTAAGTTCACTTTATAATGGCATTTTTATTTTATCCAATTATGTTGCTTGTATACATACTTAAGTACTTCAGGACTGTGACAATGAAATAAGGAAAGTAATTTTGTGAGATGCCCTCATTGCATTGAGACTAAAAAATGTATGAACTTGTACTTCAATTGTAACCCACAGATGACATATGTAGATCCACAAACCCTTTTTGCAGTAGCACTACCAACTCCCAGCAAGACAGCATTCATTTTCTGGACAAGAGAGATCTCACAACATCTGATGTTCAAAAGTATACCATAGGCTGTAGCTCATGAAATAATGTCTCCCATCATTTCCATTCACCTAATAACATCCCACAGAGTTGTTTACAAACAAATGTCGCAGGGTGGGACCTATGATTATCATCCTTATATCCAAGAAGACTAGATCAGAAAGCCTAACATTTGCACATCATCACAAGGACCCTAAGTGTTGTCGTACCGGGATTTGAACCTGCGGCCTCCCACTCACCTGACTGATGCCTCATCCCATTGGGTAGACAGGTGGTCAGTGGTTCAACCTCTAGGTAAGTAGTCAAGATACTGTACTTACACCATGAGTTCAAGCCTCCAAGTCTCCAGGTATGGTTTTTCAAGTTAATAACCTCAAACAGCGCCAGTGTTAAGGAGACAAGAACGCCACAACGAAGTAAACAGTAGCAGCTTTAATACAGCCCTAACTAAAATGGCCGTCCGTAACGCAACACGAGGCCAACATGCGCACGCATATACAGCAAACATTGCCGCAGGCACAGCCTGCTGGCGCAACCTCTTCTTCCCTCTAAAAGGAAACACGAACTGGTTGACGGTTATGAATCAACGGGCAGGGATTACAGGAGTTAAGGAAATATGAATCATGAAATAAAATGAACAAAGATGAAAACGGACTAACTGAATGTCCCTGTCTCTGGAAATACATGTATGACATGAAGGAGGGAAACCTAGTACTAAACCGCAGAGCTGAAGGAGCAACAGGCAGGCTAAAATCTCATATAGTCAGTTAAGTATGAAGGGGGTCTGCGCTGTCTTTGAGGTCTTGGACCAGGAGGTTCTGGTGATGAACATGGGGAGGAACTTGGTGTTTGGTCAGTAGCAACATTGGTTCACGGCTCTTCAGGGGCGACAGCGGGAGACGGGATATAGAACGGAACATCAAGCGTTGTGTCAGTACTGGCCAAGGAAGAGGATTGCTCATCGTCAGAGGGCACGGTGGTAAGCTCTGGAGGTGCAGGTGGGAATAACGTTGGCTGTACTGGGGCGGCAGGAGCCGCAGGAGCTAAAGGTAAAGGCTCCTCGTCTGTGTCTTGGTAAACTGATAGTCCTGGGTGGTTGGACACTACAACGGAGGGAGGCACAGGGAAGCACTCAGATAATTTGACTTTGTAGGAAGAGGCTCTAAGTTGGGAACCACAAAATTTCTTCACGAAACACCAGGGGGGGGGGGGGGGGGTCTGTGGAGACGACGATGTAACGGTCACGAGCACGTGACTTGTCCTTGTCTGAGACGAGGTAGACAAGATCGCCAACTTGGAGTTGTGGTGAATCTGGGACAAGACCACGGGGGTTCTTGGACCTCTCGCTGAAGGAATGGTTAGAAGAACACAGGTCATGTTTAGCGAGTACAAATTGAGAATCGGAGAATGGCAACTGTTCGTGGGTGAACTGGTTCCGCTGAGTCCACAATTCGCGAGACGATAAGCCGGAAAACCGGAGACGGGAGTTAAGACGTGCAGTGGCGATAGCGAGGCCAACTTCACTAACAGGACGTCCTCCTGGTTCTTGACGAATAAGCTCTTCTTCAAGTTCACGAACAGCCTTCTCGGAGACGGGATTCTTGTTCTTGTTCTTAACGCGACCAACCTCGATTGTGACGTTTAAATGCTTGAGTGAGTCATTGTTACTCATGGACACGAAGCCAGGAGCAGGATCTACGCGTACAATCACTCTAGGACCATCAAGAGGGTGTAGACCAATGATTAGCGGTGTGAGGGCGTCTCGGAGAGTGTCATGTCTCTCGTCTGATATCAAACAAGAAGCAGTGAAGGATGTTGTGCATTCTCGGAGAACTAGGATCGATTGACGAAGACGCTTGATGACATCAGCGGCAAAGGAGACTTCACGACTTCAGGGGGGTCATCGGAAGACTGGGAGACCAAAGAGGGGGGAAACGACAGAAGGGAGGCACAGGTGTGGCAGGCGGATGTCACGCGGGAAATGGCATCGTTCATGTCCAGCGCAAAGAACTGACGTTGAAGCACCATTTGAAATTGATGGCGGGAAGGATGGTTAAGCTTGATGTGAAGGGCAGTTAACAAACCGTCCAGCACGGACCGGGGTACGACGATGGCCTCAATAACTGGAACAAAAGGTTGACCGCGTTTAACCACGAGAACCCCGTCTTTAGCAATGGAAGCACAGTTAAGATAACGCTTGACATCACGAACATTGGTAAGTTTCTTTGAAGGACGAGTGCCTTGTTTGAGATGGGCGTGAACTCTCCGGAGGTCGGGACAATCGCTTTGGATCTGTAGCCAGGCTGATCTTATGGAGAATGGGAGGCTGGACTTATTGTCGAGGATGTCCTGGATTGAGACGCCCCGCACAACGGAGTCTTCCAAGTCATGGACAAATGTGCAAATCTGGCAGTTGGACTCGTTGCAGTCGGGAGCGTTGCGACTAGTAAAGTCAGACGGTAGGTTCGCTTTCCCAGCCAGGTGTTGTAGGCTGACTTGGTAACGGCTGACGGTTGTTAGAAAGGAAGTAACTCGGGGACTCGCCGAAAACTCTCCACGGCAAAGTTTATCAATCGCCTGAACACATGGTTTACTATCGGTTAATACAGTCGTGGGATGATACGATTGGATGATGAATGGAGAGAAGTATTTGACAGCAGCAGCAATTGATAGTGCCTCAACTTCACAGGGAAGCCAGGTGACTTGGTGTTTGCGCAACTTGCCCCTGTAGAAGCCAGCTAAGTGAAGACGACCGGCACGCGAGATATACAATGTAGCACCGAGGCCTCTCTTGGTAACGGATCCATCGGTGACTATCCAAAGGGTATCTGAGGGGCATGGAAGAACTATGGATTTGTGCCTAGATAGGTGTTCCTGCGCAGACTTGAACTTGAGGGTAAGATTCTCGTCCCACAGTAGCTTGTCATTAGACTGGAGGCCGGTGAGAGCGCACTCGAGGGGATCCACTACGTCTGAGCAGTTTGGGAGCACGCGGCCGAGAACCTTATAGGCGCCAATAAAGGAACGGAGGCCTTTCACACATTGGGGAGGAGGGCAGGAAGACAAGACGGCGATACGGTGGGGGCTAGCTGACAGAGTGCCCTGGGACCAGATCCAGCCGAGGATGGTGGTGGATTTCGGGCAAATGATGGTTTTGGTAGGAGACAAACGAAGGTTGCAACGGTCGAGGGACTCAAGTACACGTCTCCAGTTGGATAGAAGGGTTTCCGGTGAATCGCCACCACAGTAGAGGTCATCTGCAAGTTTAGTCACGCAGCCTTCTTGGATAAGGTCGCCAAGAACGCGGCACATCATTTCTTCTAGAGCAGTTTCAGAGCCAGGCATACCCATTGCTGATCTGGTGTAAACACGAATTCCTCGAAAGGGTGTTGCTACGCCACAGTACTTTAGAGAAGACTGAGAGAGTGGGATTTGATAGAAGGCCTGTGTGAGATCGGTTTTGATCAGATAGCGCCAGGGTGCGATGGTGCGCAGGGTTGAGTTGACGTCTGGCATAAGGGAAGGCTGAGGTTTACTGTACCGTGCGACATCGGCGAAGGCAGTCACGAGACGGTATCCGCCTGAAGGCTTTTTAACTAGGAATGACGGGTTAAGGTACTCAACGGTTATGCCAAGATCTTCGGGACGACGGAAGACCTTGGCCTGTTCAAGTTCATCGAACATTGCTTGCAGCTCTACAAGTTGGTTGCGCGAGTACTGCGGGATGCGCCCTTTGCGCTGAGGGGGCTGTACTGGACCAATGTTTACAGTGGCTTGAATGGGACCAGCTGCACCATTGTAACCGGTTATCTGGGGATCAAAGGCGCGGTCGTACTCTTGCAGCAGCTGCTGAAATTTGAGGCAGGACTCATCTGGTAGTAAGTTGTCAGGATCAACGGACACAGCAGACGAAAAGGGTGGTGAACACTTGGGCCGCACGGGAGACGGTTGGTCTGTGGGTATCTGGATGGGGGTAGGTGACGGGGCACCTACAGTGGGTAGGATCTGGCTGAGGTGCTCGTGGCGACTGATGGCTTTAGGCTCATCGGAAGTGTTGACTAAACGGATTTTGGATCCGACAGCTTCCAAGATTTGGGGCTCAGGCCAAATGTGGGCAGGTTTCGTATGCTTTGAGATAGGGATGTCTGAACGTGGTTGAAGTGCCAATATAGGATCATCTCCCAGGTCAGGGGGGATGTCCAGCTCTAAGTACTCTCCAGGCAACACAACAGTCGGAGAAGAGGGAGCGCGTAGGGTGAAAATGTGTGCACGCCGCACAGCAGGGGAACCAGTGGCTGTATCAACTGTAGGCTCGTAATGTATGATTTCAGAGTCCTGGATACGTACTTGGCACTTAGCGAGACGGACGGTAATGTCATTGGTAATCAGGAAGGGTGTGCCTGCTAGAATGTCTACGTCTAGGTCATCAACAACGAGGGCGTCAAGAACGAGTTGTTTATCTGCTCGGGATAAAATGAGGTGAGTTTCGCCGGCTACGGCTAACGGTGTTAGGCCGTCGGCCCGCAAGGCCTGCTGGGAAGACTGTTTAATGGGAGCACCGATAGAACGGGCCACGGAAGATTTTATCATACTAGTCTCTGCGCCTGTGTCAAGGGTGAGTCGTAGCGGATGATGCTTATAGAAAGCCTTGAAGTGGGGCGACTGTTTAGTGCTGACGCGACGTGAAACTGTACGTGCGGAGGCGCACAGAGGGTGGTCGTCTTCGTCGAGAAAAGGTGAAGGTATATACTCGGCGTAGTCAGGGTCCTCATCGTCAAGGGCAGAAGTGAGACGAGAACGAGAAAGATATGTACGGTCCTCCGGAGGTAAATATGAGCAAGCGCTTAGGAAGTGCTGGTCATTGCGCCCTGCCTGTTTACATAGTGGACAAGAATTTGGTCGCTTAATGG
The DNA here is from genome assembly GCA_016490735.1 of Pachyseris speciosa. Lineage (NCBI taxonomy): Eukaryota > Metazoa > Cnidaria > Anthozoa > Scleractinia > Pachyseridae > Pachyseris > Pachyseris speciosa. The sequence continues at coordinate 152,361 of JAEMWC010000116.1, read as the reverse complement.
GAGCCCGTGGCTGAGGAAGAAGGGCGAGGAGGAAACTGTCTGAGCCTTGCGGCGGTGGTACGTAGGACTTTGGAGTCAGCGCTGGAGCGAATCTCTTCGAGGAGGGAGTCTAAAGCCTGTGAAATTTCCGGTTTTAAAGAGGCCAGTGTCCTAGACCTTAACTCTGTGCCATAACGCTGCTTTACGAGACCAGGGAGATCGGGGTGTATGAACCTTAACCATGTTAAAACCACTAAATTTTCGAGTGTGGGGCTCAGCTCCGCATCAGCTGTAATCACGTCACCGTGATAGGTAATGCTGCTATTGGCAATAAGGAGATTATCTTCGATGAAGGACATTAACCGCTGGAACAAATCTTCTGGGCGTTCATCGACATCAAGCTTAATGCAGGCAAAATCGAGAAAGTGGGCACCGGTAGACTGGAAACCGTAGTGGGCCCTTATGGCTTGCCAGATGGACTTGACAGATGTGGAATTTTTCACGATGGTATTACGTGAAATGACGGGGCAAAAATTTGCTATTTGACCTAACATGAGCTCCAGGTGCGCGTTCTTCTGATTAGCAGTACGTCGACGGGAGATTGGGACGTCTTCTCCATCAGACGTAAGTCCTCTCTGGGGGAGGTGGACGACTTTTTCTGCCACGAAAAATTGTCTGCTAAAAATGGGGCGAAATTGGCGTCCAGGGAGAGGGAGTACTGGAGATTCTGCCTCCAGGCTTCGAATGTTGTAATGGTTTCGTTCTTCGTGAGGGACCATTGCTTAGGGGCTCTGTTAGAATTCATATTTTAACAATAAGGAACAGTGATGTGATACTTTCCTTTGGATGATGTGCTGCTCCGAGTTCACTCAACCACAAGATAGATTGATTCGTTGATGCTTGGTTTAGCGAGACGAATCTCGGACTCTCGGGCAATCTAGCTCTCGGGCGTAGATTAGATGTCGCTGCCACCACGCCAGTGTTAAGGAGACGAGAACGCCACAACGAAGTAAACAGTAGCAGCTTTAATACAGCCCTAACTAAAATGGCCGTCCGTAACGCAACACGAGGCCAACATGCGCACGCATATACAACAAACATTGCCGCAGGCACAGCCTGCTGGCGCAGTGTCATAATTTATAATTATCAATTCTGTCAATTAAGCATTAACATATCAGTCAGCAAAATATTTAACTCAACCATTAGAACAATGCATGAACGTAAATCGTTTTATTCCATTTCCTTAGTTTTAAGACAATCAAGAACACCAAAACAATGAACAAACCTCACTATTGCGTAGCCAATGCAGTCTTTGCCAAAATCAACATTCCTTTATTTTGCTAGGGAGGTTCAAGTTTTCTTATTGACTCTGGCAAGATCCTCACTTCCACGTTTTGGCGAGGCTTTGCCGGACTACAGACGCGCGTTCACTTCCGTCGCTTTTTCCTTGTTTGGCTTCTCGCTGATTCTGGATGGATGCACTTTCTGTCGCCTTCTTTCCCCTCGTTATCCTTAATGACGTTTGAAATGTTTAACGCTATTGTGACAAGCTGCGCAAATTTGTTTTGGAAACCCATCGTCCTCCGTAAAAGCTAGACCTGTTACATTCTCAAAAATTATTGAAAGGTTTTCTTTCTTTGAATTTTCTCCAAACAAATCAATCGGACGACTCGAAAAGGTTGAATTGCAGTATTTGCAAACGTACCGGCGATCTGAAGCTTTCGATAAAACCTTGACAGGAGTATTCCCCGCCAATTGCTCCGCCATATTTGTTTACGAAGCAACTTCCGGCTCAGCTGCCCATGCTCGAACTTCTAGCCAATGAAAAAATTCAAAAAAATGGATTACTCCAGAGCTCCGTGTCTTGGCGCTGGCCAAAAGACACGTGGGCTCTGGGAACGAGATTGCATTGTACACCTGCGTATACGCAAGGAAAAAATTTCAGACAACAGTGTCGTAAGAAGAGTAACCATTTTGTGTCTGTGCAGCGAGCATGGCTACTCGCATTCTTTCCCGCTCGTGCCACTTCGGTTTCGGATTTCTACAGGGACAAACCTGGCGGCACTTGTCGCACCAGTCGCACCAGGTGTATGTGTAAAGAAACCTGTCGATGTGGTTGGGCATTGTCTTACAAAGCGAAAGAAAATTTAATTGACAAGAAACACAAGCAAAAGAGACAAATCAAGAGGTTTTGAATTTGGATGTGAATAGTCGATATAAAAGAAACCTTTGAACAATTGCCTGTTCACCTCAATGGTTGTCACGGTTGATGGTTTTGTGATTGTGTCGAAAATTCATTCTGGCTCGTTGGTTGTTTTCCTGGCTGTTGACGAAAACCAACGTTCCAGCTTCAGCGTTCTGTATTATGTGAAAGCGCTTGAAATAAAAATTGTTCAAAACAACCATCTGAACCCCTCCATCGATCAAAACACTTTTCAACACATTGTGGTCATGGTATTTTTCTTCTTGAACGAAGGCGTTGATGAAAAGTTTACATACATACATACATACATACATACATACATACATACATACTTTATTTGTTTGTTTGTTTGTTTGTTGGTTCCCTGTATCCATTAAATGTTATTCTATCTAAAATGTTAGATTTTGCTTTAAGAGCAGATTTAAAAGAAACAACGTTCGGTTTGCTCTTTAAGTGCATGGGTAACTTATTCCATAGAATAGACCCACGATGAGAGAAGGAAGATCGAAGAAAGTCACTTTTAGGGCGTTGCACGTACAGTTTCAGACTGTCTCTGAGATTTCTCAACGAAGAGTGTTTGGTAAATAGAGAGTTTATACCAGCCGGAGCTCTATTGTAAAATGCTTGATAAGTTATGCTTGCAATCCTCTTTTTGTAAATGTGCGATAATGACTTCCATTTTGCCACTGCCAGGACTTCAGTGCTTAGAGTGGATTTCTTAATGTTAAATGTAAAATCTCGCTGCTTCGATGTGAATGTCTTCGAGGGTCTGAAGTGACTTTGATGATCCCCATAGTGCAATTGAATACGTAATACTTGGAATGATACCTTTGAAATAAATTGACTCTAAGATGCGATTGTCGAGACCTTTTAAGTGCTTAAGTTTCTTTACTCTTGCTGAAAAACATTTACTCAAAGATTTTACATGTGGCGACCAAGAAAGTTTATTGTCGATGTAAACCCCTAAACATGTAGCTTTAGAAACAAAGGGCAGCTCATTAAGCCCTAAACTAATTTTTTGTAAGGGGCCGATAAATGTTGATTGGGATAACAACATTAGTTCAGTTTTTGCAGGATGAATAGTCATGAAATTATCCTTGGCCCATTTGTTTAAGTAGGTGATCGCCTTCTGTATATTAAATAAGACTTCATCAACAGTATTTCCAATGCAGAAAGCTGTGGTGTCGTCTGCAAACATTTCAACGGAAGCGTTCGTCGTGGTTCCGGGTAGATCATTTGAGTAAATGCTGTAAAGTCTGGGACCGAGTAAGGATCCTTGTGGCACGCCAGTATCTATTTCCAACAATTCTGAACATGAACCATTTACAGTCACAAATTGTTTACGATTTTCAAGATAGTTTAAGAGCCACTCGTAAAAGGGGCCACTAATGCCTGTAGAGTGAAGTTTGTCCGTGAGAGCTGTGTGGTTGACGCAATCAAACGCTTTTTGAAAATCGATGAAGACTACGCCGACAATATTTCTTTCATCCAGGGCTAAACGCCATCGTTCTGTTAATGAGAGTAGAAGAAGCTCAGGTGAGCCTCCCTTTCTGAAGCCCCATTGATTCAAAGAGATTAGATTGTTGCCACATAAGAAGTTGTCGAGTTGTTGGCTGACAACATTCTCTAATAGCTTGCCTGGAATGCTGAGAAGGGAAATAGGCCTGTAATTACCGCAATCGAGAGTGCTCCCTTTCTTGTGAAGACATTTCACTTGTGCTTGTTTTCACTGGCTTGGGAATTTGCATTCTATAATACTTCTTTGAGCCAGTGGCATAAAACAGTCTAAAAATGCATCTCCAATAAGGCGCAGCTCCCTGCCCAAACAAAACATTGCTTCCGTTGGTGATGTATTTGTGACCGAGGGTTTGATTGTCATTCAAATTCAAATTTTTTAACAACATAACTGCCCCCCCTTGAAAACGAAAATCCTCGTGAACCCCATGTCCGTTCAGATACAAATCACCATGCATTTTTGTTCTTCCATCATCATCTACTTCAAATCCACCCCCATTCTTTCCAACCACACTCTACCCGTTTTCATTCAAGTCGGTGTGTAAAATCATTTGTTGGTTTGTTCCTCCAAACAAAACATTACTTCCGTTGGTGATGTATTGCCCGTTCAGGTCAAAAGAATTGCCCAATTTTGAATCAGTCAATAAATTCCCTCCCATATCGAAAGTAACCCCCATAGTTAACCTCGCGGGGGAGCTTTGAAGCAAGACGACATTTCCGTTTGTGACAGCGGTGTTGTTCAAATCCAAACCAGTACCCAACTTCGCTCGAAAAAGGAGAAAACCGTTCATGTTTAAATGTTCATCCAAGGTCGTTATGCCCCCATCCTCTATGTAAAACCCACCTCGCCCTTTGTTCACCACCCTGTGTGTCAATACATCTAAATCACTTTGCATAACCATTCGTCCGTCTTGTGCAAAGAAAATTTGGTCGAAAACGGTGGAAGGTACTTTTGACACAGTCCCATTCAAACCATAAGCAACCATATGACCACGGGTATCGGGTGTTGTGGTTTTCCCATGCAAGTCGAGGTAAAGATATTCCCTTTGGCCGGTTTGCCGCTTTTCGAAATGAAGCACCGTTTTGACATAGCCTGCGATGGAAGACGTCGGTTGGAATGTTTTCGAGGTTTGTGTGCCAAACGACAGGGTGTCGGCAGTTGCATAAACGATGACATTTCTCATTTCAGGCGGAAAAAACTCCACGACACACGTATAAGAACCAATTCGGAGCCTGAAAAGGTTGAAACCAATGCTGGAGCGATATTGTTCAGTTCCATCTTTTTCGTCAACGAGAGTGAAATTGTACGCCGATTTATCGATTTGGTGAGGAGATGTTGCAAAGTTGGAAATACTGTGTACGATTATGTTGTTTTCACTTGAGGATTCATTAACGTTTTCCATCAGATATTTGAAGGGGTTTTCTTGTGGCCCGGAAGAATCCACGTGTGTCTCGTCGACATATTTCTTGGTCGCCCCACTACTTGGAGCCACAGGATCTTTCAAGTTCGCTAGCGTGTTGTTGTGAATGTTGATGTCCCCCGCCATTTGCCCGCCAGAAAGTTTGAGAAAAGGAGCTTGGTCGACATAAATTTTGTTCGCAACGTCTTTGTCCTCTGCTGGAGCCCCGACATTTTTGATTTTGTGGTTGGCCATCGACAGGTTCCCATACATCACACTCCAGCCATCTCTTCGAAGAAAATACTCATCCACATATTCTTTGTTCACCGCGTCCTTGGGTTGAAGGGGAGTGCGAGATTCTCGATTGTGTTGTCGTTCATGTTCAAGTATTCTTGCGCGATCGCGTCGAATTTGGTTCGCAGTCCCTGGTCCACATATTTTTTGTTGACGGCGTTTTCAGCGGGGGTGCTGGAATCAACGTCTTTCAAATCTTCAATGGCATACCCTGCCACATTCAGATCGCCCAGTGCCAGGTCGTACCCATCCCGTTTCAAACAAAGCGCGATTTAAGAGTCGACATAGCTTTTGTTCGTGGCATCGAGGTCGTTCACAGCATAAACCATGTTGGTGATCAGGTTACGCCCCATGTCGAGATTGCCTGTCATCGCGCTGCTGCCGTCTCTTTTGAAGTTACCCGAGCCATTCGGCCCTTGTGGCCCCTGTGCACCTTGCGGGCCTGGAGGCCCTTGCCATCCTCTTGCCCCTCCGGGCCCTGGAGGCCCTGAAGGCCCTTGCGCACCGGCCGGACCTGCCAGGCCGCGATCCCCCTTCTCACCATGTTGGCCGCGCGGACCAGCGGGGCCACGAGGTCCTGATATTCCTTCTCCCGCTTTTCGAAAAAGGCTTCCTGGAAGTTCGTTATATACTTTCGTGGAAATTTTTCTTCATCTCTTTCTTCGGTTTGTCGTAATAAAAGAATGAGAATTTTTTGTCAGTTGCGCGGTCCAGCAAGTCGGGATTCACCCCAGATCGGCAGTGATCCGCCTGTTCTCTCTTGGGAGGAAAACAAAAATGGCTGCAGTTGTCGCGGATGTTTTGGGGGGTTTTGAAAAAATCCTGCGAAAGATAAATCACGGCGCAGTTGCGGTGCCGGCCGTTGATGAAATAGTTTATTATGTCGATTTGGTTCTTTTCACAAACCAAGTCGTCGAACACGACAGTTTTTTGGTTGTCGGGCATTCCCTCGGAGTGGGGAAATTCCTCGAGTGGAACAATGTCGTCGCCCCCATGCGCTTCGATTACTTCGTAACTAACCTTGGGGTCGATTCTTTCGGCGAAGTCATCGAGAAGAGCCTGGTACTTGTTCTGGTGAAGGTTCTTCGAGAAAATCAGAACTTTGTCGTACTCCAACAGCTTGTACAGCATGTGCAGCAGGATGTTTGTCTTGCCGGAAACACTGGGGCCGCAGATCAGCATCCGGAAGATATCCTCGGGCATGGACGGATCGCCTTGCAGCCAATTTGTTTTCGTAGCGTGGGGGTCATAGTTCGGAGTTTTCATTCTCCATATACTCCTCCGCTAGAAAACATGTCTTTGAAGAAGAGGCGAGAGCGGGCCGCGGCAGAAGCTGCGCTGGAGAAACAAGAAAACGAGATTCGGCAAACTTTCAAATGAGACAAACTCGCAAAGGCGATGGTGAAATCGAAGCGGACCATGTTTTCAAACCGATCACAAAACGGCTGGGCGACCCCACCCAGGCTAAACAACCACCTGAAGAGGGGCCAAACTGCGCGATGGAGGAGTTCGACAGAATCAACCCGTTCAACTGGCAGGAGGGTTTCCAACCGGAGGCCCCCACACCTCCTCCTTCGCCCGTCGACAATGACGTCGAAGACGTCGAGGAAGAGTTCGAGTTTTCTCCACCCCTTCCACTTGTGGAAATGGAGGAAGAGGCTCCGCTCAAAACCTGGGAGGAACCGGCACCAACAGAGTTTCTCGAGTCATACAACGAGTCGAACGATTTGCGGTCAGCAGCATGATCACGAATATGGAGCGAGGCGGGCAAGAAACAGTGAAAAGTGGAAAATATAAAGGTTGGTCTCTGGGGGACATTCAACAGCGCGGAAATGCAATTCTCGCTGCACGCATGCCACCGCCCCCACCGCCCGTTCAAACAACACCACTGTCGGCGAGCCAGCTCCAGCGAGGGAAGAAGAGTTTGAAGAAAAGCCCCCCTACCACCCCGAAACAAAGACCAATGACGCCTTTGGAAGAAGCTGTCATGAGTCGCAGACCTGCAATCGAAGGAGATGACGATGAGAATGAAAACAATGACGAAGAGGGGTGGATGGAGGGGAGCGGGGCATCCTGCCTGAAGGTGGAAGGGACGTTGAAAAAATGATCAACGCTTTGCACCTAAAACTCGGCTCTTTGAAAGGAGGAAATGCTTCGCGTAAACTGCTGAAAGAGATTGTGCAGTTGGTTTCCAAACTCGTCAAACGCAACTATTTGACACAAGCTCAAGGCCAGAAAATTTTGCGGGACTATATAGGATGACTTTCCACCTGCTGCTCGATTCCCAGCTCGCGCAGCTGCAAAAAGGGCGCCACAACCAAAAGACTCACGATTTTCGAATCTTCTTTAACCCCCCGATCCAACTCGACCCAACGCGGAACTACGAAGCCGCCCTCGACGAGCCGATCACAATGACCTATTCGTGGCACAATGTGGCGGCGCAGTACAACAACAACCAACTGAAATGGAGAAAAAAAAGGCGAAGACTGGAAAATTTTGACGTTCCCCGATGGGATGTATGGGTACACCAACCTCGCCTCGTATTTACATGCGCACACGGGGTATGTTGACCCTCTTGCCGCGGAGAAGAAATACATTTTTCATCTGTACTTTGATTTGACAATCAATCGAGTCATGATCGGGGCCGATAAAGACTACGAGTTCGACCTCTCTGTTGGGAAGTTCGCCGAACTGCTGGGCTTCGACAAAAAGATTTTGACAAGTGCGACAAGTTTCGTCGGCGACAGGATCTCCAACATCACAAGGGGGTCGACTGGGTTTTTCTCCACTGCGACTTGATCACGAGAAAGGTGAACGATGTGGCAAACGATGTTTTGTTCTGTCTTTCCACCGTGGGGCTGCCGGCCAGTTACCATTTCCACAAAGAACCCTTGCTCCTCAAATATCACCCTGTCGATGGAAGTACAATCAACTCGATCGGAGTACGTGTCACAGATGCGAGAAACAACATTTTGGACCTCAGCTGGTCTGATGTGGCTTTTGCTCTTGTGCTTCGAGAGGTTGGGTCGAAGGAAGAAAAAGTGTAGTGAAATTTCTCTCAAGGGTATATTGCCCCATCTCGAAATGAACAACCCCAGTGAGTGGATGAAAATGTTCGACCCGAGTGCGGAATGGTATCGGTTTATGCACAAAGGGTCGGGCGTGATTCGCGATGAGCTCTTGGATATCGGCTCGAAAGTTGCGAAGCCAGCGAAACAAGAAGTGGTTTTGCCGTTGTCACGTGTGACAGATGAACCTCCCAGAGATGTACAAAGAAGAAAGGGGTGCGAAAAAAATCCGACAGTTGTTGGGGAGGCCAATGGGTAGACCAAAGGGGGGAGATGCGATGTCGAAACTCACCCAAATTTTGGCCAATCGCCTTTGAAATTTTTTTTGTTTGCATATTGTGCGTGCACGAAGCATGGCTTGGTTTCGTTCGCCAAAGTATCTTGAAAAAGTGGACTATGAGCGCATCGATCTCGAGACGCCAATCGTGTTGCCTGGAAATGGTCAGTACCAGGGTAAGAAGGGGTACAAATTCTATTCAAGAGACAGAGGTGTCGTCCACGATTGGTACAACGCCTGTTTTTCCGTCGAGTACCGCTTCGAAGCAACGGCTGATGGGGCCAACATTGCACATAATACACAATCGGCGCCAGTCAACGGGTCTTTCTCACTCATCAGTAAAATGACGGTGAGGTCCGCAGGAAAGCCTCTGTACCAGGCAGACGGTATTCACAAAGTGGCGTTCATCAAAACCTTGTTGGAGGACTCCCACGAACTACGCGATTAGCGTTGCGGAAGACGAATTTTGGTATCTCGACACCGCTGCCGCGACTGTGACAAACCCCGCCGCCGCCACCAACAAGGGGATTGTTGCGCGACACAAAACTTTCAAGTGGGGCTGGAACGGTGAAAACCATAATTCCTTTCAAACGTTTTTCGTTCTTCGAGGAGCTTTGGAACAGACTTCTCCCCCCGATGTAGCTTCAGTTCGAAATTGTGTTGCAGAACGACGCTGAAATGATTTACCAGAAAGATGGCACAGAGCAGCGAATTGTGGTTAAAAAGTTTCACCTGTGGGTTCCGAAACTGTCGCTCACACCAGAAGGACAAAAAATGATGAATGAACAATTTTTGAAACCAAGGAAATGGACCTTCTTGCTAGAAAACCCTGCGCAACTACTATGGAACAGGTGTGGATGTTCATAAAATGATTGGGAAACTTCCTGCGCCAAAAGGTGGTTGGACCCGGCCCGGCCACCATTACACTGGACCTTACAATCCCTTGCACCATCAGCTCAGCTTTGACCCTGAAACGGGTGAGATCTTGGAAATATTTCAGAAACCAACTGGCTCCACTGACGCGGTGGCAATGCAGCATGATGTTGATTACAGCAGTTGTGATTTCCGCGCAAAAAAGTATAGTGAGGACGAAAAAAAATGCAAGCATGTTGCTGACCGAAAAATGGTCAAAGCCCTCGACGCGATCCCACGAAACCAGAGACAGTGGGGCCACACATTGGCCCGCAGCGTAATTAATACAAAAGAAAAGCTCGGTCTGGAAGTCTCAAACCCAGGTTTCTAAACTTTTTTCCGAAAGTTCATTCACAACCCGCCCGAATTCCCCTGTGACCTCTTCCTCAAGAGTTCTGGGCCATCCTGAATTTTACTTGCAAGGGGCACCGCGATCCAACACATTGCGAGCATAAATGTGGCAACCATGGATACACGTTATCCACAACCCACTTTTGTTCAATATCCTCCATCTCATACCACTGACACCACACATGCTCCCTGTTTTTCAACGCGCAAGCCCAACAGCGGCCATTTCGCCGACAAAGTGAGCATAACCCACAGCTGGTTACAAGAGTGTAACAGTTTTCAATTTCACAAAATGGTGCATCTTCGAAATACAAAAAAAGATCTTTGTGAACTTCACTCCACCCTGCTCTTTTTTTGGTCGCAATTGTCTCCTTGAGAAATTTTTTCCTCAACTCTGGTGGGTGTTGGTTGACACCTTCCAAGAGATTCATTTGTGAAGGGGTTGCTATTCTTCAAAAGACCAACCATCAGCGAAAAAAATCGGAAACATGAATCGAAACAAAGGAACCAAAAGCTCGTTGTGCACCTGTTCCCACCCCATTCTCTTTCTTTCATTCAGTTGGTTTTGGGTGTAGTAACGGCATATTTTCTCCCGTAACTCGGGTAGGAGAGAGTGAATCTGCTCCATGAAATTCATTTATATCTCAGCGCAGATATTCAATGGACCGTGTCATAAAACCCTTCGTCGGTCAGCCATTTTTTCATGAACTCTTGTTCTTTTGGTGGAAGAAAGTGACAAACTTTGAAGCAAATAAGTGTACACTTGTCAATGAAATGGGTTTTCATTGTTTCCTCTGTTGCTTTTATAAACTTCCATGGAGACATGTCATTTTGCAACAAGTCACACATATGGTTCATGTGTAAATACCATGAAGACCTTTCATTCCTCAACAAAATAGGCCTATAGCGAATCAACCACTTTTTTTATCTCGGCTATCAAAGCCTGTTTGACATTATAACGCAATAGATCTGTCGCCATTATACCCTGGCAACACCTTTCTCTAATAGAGCCGCCGGCGCCAAAACAATTTCACAACCAGTCGATTCGGCCCACTTCCCCAATTTCAATTGATTTATCCAAACTTTTCGTTGGTAATAACTTTTGGTGACAATAACAAAAAAAATTGGATCAAATTGTTTTGGATCTCCAAGAAAGGTTTTTTTTTCGAAATTATTTCTCAGGCAATGCCAACACAACCCCCTAAAAAGGGGGTATTTTCCGATGAGGTGATTTTGGTTTTGGAGTTGCACTCCCCACAAAATGGTTCCATATTAAAAAAAAACTTTTTATTAAGCCGCAGCAGCTGTAAAGTTAATATAGACGGGGCCTGCTTGGGGGTGAAAGGCACAACCTCGCACAAAACTTAATTGTTCATCAGTAAAAGAAACTTCTTCAGTAAATGATTGGGGTTGCGCCTCTTCTAAAATATCTTGTTCTAATGCAGTCATCATCTGCTCGGGGGTTATTCCCTCCAACAAAAGTATTTCAAAGATTAAATCCGCCGCCTGCTCGGGTGGAAGCCCCTCTTTCCATGCAGCCAATATCAGTGCTTCAAAACCATCAATCGCTTCCATTGCTCTTGCCCATGACACTCCTCTCTCCAAAAGGCCGGCCCCTGCATTCCTTCTACTTTTGTTTGTGCCTTTGTTTTTTGGTTTTAGTTGTTTAGTTCACTTGTTGCCCTTCTTGCTCCGCTCTTCGGGATGCTGAGTAGTATAGTGTGAGCTCGACAAATACAACTGGAGCGTGGCCCCCGGACGAGCGAAGCGAGGAGGGGTGCGCCACGTGGAGGTGGTATTTGTCGAGCTCACACAATACTACTTGTGTAATTTCTTGTTAAGTCATTAAGTTAAACAATTACTGGCATTCACAAGACCACAAAGCACGTGCACAGACTGAAAACTCTTATTTTGAACACAAATAAAAAGATCACCCCTATTTTCCAGTTGTTAATTGTTTTGCCAGGATCAAAAATGTAATAATGTTCCCAGCAAGGACTGGAATTGGAACTCAGTCAGCCAGCAAATAAATAAATATTACACTAAACAAGCAAAAGGATTGTTGTGAGGGAATGCCAGACAGGGATAAAAAGGGTGAAGAGCGGTTATTTTTTACTAAGAGCGGTTCGTTGGTACTCCTGTTTACACAGATTTGTCAGTGTAAGGAACAATTTGATATATGTTATTGTCACAGCAACGGCCAAAAGAATATGGTTACTACCGTTTGCGCTTATTTCTCGAGCTATTCCAACGCGGGATAATCACGGGACTCTCCTCGTACTGAAAATAAGACGGATAAGACTGGTAACTAATTATATCGAGACAGAGTATCCAAGATAACAGTTTAGTGAAGAATTTTACAGAAGGATCTGAAAACAAATGTTTGGCTTGTATGCCAACCCTAATTCCGTTATACAAATGAGACTCATTTAAATAACCTTTCCCTTTTATTGCTATGAAAGACTACGACACCGTTTCATTGTTTATGTATCCAATTTAATTTAGCTGAGATCTTTTACAGTGATCCGTTTGACAGCTAGCAAATTACATTCACATCCTATCTCACGACACAACTCTAAACATTTTAATAACGAGATATAGGGTCATATAGCTTTCATCCCTTTTTCCCGGCTATCTTCTTTTTTATGTATGTTCATTTTAGATGAAGTCTTTTAGAGTGATCAATGCTGTCAGCAAGGAATTAAATTAAATTCATATCCAGCTCAAGACACAATTCTAAAAAAAATTAATAACGGGATATAAAATACAAGTCTTTCGTCTGTCTTCTAGGCCATTTACGTTTATACTGTTACGTACAGTTGGATACTAGATGCTTCATTTTCTAAGCATTATAGTTTAGCTTTGTTTACTGCATGCAACACTTGCCAGAGAATCGAAATGAATTTCTGCACCAATTTTATAAGCTCCAAAGAAACGGTGAGCACGTGTCACCCACAAATTGCTGGAATACACGGTTTTCAAGCTGATGTAATCACCCTCGTGCAGTTGAGTTACTCCACCGGTGAAAACGTTTCAATAGTCAGCCTTTGTTCCAATGCCCGTCTGCATCAAACTGAAGGGAGTGCCATTTACTGTAAGAGCTACCTGTGCATCTCAAAAAACACCTGTGCGTAGATGTAATAATGGCCACACTCCTGAACCTTCAGTCGTCCATTTTTATAAGTGAACCATCGAAGGGCGTTGTCAGCTCGAAACTCTGTGATTTCTAACGAAGGATAACCACCAGTAAGAACAAACCAAAGCTACATTTCTGAGTCAAGATTTCCAATGTGGAAACAGAAAAAAATTGCCTATAAATGCCAAAATCATGATCATAACTTTTAATTTCGTTAAGCTTATCGGCTCAATAAATATTGAGGTCAGTATTACATTTGAGTGCGAGAAAAAGTGTAGCAAGCAAAATAAGATGAGAATAAACACTCTAAGTGCGCCGAAGCATTCAAAAATGGTCGTTTAATTTTAATTAGCAATCCACTGCAAGAACAAAGATAGATAAAAGATTGTGACGTTGAAGTGCATTGACGGAATCCACGGTTTTACTCTGGGATGGACGCACGTAACAAGGGATTGCTTCGCCACTGTATGTGCCTTATCAATAAATGAATCAGACAAGCTAACTTGCCGTAGCTCAAGTTTGCCTAGGTGTGACTACCTAATTCAGGCAATTGGTATCAGTAATTCCTTTCGAGACTTCAGAGTTCAACTGAGAAACTGTGGTGCTGCGTCGGTGGGGTGTATGAAAACGAACTTGGTTTTATCAACGGAGTTCCAACTTCTGAGGTAAATTGGCCACTGTAAAGAGATGCGAGTGCTGAGGCTTCGAGTGTTAACCTTTCGTCAGAGTCGACTGAACAGTCGCAGTGGAATCTCTTTAAGGTGGCAAATTTACCTTTCGTCAACTCTGTTCATGAAACCAAATTCCTTTTGAAAAATGAACAGTTTCATTCAGCATACCCTGATATAAAATGTGTTAGTTTTCTAAACTGAGAAACTGTGGCTCTGCGTCAGTGGGGAAGTAGTACACGAAAATTTGGCTTTGACAACTTAATTGATAATGTAAACTGGCCACCGTAAAGAGATTCAAAACGCGGCTGAAGTTCGTCAGAGCAAATCACTCCGACGAGGTGCTAGTGCTCGAAACGTCAGCTTTTGAACGTCTTTATGGTGAGCAGTTTACATTATTGGCTCAATTGATGAAACCAAATTTTCGTATTGATCACGGCTCTTAGTAGAGTGGTTTTAAATCGAGTTTTGTCGAAACTAATTCGAGTTGACATTGATTTTTCTCAGTTACTGTGCTCTATGATTGGTTAGCAATACTCACATGTACAACGCTTTCTCGACTCATGCGAGGCGAAACTAATATCAAAAAGCTATTTCCGACTTTCATGAAACCTCTATGAAAGCGAGGCCTGGTGCAAAATCTTTCTTAATGCGTTCTCCTTTACATATAAATAACTCTAATTTCCACGTGAAGAACTTAACATCAGGAATTGCCATGAAGAAGAGGCTAAATTGAATTCATTCTCCCGCCTTTCGCGTCATACGTGTTATTTATTTGGAATTCTAATTGGTTCGTTAAAATACACCCGTCTATAGTAATTGGCTAGACTAACTACTTTGTTATTGGTTCTACGACGCCCCATTGACAGCCGCTCTAGATACTAAGTTACCTGTGTTCGCAGGGTAAATGCGGTTTGAGCTCAACCTCCCTGTCAGTTGTCCTGAGATAACCTGGGGGGAGGGGAAATGTCGTATTATTTCCTTATATTATGGTAGTTAGTTTCTCTGACAGAAGAAAGAAAAGATAAAGAGGAAGATAACAGAAGAGACAACTGGGAAGAGAGATGAATGAAAGAGGAAAAGAAAAGACTGGGAAGAGTAAAAATGGGAATAGGGAAGGGAAGAGAGACAAAGAAAAGAGAAAAGAAGAGAAGAGATGGGAATCGAAAACAAGACCATAGAAGAGAAGAGAAGGAAACTAGGAAATTAAAGGTGAAAAGGGTAGGAGAGAGAAACGAAGAGAGGAGAAGAGAAGAGGATAGATAGGAATTGATCAAGGAACGGACGAGAATAGAGGAGAACTAAGGTGATTAGGAGAATAGTAAAGAGAGGAGAAGAGAACTGAACAGAAGAAAAGACAAGAGAAGGGGAGGCAAGTAAATGGAAGATAAGAGAAGATAAGAAAGTAATAACAATGACAATGAAAATAATAATAATAATAATAAATAAATAAATAAATTGCATATTTTAAGAGGAGGCCTCCATCACCAAGAGTGGTTTTCAAGAGGGTCCTCGACCTCTATTAAAATAAAATGCGACTAAAATAAACATTAAAACCCTAAAAAGAAATAAAAAGTATGTACATAAGCTAACCTAAAAGCGAAGAGATTTGAAAGAGAACGAAAGAGAAGACAAACGATGACGTGTACGAATGATGACAGTGTTGATATGACTCAGTGAGTATACGTGAGTACGTCAGCATCATTTCAGTGAACGCGTTTCACAGCATGTAAGAGTTGTTCATTTTCACTCTTAGTAGTAGTGGTAGAGGTCACAGGGTCATTACAGATAATAAAGGCAAACATGCTTTAAATTCTGTTATATTAAAAGAACATGAAGATGTGAAACTTGTCATGAACGCTACTTAAGCTGTAGCGAAAATGAAATCCGAAAAAATTCAGCTTTGTACAGGACCTCTGGGATACCTTTGCAGTGTGTTGTAAATCGATGTTTATTTTCGTTCTTCCTCGAATAATTGATTACTTTAAAATTTCTAATTTGCGTAAATACGGTCTCACTCAAAAGACGGAAGAATTTTCCTGGCTTTTACACGATATTTCAATATTTTACCGATAGTTCTACACCCTGCACTCCAACAACTCAAACAGAGTTCTTCTTGGTCACGTGGCCATCTCCCCAGGACATGTAATTATGCGCATAAATCAATTTCTAACACAGTGCTCTACCAACTGAGCTAACAAGGCAACTGGGAGCTGGCCTTTTTGATGGTTCGTAATACACCCGTGAATGATGAAAGAAATGAACTTCATTTATTTCATCGTAGAACTGCGGATGAAAGAATGAAGTTGTGAAAAAGCGAAAAGAAAGTCTGTAAACAAAAATCATCTTTCATATCTTTATTCTGTAATCCGCAGTTGTCGCAGTTCAATATAATAATTCTCGTATATTCATTTTTATTTATTAACGCAACTGCTAGATTTTCTTGGCAGTTCTCTAACGTGAGTTGTCGTTATCCGATTTTTTTTATCAGTATTTCATTTGAACTCCTATACAAAAACCTCGAATAAACGTTATTTTCTTCAGGTTACTACAAAAAAAGGACCAGAAAGCCAATACTAAGTACTATTTCCGACTTGAAATCAACTTAAATGTCAAGGTGATACAATAACCTCAAAAAGAATACAACTAAAAAGCTTTATGGCGGAAAAACGGAAAAAACACCTCGAACTTACCGATGCCGAGTGATCCTTCAACCAGGATTGAGAAAAAGACAACGTGTAGAAACATGGCTCGGAAATGAAAGACTCTTGAACGTACGAACAAAGATCAGAGTACTTCGTAGGCGTGGGACCATGAGTCGAAGTTAACAATGTTAAGAAGTACTTGGATGCCAGCAATTTCATTGGCTCTGTGAGTTCACCAACCAAAATGCCACAATGATGGCACGTGGTCTTTCTTTATCCAATCAACTTGGTCTATTGTATGCGCTGTTCTTCTTTACGCGTAAGAATTTTATTGAACGTTTTCGGTCAAATGTAGAAACTTGGGCAATGCTCAAATCAGACAATCACAGGCTTCGCTTGAAAATCTTGGGTCAGGAAAAACCGATTACCATTGCAAGATAAAAGAAACCTTGTTTATACAAGAATTGAACCTGACGTTAAACGCTAATCTTACCAGTGACAAGCTGTCACTTTATTAGTATATCACTGCTAGTATTAGTCTTACCCAGATCACTCGCAATTTCTTTTTAAATATAAATAGTTTTTCATGTCATAACGGTTACTTTTGAAAATGTACGTTGCCACATACGAAACATCAAGTCAGATTTCATAAAATGCGTTGCTTCACCATGTTTATAACTGCTTTATAAGCTTTATTTGTTGTTTTTCTTATAATACTTCGATGGCCGAAGGACAAGAGTCTCTGATACAGTTGTTGAATTTTATGTTTTATCCTTTACTAGCATTTAGTCACATGGAGAATGAATATATAGGGTGAACAGGAATCGGCCTGGTCGGTGAGTTCGAACCAAGCAAAGTTAGTACTAACCGGGAGTGTTGTTCGAATTAACCTAAGTTGAGCGCGAACCGGGTGAAACGCTCGAGCACGAAACGACCGTGAAGCCCCCCAAAAGGCTGGGAACTAATGATTGTGCGGAGTTTCCAAGATGGCGTGCAACAGAACCCGGCCGAACATTTTAGTGACAGGAACTCCAGGCACGGGAAAAACAGTGCTAGCCAATGAACTAGCACAGAGAGCAGGAATGACCTACATCAACATCGGTGATTTGGCCAAAGAAAAAGACCTGTATGAGGGATGGGACGAGCAGTACAACTGCCACGTGCTGGACGAAGACAGGGTATAATAAGCTCAATTATAAACTTAACGAACATTAAGCTTGTACACTGATCTTTGCGTTTCTTAAGCAGAAACACAGATCGGTCAAGTTTTTCTTTGCGTTATGTTATGGATAAAGAGTCTTCTAGAAAGCTGGTTCCTCAGAAATCCTTGGGCTTGTTTCCCTTCATTTAATTTTGAGCTTATTTACAGCTGTATAGCCGTGCAGCCAAACAATGCATAGTTCAGTGCTTGCTGTTATCATTCTACCAGACCAGCCCCCAGCCCCACCCCCTTCATCACACAAAATCACCCCTGCAGGTTCAGGAGGTGGGAGGTGAGGAATTTTTCAAACAGTGTATCACTCAGGTGAGGGGCGGGGGTGGGGGTGGGGGGCATGATGACATTATAACATAGCTGGAAACCATACAATCAAATTGAGAAATTGAGTAGGAGTCAGCTTGCATCATAATCTTGGTGAGCATACTGACGGCACTAGTGAACCTTTGCCAGAGAAAGTTTTTCCTGGTGTGAGCCGCCTAGTATGATAGAAAAATTTAACATTTTCAGCCAAGAAACTGGAAAAAGAATTAGATTTTAGCACGTCAGTGGATGAAGAGCATCATTGACTACTGTGAAATCATAGCTTAAGCACAGGATGGAAGTCACTAGAACAGTTGTACGTGAGAGCAGGACAACTGGCACCAGGACTATGAAGTTTCTGAAATGTCTCTAAAATACAGAAAATTTTGAAAGGGAAACACTCTCACACAAACAAACTGATCTATAAGCCTATGTCTCCAAAGTAAATATTTCTGGTTAAAAATGCTCAAAATTTAATATTCATTTACAATATTGCTACCAATTCACAATCGCTAGAGCCCCAGACAAAAGCAATACAAAAGTAAACTCATAACAACAGATTGTCTGCAACGTTTACCAGGGGTTTTTCTTTTGAACATTTCTTTTGGCAATGCTATTAAACAATTGGTTCATGCTATTTGACTGTGCATATATTGTCTGAGTCATAGCATGCTCAATATTCATTGTGCATACTCTTCAGATTATCCTGCAATATATCGGTAATTTTTTGTCTCAGAGAAAAATGGTGGCTTTTCCAGTTTTTTTTTTTTTTTGCAATAAACACAGAAAATTTGGCTTTGTTGTTAATGCACTGAATAATAAAATAATTATCCTGCTCAGTCTTAAGGAATGTTGCCTGATTTTAGCCAACTTGTCCCACAGCCTCATTGGCTAGGTATCAGGCGATATTCCACGCAATTTTGCAGGATGTTAAGTTACGCACTTGGGAAGTTTGGAGAGCACTCAAGAGGCTTTTATCCTTCTTTCATGCTCTGCAATCTTCCCATATACACCATAATGCAATATATGCATGCTAAAGCATGAACCAAGTATATTGTTAACTGGATGGGAGTAAGAAGAAAAATTAATTTGCTTTTGCTCAAGGTTGGTATTTAAAACCCAAAATTTCCTTTTCCTTTCCAATCCAATCTACTGGAAAGTCAAAGTAGTACATAGTTGTTTCTAGCTGGTCAATAATAATTTTAATTGTTTATTGGCATACTTCTCACCAATGTATATACAGTGTATTGCCAATAAGAAGATTGTCTAAATAAGTTTGCTTTGTAAGTGGCAAATCATGCGGGGCTATACTAAGGGTTTTTTAAAAAGTGATGATACAGCTAGTTGTTAATCTCATCAAATGAAGAATGATCCTTGCAGTTTGGAACGCAATTTATGCAATTGCAAAAAGAAGCCTGAAAAAAATTCAGGACTTCAACGGGGTTTGAACCCGTGACCTCACGATTACCTGTGCGATGCTCTAACCAACTGAGCTATGAAGCCACTGACGTTGGGAGCAGGTCAATTGTGGGTTCATATGTTCCCGTGAAAGAAATGAGTGTGAATGATATATGAAACCCACAATTGAGCTGCTCCCAACGTCAGTGGCTTCATAGCTCAGTTGGTTAGAGCATCGCACCGGTAATCGTGAGGTCACGGGTTCAAACCCCGTTGAAGTCCTGAATTTTTTTCAGGCTTCTTTTCGCAATTGCATAAATTGCGTTCCAAACTGCGAGGATCATTCTTCATTTGATTTCATTTCTGCAGTTCATATATGATTCATTTCATATATCATTCACAGTTGTTAATCTGTAAAGAAAATACATGTACTTGCTGTTAATTATAATTTTGTTTACAGGTTGTGGATGAATTAGAGGATCAAATGTGTGAAGGTGGAAACATTGTGGATTATCATGGCTGTGATTTCTTCCCAGAGAGATGGTTTGACATTGTCTTCGTTTTGCGCACAAATAACACTGTACTTTATGAAAGACTTGAACATAGGTTGGCATCTGTTTTTATTTCTTCCCTGTCAGAAATGCTATACTATGTTATGCTATGCCATGCTATGCTATACTGTGATGCTATGTTACATGTATGCTATGCTATGCTATACTATACTAATGTGGTTTAGTGTTGTCTATACTCTTATTGACAATGACACAGTATTTGTCATCACAGTGGTCAAAATGTTGTGGACTCACAAGACACAGCTTAGTGACTCCAAAACAAATTTTGACCACTGTGATGACAAATAGCATTGTCAATAAGAGAAAAGACAATGCCAAGCCACATTCCATTAATTTTGTTTTTTACCACTGAAAATATCAATGTCAGAGAATTAAATAAAAAAGACATTGCGTGACACGTTGACACAAGCAGCGTTGTCTAGACTCTTATCAAGATTACTAGCAATTGTGGTATGCTATGCTATGCTATACTGTGCTATGCTATGCTATGCTGTGCTGTACGTCCTGTGCTGTGCTGTGCTATGCTATGCTATGCTAGCTATGCCGTGCTGTACATGCTGTGCTGTGCTGTGCTGTGCTATGCTGTTGTATGCTGTGCTGTGCTGTGCTGTGCTGTGCTGTGCTGTGCTGTGCTGTGCTGTGCTGTGCTGTGCTGTGCTGTGCTGTGCTGTGCTGTGCTGTGCTGTGCTGTGCTGTGCTGTGCTGTGCTGTGCTGTGCTGTGCTGTGCTGTGCTGTGCTCTGCTATGTTATGCTGTTATACTGTTCAAAAAGAGTAGGGGATGTAGTATCCTGGTGTGGTGGTCTATCTCTCATCTGATGGTTAAATGCTCGGAGATACTAGCTGCACGAGCTACTCTTAAATCCGAGGGAATGCATTTTATGTATATGCTATATACTACACTGCCTATACTTCTGCCTAGAGTGCTTGAAAGTTTTCTAGGATCCCATAAGTTCGTAAGCTGCAATGAGAAATTAATTTTTTTCATTTTTTCAATTGCCTCCAATGATGCAGCACCAATCCATTTTCTAACACCTTTATCCATTGGTATGAATTAAGATTTGGAAATGATATCATGTCTTGCTAAGTGCCAAGTAAGAAACAAATGCTGCACCCATGTACACTGTATCTGCCTGCTTAGTGTTTTGATTAGTGTCCTTAACAGTAAGGGGATAGTATCACTACTATGTCCTCTCCACTGCTAGTAGGAGTATACCAGCATTAGCAATATGATGGCTGGTTTCTGTACCAACTCAGGGGCTTTTACTGGTGACAAGTGGTCAGCCCATCACCCAGCATCCACCCAACCCATACGGTACTGTAGATGTGCAGTAGGACAGCACCAGGAACAATGTCCCTTACTCCTTGCGAATAGTGTGCGAGTTCTTTTTCATACCCCTCAAGTTTTATGTGCGGAGGTGAAGAAGGCCGAGGGCATAATGTCACTGCCTGATGATGTGGCCATCTAAACAAGGAAGTGGTTGTGCACACAGCCAGAATGATCTTACGAGTTGTTCAAGACCCTGTTTGTGGTCCAGTCTGGGGTTTTCAACCCATGGCTTTCCACTCAGCATTCTAAAGTTCTTACTACTGAGCTACACTAGGTTGGGCTGCAGGATGGCATAGTAAAATATACTTTAATCATGTTTTTTTTCCTTAGGGGTTACAGTGGAAAAAAGCTGACCGATAATGTGGAATGTGAAATCATGCAAACAATATTGGAAGAAGCAAGGGAAAGTTACACAAAGGAAATCGTTCATGAACTGCAAAGTAATACTACGGATGAACTTGAAAACAATCTGGATCGAATAGAAGCATGGATTCAACAGTGGTCTGGGTAGCAGGAATGGATCCTTTGTATATTACACTATTTATTTATAATAAAACAACAAAATTATTGACAATGTTTCTGTACATGTTGCTATAAGAAAGTGCACACCATGAGGTTTTAGCCTGCGTCGCAGACGTAACAAAACCCCGATTAGCAACGTCTGCGAAGCAGCGCCAAATTCCTTGTTCTGTACCAGAATTTGAGTACGCGTTATGATTGGCTCGTCAACAAAAGGCTTTTGTTAACGAGCCAATCATAACGTGTACTCAAATTCTGGGACAGAACAAGGAATTTGGCGCTGCTTCGCAGACGTTACTAACCGGGGTTTTGTTACGTCTGCGACGCAGGCTATGAGGTTTGTGCCTAAATACAAAAATTAATAATAATAATGACTGGACTGGCTTTGACTTCCTGCATCCAACCTTCCTTTGCTGATGAGTCTCCTGGGCCCAGTTGTTCAAAAGCTGACTAAAATAATCAAGCACCAAAGTTATCATCTTGCTCACTGAGGTTTTTTTTAAAGCTTGCAAAGAACTAGAAACTGTACTTGCCAGCTATTATGACTATCACATGAAGTCACTATCATTGCCATTGTCGTTGTCATTGTCACTGTCATTGCCATTGTCATTGCCATTGTCATTGTCACTATCATTGCCATTGTCAATGTCATTGTCACTGTCATTGCCATTGTCATTGTCACTATCATTGCCATTGTCATTGTCATTGTCACTGTCATTGCCATTGTCATTGTCACTATCATTGCCATTGTCATTGTCACTGTCATTGCCATTGTCATTGTCACTGTCATTGCCATTGTCAATGCCATTGTCATTGCTACAACATTTGCTACAACACAGCTTACAACACAACAACAGGCTCTTGTAGCATTACATCTTAGAGTGGGAACAAGGCCAAACAAAAAGCCGTTTATTAGGTTTTCGAATTTTTTGCAGTTTTTCCGAAGCGGTAAGCCTGCATTTTTGGGTCAAAATTTGAAAAAAGAATTGAAATTTTTGTTTCTTTCTGTGTATGGCCAAAATGAATTAAGAAATGATATTTAGCGATGATTGAGAATAGGTACAAGAAAAACAGGACCATTTGTGAGGTTTTCGAATTTTATTTTGCGATTTTTCCAAAGGGAAATAACAGAATGATGCATTGACTATTGACAACAACTGATATATATTTCTTAACGTCAGTACTTGCACCACGTGAAATTTAAAAAAAATTGCGATGAGAGCTTTGCACTTAACTCATCCGATTACCTCGGGGAAAAAAGTAGTGTCAATTTTGCTCGTTTTTATTGTGATTTGTGACTCACGACCCTCCTTCTAAAATGCATTCATTAAAATGCACAATTTGGTTGGTCAGATTAAAATAGTGTTTAAACTTGGAGACAAAGGGCGACTTCAAAAAATACATGTAACGAACATCCATTGCGTTTTGGTGATTGCTTCTGCTAAACTAAAATAAAGCTTTTCCAATTTTTCCTTTTTTAGAGTCTCTTGTTTTTCTTTCGTAATTCATATTTGGAAGTAATGAGAACTGGAATAAGTTGGACTCGCGTTCAGACATCCGAAGGCTAAGCAGGGTTGGCGTAGTGGTGAGAGCGCTCGTCTTCCACCAATGTGTCCCGTGTTCGATTCCCGGACTCGGCGTCATAAGTGGACTGAGTTTGTATGTTGTCTACTCTGCTTCGAGAGGTTTTTCTCCGGGTGCTCCGGTTTCTCCCTCCTCAAAAACCAACATTTATCCCACACGGCCCCACAAGCTTGCAGCTTTAGATCTTAACCGCGTATAAATAAAGTTGCTTTATCTTTATTAATTTTGGTAATCACGAAGCTGTTTGTTCTTCGCAGATATGCACCTGTCATCGGCCTCCCCGTGGGGTGACCCCCGGGCTAACCAGGGGGATTATAAAATCAGTCAAGCAAACTTGAGGAATTTCCCCGGAGGATCGGGAAATCTTGCAAGACAAAGTCCCCTGGGTGAGGTGTCTCTCAGCAGAAAATCCCCCTCATATCCTTTACAAACCTGTGATTTCCCCCACACCCTAATCTTTGATCGCAAAACAATGTCAAGATTTCCCCCTACCCTCAGGCAAAGAATCCCATTCATCTCCTTGTATTTTCCCACATATCTCCCTGGTAGGCCCGGGGATCGACCCCACAAGGAAACCGATGACGTTCATTATAGATAATAAAATGATTCATTAGCACTCGTAGCGTACACGTAGTTTTTGAGTGACACTATTGACTTTCACTAGTGAGTTATTTTCAGTTATCGAAAAACAAAGCCACCCCATGTATGTATAGTAGAATTAATTATCCTTTGTTTTTCGAGGCAGGTCCTCTAGACACTTTCTCCGGGTGACTGAACATCTGCTGCGCGCTATTGAAGTTGAAATTAACTGTATGCATGTAGCCAATGAGGACAGAGATTCTGAGTTTATTACATGACGATAACAGTAGGTATATCTAACTCAGCAGGTGACTCTTTTTTGTCACATGGTTTTGCCTCAAGTTTTCTCGAAATTTATCATACATCTGTATAGTGTTGATTACATAACTGGAGTCAACCTAAACAGAACTAACCTGCATATATAATTTTTTCTGGGGTGTGATACACGGACTCACAAACACCACAATTATTATATAGGCCATTTGCGAACCATATTTCGTATCAACTGTCTAAAATTGGCATTGAAAGGGATTAGCAAACGCACAATGAAATGGCTGTTTTGAAAATGAATTTCGAAATTTCGACACAGGATTTGGTTCTTCAAAGATGCCCCTCTGTCTTGGATGACTCAATGTCTGCATTGAATAGCACTTTCACTCTTCAAGATCACGTAGAGGTTATAAATCACTCTAATGGAGAATTTTACGCGATGGTAAGTAAACGTTGTTAAAGGTTGATGTTACACTTAACAATGCGCACTTCGTGCAGAATTTCTCGCAGAGACATTCGATAAAACCACTAAATGAATGTGTACAAAAAATCGCAAAAGAAAATAGCCAAACATACTCTCCATTGTACGTATTCCCAGCAATTTCCCTTTCCAACAATTGTTGTGAGAAGAACTACCTTTTTTTTTCTTTTGTAAACAATTACGGCAGCGAGAACTTGTGAGATTTAGAGTTCACCTGTCCTTCAACAGGGAACGCTACAAACAGCTATTTTACGTTAAATTTGTGTTGAAAATTTGCACGAAGCGTTGAAGTACAGTATGTAAAACCAGCTCAGACGACTTCTGTTTCACAAATAACAGGTTGCTAACTTAAATTTGGGGTCATTACTTTTTAATATATTTTGCGGTATTAGGATCGTTTTCGATTTGGCTAACAAACCGAAACTTATGCAAAAAGCGAACTTTTAAAAGCTGAAGTGGAGGTGACTTTTAGCCGATCACGATTACATTCAGATGAGGTGACAGTTGAAATTATAAGCGCTCCACAACGTTTTAATTCTTATTTAAAACAGTTGTGGGGGCTCGATTGCTTGCTCTTTCAGAGTATAAATTAGAGAGGATTATTCCAGTCGCTTAAGAAAAAGTGGCTGTTGAATTTTTAAACTATTTTCACTGACCAATTGGAAACTCCGAGATTCCTTATCACGTTATATTTCAATTTTTTTGAATAATTACTTCATGATCCGTACCTGGCGAGATGAATAATATTTTGATGTTAATCAAAAACTGAACGTGTTCTCTTACATAGCGTTTTGGGGTGGAAATTAGAGTCTGACTGAAGTTTCCGAAGAAAAACATAAACCATTTTCATTCAGTTTTGTAGAAGGTAGTTTCAACCAGCAAAAAAACAACTCCAATATTTCGTATCTGCTTATATGGCATTTTTTTTTTCGAGCAATTACTTCTGCTATCCTGAAAGGGAGAGCAGTGTTTTGTAAACAACTTCTTTGTTCTCAAAAATGATTTACATTTTGAAATAACAGCGATAACTGTTGGGGCTAACTGTAAAGTAAACTAGCAAAATTGCTTCATCGTACAAGTGAATTTTATGTTCTCAAAAATAGATGTTGCGTTTTATCCATATTTAGACGGCTTTGTTGAAACAAGGTCTGATATCAATCCGGTGATCGAGTCAGTTCGAAGCCTGTAAGTTCATGTTTGAAGCTTTATCTCTTCATTTGAACCATGTTTGATAAGCATAACTACCTTAATTTTAATAATAAGGTAATCATAAAATATTGACAGAGTGCGAAACCAATAACTAGTCATTGCGCTTTTCTTTACAAAAGATCTTTGACATAATTCATATTATTATATATAGATACTGATGGTTTTCCTGTTCCTAAAATTTGATTTCTTTGTCGCGTGAAGAGAACATACTATTTTTGCCTTTCACGTGTGAGGATATTGATGTCGTCATGGTTACGGACATGTCAGCCACGATCAGAGATTTTTCGTTAACGCGCGGATTTCTTTTAACAACATTGAAGTGGAATTTGACTTTTTTAACACAGAAAATAACATTATCTTGAAAAAGCAAACGTTTGCGTTTTCTTAAAATGGTTGCCATATTAATTTCAACACTTTCGATTTTAAAGTCCCGACCTCAGTTAAGGTGACCTCTGTTGCCGGTGCTTTTAAAATGAATATAAAAACTGAACTGTCTTAGATTTGGTTGTTTCATCAATATCCACATAATAAACAGAACATTACATGGTCGCTTGGGGATACGAAATTCATCTTCTCGTGCTGGCGGTATCTCTTGAGTAGCACGAGAAAATAAAATTCTGTCCCAGCGCATGTGTAATATCCTCTAGTTGTCCAGCCTCCAAAAAGCGGTCGGTCGTTTTGCGTAATGGTAAACAAAAGTGTGACTGTTTAAATGTCGTTCACCTTTCATTCTTGGCTCTTAACTTATAACTGATCTTCTTTTTTCAAACGCAAGCCAAACTGTGTGAATTTGAAAATCTTCAGTGGCGTATGTTAATTTTGACAGGAGAAAGCCAAAGGGTAACAGTCTAGGTGTTTAGGGAATTTTAACCGTTGATACTTGAGAGGGAGTGGCAACATAGTAGGGGTCTCTATACTTTTGAGTCCCCTTCACACCTCAAAGTTTTGGTATTTACATAAGTCTGTACATTGTTCAAGAGCACAAACGAAAACCGATTCCCAATTTACTGGTGAATGTAATATTTCATAAGAAATAAGCTGTACCAAAGGAAGTCCAAAATATCTGCAAGGTTGTGAGTGTTTTATTTGCGTTGGTTGTCCTGTGGTGCGGCGTATAGTCACGTGGTAACCATGATTTCCAAGCAAGATGGCAATTGCTAATTTTTCTTACTCATGGGGCTACGTGCGCTCCCATGGTGGGCGGGTCTCAGCTAAAATTCTAGAAGTTGCGGAGGGAGATCGAGGGGGTAGGAAAATGGAGGGCGGCGGGATACCCCACTCCTACGTACAGTTAATCACAGAATATCAAAAACATGAAGCCCAGAATCACGGAGAAGGGAAATTGAGCATTATGCCACTTGTCTTGAACTAATTTTACCAGCCTATAATGCATTACAAAGGTAAGACAAGAAATGAGAGAGAAAGGAATCATAATGGAACAAGCAATGGATGCAGTTCGTCTGCAGAAACTGATAGAAGTCTGTGATACCAAGGAAAGCACAGCACTTTATTTACTGGAGGAATGGAATTATGAACCGCAGGTGAGCGGGGAAATTCGTCTATTAAAATTTGTTTCTTGTTAATAGTAGAGGTGGTCGGGCTTTTTAGCAGGTAATAATTAAGTTTTTTTACCTTTCTAATGTCTTTTTTTTCTTCAACACACCATTATTGGACAAATGTCCGTAGCTGTCACTCTTCTAATTCGTCTTTTAAAATTTCACTCTTAAATCACTCCACCCTTCAGATTACGTAACATGCTGTGGAACCAGCCGAGAACCTACCTAAGTATAAAGCACTAGGACTGTTTAAACATAATCGTTAGTAAACCATAAGAAGTCACGATTTGGAGAAATCGCGAAACGACAGCACCATTAAACGGTTTCGGCTGTCTGTATGAACGATTTCATTTACTGCTCCCGTGGCAGAGTTATTGCTTTATTGCACTCGTTTCAATTCAATTTTAGGTTTGCAGATTCCTCAAGCTCTTGTGTGATAATGGCGTAAATTTGGTCGCTGTGAGAGATCTCCTTCATAACACTCCGTTACATATAGCTGCCAGAAAGAACTACGTGACGCTTGCGCAGTTTTTGGTCAAGAGCTATCCCAGCATGCTCCTCGCCACAAACAGTCAGAGTGAACTTCCGGTTGAGACTGCGATTAGATACAATCAAGATGACGCAGCTGCATTCCTTATAAGAAGAATGGACCACAGAAGGTTGGTCATAACATAACAAGAAACGTCCTTTGAATGCTGCGTATTTCCTTACTCTGAATCTAATTTTCACGAATTCCAAGAATTATTAAATTATTTTTGGCAATAAGTGACCTTCGACATCAATTTTCACAATAAATTTAGTTTCTAATAAAAGTTACGACAACTTTTAATTTAGTGGACAGGAACATTTTGAACATTTTGAACATTTTTTGCTTTGTTCATGTCAATCTCTCATTAGCTATTTAGTTTTCCGCTTAATTCAAAGTTTTCGAAACTTTTATTAGAATTATCTCTTGCCTGCTGGCAGTAAGAAAATTTAGTTTTATAAAAAAGTTCCTGTAAAAAAAGAAGATTTGACCTGTGCCATAGTCCCCGTTACGTACGCATGCCCAAATGTGTGCAAGTGAAGGATCAATATGTGGTTTACACTGGTATACTGTAACTAGCGTTTTTATTTTTCTCCAGGGCTGCAAGATTGTTCAAAGCCGCCCCGAAAAGAAAATCCCCAATAAGCTTGGTGAAAATGACAGAAGAGTTCAAATTGCAGGTACTCAAGAGACACAGCTAAAATTATAGAACTGATGCATGAAACCCCAAATAGAAACTCGAAAAAATCAGAGTTCCAGATGGGATTTGAACCCACGACCCTCCGCGATCTAGACGGACGCTCTAACCACTGAGCTACTGGAGACTCTATGGTGAGCAAGGGTGAAATGTCGGCTTTGACTGGAACCGCATCACGCGGTCACACAGCCAAATAATGACGAGCACACTCATAAATGCATCACGCAGTCGCATTAAGGCATATAAAAGATACAACCATCCAAGACCTCCAAAGTGAGTGAAATAAGAAATACAACATGATAGAAATGCATGAAACCCCAAATAGAAACTCGAAAAAAATCCGAGTTCCAGATGGGATTTGAACCCACGACCGTCCGCGATCTAGACGGACGCTCTAACCACTGAGCTACTGGAGACTCTGTGCGTTTTCCAGATAAATCTTAGAGAAAACTGCCTTAGTCAAGTAACTTTATCCCCATCTAGTGCTACACGGACCTATAATGAAAAATATCATAAGTCATACAATTTTAATAAAAATATAACGCTATCAAATTATCGTTATCAATCGTTTGCCGGAACCCACGAATCATGTCCTAACTTAGTAAAGCAAACAAAGCATCTGTCTAACTTTAAATATTCACAGCAAACCATCGTGGCTGTGTTGGATTGCCTCATTTCTCCACGATGGCCGTACCCTCCCTGTCTGCCGTCGGACACGGTCCCGTGCCTGTCATGGCAGAATTTTCAGGACACGCCCACCCACTTTTATGTCACCTATGACATCCTGGAAAGTGATGTCTATGGAAGATGCCCGGATGATCCCGAGTATGGCTACACGCCGAAATCATGTTATTATAATTTGGTAAAGCATTCTCAACGAACTCTGAACAAGGTAAGCTATGCGGTATCAGAAATGAAACCCAAAATGTTGTTCACCTACTACAAATTTCTCAAGCTAGGATGTTAAGCAGATAGGCCAACGTTTCATCTCGTTCCATCACTTGAGGCAGCACATAGCATGCACTTGAACATTGGACATTTTCTTTTTCTTGCAGGAAATTTTGAACCATGCAGTCATAAAACTGTTGACTGCAAGAAAGTGGCAAAAATATGCTCTTTTCTGGTTCAGGTTAGAGTTTCCTCTTAGTTGAGTGTTTAATAAACTTCATTTCGACAAATTTAAGATATAATTATTGTCTTCTAATGTTGTTGGCAGTTGATTCCGGTTCGATTCCCTGTCTGCTATTTATGTTTTCGCTGAAGACTCTCTTAAAATTGCCACCTGCTGTTGATAAAATATCCCCTGCACTTTTAATGCCGTAGTTCCTAACAAAAATTTGCCAGAAATACTGAATTATCAAGTGAACATTTTCGGACTGTTAAGTTTGGCTGCGCTGATGAGTCCAAACAAAACCATTGTCCTTGTCTGTCTCTCCTCTGGTAATATCACTGTGTTCATGCGTAACGTACACCGCAGTGTGGGTGTTGGTTGCAATGGTTCTCTGACTTTAATGCTCCCTCTGTGAGACTTATTAGCTGTGGTTGTCAGACTTTTGTAACAATGTTTCCGGTTCCCGATTAAAATCAACAGCCGATTATTTTCTTATCCCGCACTAGCGAGAAAACGTTTTTACACCCTGGGTAGACGTTAGCAACAGTCCTCACAACCTCGTTCCTAGGGTCTCTGATCTCCCCACCCCAGAGGGAGAGACCGAAGAAAAACCCTTCTTCCCTCGCTCCCTCTGAAGTGGGGAGATGAAAGACCTAGGGAACGAGGTTGCAGTTCTAAATTTAGTGGTGCAAAATAAAATAAAAGTAAACCTGCTCTAGGCAGTCACATCAGAAGTAAATTAAAGCGGTGCATCCAACCAATCAGAATTTCAACCCGGAAATATATGTCAGCGGTGCTAAGGCGCTGGAATATGCGTGGTAACAACCCATGATTACTTTTGGCTTTATTTGATTCTCATTGGTTGACAAGGTGGTGCGATCTTTGCTGAGCTGACAAATCACAGAGTATCAAGCAAACCTGAATTGCTTCGACACTCGGAAAAATGAAAACCAACTACATAGAGCGCTTTCATTCACGTGACCATCGACCATATTGGTTTACTGAAACAAAAGAAAGTATTTGCATAAAAATAGAGTTCAATTCCCAGAGGTTTAGAATGGGACACCAACATGGCTGCCACGACGTCACGTTAAAACACTCTGTAGACGTTTTCCTCTTCTTTCTTTTATTGTATTTTACTCACGGTTACTTGAAAAGCAGCCTGCTGAATGCATTTTTTACCATAATGAAGTAAGGGCTATTGTTATTAAATCAAAGTGTTCAAGCTTTTGCGAGCCACACAAATCAGCACCTTTATTATTTTATTGTTTGATTGACAGGTGTCGAGCTCTGAATTACATGCTGTTCTTGGCTGCCCTCTGTGGCTCTTTCATAACCGCTGCGAGATCACCTGATCCGATGGATTACGGCAGTTCAAGAGTTAGAATATTCTTCGATATTTGGTGTGTCTTGGTAACATTGTGGTTTTTAATTGACGAAGTTTCTGAACTGATGAGGTTGGTATTTATAAAAACATTCCCGAAAATAAGTTAAAAAGTTAAGACAGTTTATTTTGTCATTTACAGCGTACTTTATACCAAAACAGACTACTGTCAGTCCTATGTTGGATAGTCGAAGCGCAGTGAGCAACAGTGCTGCGAGACTGGACCGAGGAGAAAAAAGCAAAAAGAGACTATCTCTCTTTTTTCCCGCCTCTCCCGCAGTCTCCCCTCCCCAGTTTTCCCCTTCTATCCGGAAAGGGACTGCAAGCAGTTTAATACCAAAAGTCTCTCTGAAAAGTAGTAAGGAGCATAAGATTAGGAAGCACTTATGTTTCAAGGGAAATTCCTTCTACTTCTCAGGGAGGGAAGGATGATTCATGGCACTGGGTAGGGGCCTTAAACCATTCTTAATTTAATTTGAAATGGACTGTTTTTATTTCCTTCAGTATGATATTTTGAATAGATTCAGCCAGTTAGCAAGGACCTTGAACCCGTTTTCAAAATTGAAATCATAAAACGATCTATGTTTTGCAATAAAATTCGATGGAACCTTCTAAGAACTCCGTTACATCCGAGGAGAGGTAATGGCCAATCTCGGGGTTAAGCCTCAAGGCTTCTATAGTTTCGGTTATCCAATCAGAAATAGACTGCGAGCAGTCTCTTATTTTTCTTTTGCGTCACGGTAAAATGCGATAACGCGCGAGGAGCGAGCGGCGAAGCCGCGAGGAACGAGGGCTGAGCCCGAGCGAAGAAAAAATAAGAGACTGCGGTGGGATCTTTGATCTGGCGATTTGCCGCTTTTCACGCCTTTTGTCGTGTGGTTTTTGTCATGTCGTGTGGTGTCTCGTTTCTGTAAGAAACGTGTCTGTTCGTCCGCTACTGTTTTGTTCGGTAAGAATTTCTATTTTTGCTGCCATTGGAATTGTCGGTATTAGAACGATGGTTTCCTAATGAGTCTGGAAACACCGTAAAAGAAGGTCGCTCAAAATATAAAGCGAGGAAGGAAGCGAAAGGGTGAGCAAGCTCTCCGGAGGGTAGGGGGCGGGGAGGAAAGGAGAGAAGGAGAGCTCTCTTTCCATTTTTCCCTCCTTCCACCCCCACCCCCACCCCCACCCCCACCCCCCGAGAGAGCTTGCTCGCAGGCTAGTAGAATTTGTCACCGACCTTTCGCACGTAAAATGGGGTTGGAAGGCCTACACGACTCCTGCTCGTATGTTTGCAGCTTCTATTTCGGTCTTTTGACCGATTTAGGTTCTTGTATGTTTTCAGCGGGTTAACATGATGATACAGAGGATTTGCATGTTAGTAACTATAAAGAGCCATGTGCTTAACTGTCGCATACATTGTATTTTGACCTCAACGGTCGTCATTTCTTGGTTATCAACGACTGTTTGTTGGACCCCTTGTTGTTTCTGTTTCGCTTCTGTGGGTTTCACGCCTTTTGAGGCATTTTATCTCGGTTTGGTTTGGCTCATTTCAGTGCGTCCGTTGAACATACAGCCAGTCTTCTTTATATCTTTGTTAGGACAGGATTTTGAGCCGTGTAATAACCTTTATCTTGCAAACATACGAGCAGGAGTAGTGTAGGCCTTCCAATCCCATTTTACGTGATTAAATTCATTGCTTGCCAACTGCACCCAACGAGCCAAACCAGCCAAAAGTTGTAGAAAGGCATTTTTAGGTACGTTATGGTGCTTGAAGTCTGTTTAAAGTGATGTTTTGGTTAGCTAGAAAACTTTGATCTGTTCGGATTCCTTAGCTGAAATGTTAATTGCCCGAAAATTTTAGGGAACAAAATCTTTCTTTGAGAAAATACTAGCTGAAATGAACTTTCTAGGGAACCTTTTTTTCTTTCCGAAAGTGCTAGCTGACGTTTTTTACTGCCAAAAACAGCAATAACGACCTTTCCGAAAACCTCAGGGGTTAAGATTGCCACATTACGAATCTTTTAGGCCACGTTTTACATACGAAAATCCGAGTGCACTCTTTAATCGACGCCGAAAGCCTTAGCGAACTACCCTCCACCGAACAGATATCTACTCGTTGGGTGCCCCTCAAAACAAAGCTTTGGTAGATAAGACTTTTACCGAATCCGGTTGCCAACACAGCAAATACGTCCTTTCCACTCAAAAGTGACAAAACGGCTTCTTCTTGTTGAGATTTAAGAATTATTCCGCCTAACTTTTCAAACATCTTTTCTGTCCCCCATCTTATCTCAAGGCTACACGCGAAAAGTGGACTCCCTGCAGACTGAGACTTTTTTTGTTGACAGAATTGTTGACAGATTGACAAGTAGCCGACCAATCGGAATTTCCGTTTCGCTGAAACGGGTAATTCAAAAGACAATGAAACCTCCGCGATCGCCTTTTTTCCTCTCTCGCGCCAGTCTCTCCTCCTTTAGCCAGTAATTTGCATAATTTTAACTTTTCGCGGGCCTCGCTTGGCTCTGAGGAACAAAGGACGACCGCTCGCGGTCTAAATCAAACAAACAAACAAACGTTTGGACTCAAGGAAAACTAAGCGCTCCATTTATGTATTTCAGCAGCATAAGCACATACCTACACTGAAGATGTATATAATATTCGCTTTTTAAAGTAAGGCAATTTTACTCAGGGAGAGTACAGTTTTGCCCTATGAGTTTCATTCTTCGAGCCAAAAATTGCCAGCGCATGCGTAACTTGGGTAATTGCCAATCTCTTCTCCAGACCTTGTCGATTTTATGCTGCACTTCAATGACGAGGGTTGTCCAATACTCCGACATAATGACATTCATGATACCTTTTGATAGACATCACAAAGTGTCCCCAAACCATATTTCTTGACAAAATAGTAACAGTTTTGTGACACATGAAGTACGGGACACTTTGTGACACTTTGTGATGCCTATTGTGACGTACTATGAATCTCATTATGTCAGAGTATTGGACATGTATGGAGATAATTTAAACGCCGCTTTTAACACGATGTTTTTAATCTGTTTAATCTGTATTATAGAGAACCACGTGCCTACATCATGGATATTTTCAATTACCTGGATCTCTCAGGATATTCACTGATTATAGCAACGTTCGTGTTCAGAGCTTATGGAAGTAACGCGCAGTGGAACTTTGCCTCCTTTGCAATTTTCATTAATTTCATCGGTGTTTTTAAGTATTCCATTGGAAATCGGTAAGGATGAATGCAAATTCTATCCTGTAGTAGGGGTGGGGAAGGAGGGGCAATAGTTGTCCTTGAGGAGACAAACCTGTTGTCACTAGCTAGGGAAAGAGCAGCTGAGATGGTCTGGGAGAAGGTAATTGTCCTGAGAGAGGAACTGAAGGTCCGGTGAAAGTGGATTTTTAGGACGATATGTTCTTCAGTTGACAGTAAAAAGTTAAAGTTAGAGAGATGGCGGTACCAGACCAGTTATAAGGAACACTTAAAATCGCAGTCATATTAGGGACGCATTTGAAATTCATGCTCTTCTGGTTTAACTTCCGTGGACATATTTAAAGGAAATTACAATATCTATGTCTCATTTGTTTATATGAACCATTTTTCAAACTGTTAATTTTCCTAAAACAAATTTTAATTAGCGTAGAAATAAAAATACGAAAAATACGAAAAAAAAAGTTTATGTGTGTAAAATTTGAGGTTCTAGCCTGAGGAACAACTTTTCTTATTAGACAAATTTTCCTCTTAACTGGTCTCTAAATTATTCAATCAAAAGAACTATTTATATTTCCCAATAACATTTAAAGCACTACCGCAGACAAAATGTCTAAAGCCAGCGCGGGTAATAAAACAAAATTCAAAACGAGACAGTACAATTATACAACGCAATGCCTTCTTGATTTCAGAAACAACGGTCTGTACATTAAATGTCTTGGTAAAGTCATCGCCAAGGACATTCCCCGATTTCTTTCCGTATTTGGCATTATTTTGGTGACCTTTTCAATTTCATTTTACCTGGCCATCAGAGGATACGAACCCATTTTAAAGGAACGCCTTCTTACAAACAAGTAAGTGGTTGGTGTTAGATGTTTTGAGCACTCAGCAATTTTTTTTTTCACGGTATGTACAACTTCTTCCTGTTCTTAGACACAGTGTAGGATTTTCCACATGTTGAGAATCCATCCATATTCCAGACCAAGAAAGCGGCAACTCTTGTACTTGTAAGGAAGCGAGGCCTCTTTCGTTTCATGGCACGCTTCATGGTCCACTTGGCGTTTTGAAGGCCGACGTAGCCTTTGTCCATGTTACGTGAACGAGAAACCGTTTTTTGATATGTTTTGAGCCCTGAAAACTTCGTTTTTTAAAATTCATTCGAAAGTGTAACGGGTGCGAGGATCAACGCTAAGGCAATTTTGGCAATTTTTGCATTTGCGTTAGCCAAATGGGTGCTCTGTCCACATGCAGTTGTGTAAATGATAACTGTGTTCGCACTGATACAAATGTGATCAGCAATTTTAACTTTTGTTTTTCATAACACTAACGGAATTTCTCTGTCGAATAAAGCACCCAGACATGATTTACATTAATTTTCAGCTCCCTCAGGAGAGACATAACGTGTACTACCGAAATAGGCTGTATAACGCTGGCCGGTGTGATGACATGGCTTGAAGGCTCGGCCATTGTGAGTAACCTATCAGATGTGGGGTGAGTGAAAGTATAACTTGAGCAATTCTGCTTTATCATTTGATCAGTTATCATTGATTTTCTCTTTCTCTGCCAGGAGATTTATTTTTGAGCCGCCTTCTGAACAAGATGTGAAATAAATTACAGTTACATTAAAAAAACTAAATTGTCTATGAACCCATTATTACGAGTTGGCGGAAAAAAAAATCACTTTTGAGGAAATTAAGTAAAACAAATTAACGAGCTTTTGTTGAAATTTTATTTTTGCTAATGATCAGTTTCTGGTGAACTGTGGGTAGATCCAGTCCTTTGTGGGGGCAAACGGCCATTTTAAGACGTAATTTGAAATTGTAATTTTGACGGTTTTCCCCCACAAAGGACTGGATCTACCCAAAATGGTGTATTGTCTGATTCGAGGTATTATTGTACTTATAAAAAAAGTAAAAGCATTTCTTTTATATTTGCCACTTTCGTCTGCAACCTCAGCACAAGGGCAGATATATTTATATATATCTCGTGTTGTCACAAGCCACTGTTCAAATTGCACTCTCTTGTTTTCAGTACGTTAGCGGGTAACCAATCACAACGCTCGATTGCTCATCTCCAGCAAAACTGCGAAGCGAAATATTTCTGTGAGCTGATCTTACTAGAGTAAGCATCATTAACCGCGGTTAAATAATTAGTGCAATTTCCTCTACAGTTTCATGGGGGCACTGCTGATCATAGTCTTTATGATAAGTGTCACCATCATCCTGTTAAACATCCTCATCGCTCAACTGTCGCTAACCTATGAGATGGTTCAAGAAGAGTCGCTGCTAAGTTTCATGGCACTGAGAATGCAGGCTGTTGCGACCATTGAATGGCAGAGTAGGTTTAAATTCTGGGTGAGTGAAAAAAATGGGCATCCGCGCAAAAACAAAAATTGAAAACAACAGAGAAAATGTGTATGTCTTCAAGAAACAATACAGTAAAACGCATATGTAAGAAGCTAGTGGTTTAAGAACCTCTTTATACAAGAACCAGCTCAGCTGCCGGTCTGAAGAAAGGGCCGGTCAGGGTTACTTCACGCGTAACAAATAGATGAAGACAGGACACGGTCGTCAATGAAATGAAACTGGCGGTAGTTTGATGGGCTTTAATATAGAATGGGAACTAA
This sequence comes from Pachyseris speciosa, assembly GCA_016490735.1. Classification (NCBI taxonomy): domain Eukaryota; kingdom Metazoa; phylum Cnidaria; class Anthozoa; order Scleractinia; family Pachyseridae; genus Pachyseris; species Pachyseris speciosa. The sequence continues at coordinate 115,351 of JAEMWC010000116.1, read as the reverse complement.
AAAGACACAAAATTGTCACAAACTGTTTTCCTATATTAACTAAGGTGCTGAGTGTGTCAATACATGGAGAATAATCAGCTGGCTAGTACCCAGTAGATATTTAGATTTATGTGATTTTAGGATGACAGGAGATTGAACACAAGTGAGAAAGTCTGTGATACGCAAACCAGGTAAACCAGGGATTACGTTTCTGGATAGGATTCGGGTCATAATTAGGTTTTGCGATTAGGGTTAGGACCCAAACTGGGTTATGGTTAGGATTAGGGTAATTCGTATTACGTAACATATTCTCTACTCGAAGTAATAAATAAGGGCTGAGTACTTGAGCAGTAGAATCTCAGTAGCTGTCTAATATGTTGCACCCTATATTAGTTATAAATAAATGAGAAACTATGTTTCAGACGAGGACTAAAAACGTACAGCAGTTTCATGACTTTAAATTTCATTCGACGTGTGCTTCTTTGAATTTAGAATTGCCGAAAGAAATATTACATTCCGGGAGAATTGAAGACAAAAGAGGAAGTAGAAGGTACTAGTAAAATCTTTGGACATAAAATATCAACTTCTAAGAACTCGAGGCTATTTATTGTTGTTGAAATAATCAAGTGACAAAATTAAAAAAAAAAAGATTCTAACTAAGAAAAGTGCCCTGGAACACAACAACCTCGTTCCCAAGGGAAAAGCCCTGGGCCAAGGTTGGAAACAAAACAGAAACCAATATTGTTTGTACAATGCCAAGACACTCCCGAATCGTGCAAACAGATACTCTTGTATTATCAAAAATTTGTATGTTAGGCCGTAAGAGAAAGATCATGTTTATTTTTGCCTAAGTAGCACACCTGAAGACCTCAGGACTTTAAGCTGAATTGTTCATTTTTAGACCTGATGTACGAGTGCAAAGATGCCGATGTGAAACCATCCTTAGCTGGTAAAATAAAGCAGATACAGCGACGGGTCATCAGCACCATGAGGGCGAACCTTGATCAGAGAAGGTAAAGTGGTTTATGATGAAAGATCGGACTTGCAAAAGAAGTCGGAGTTGCAAAAGAAGCAACGGTGTCTTTCGCGGCCGGGACAATTGCAACTGATGACAGGCGAGGAGTTGCAAACAAGTAATTATGCAATAGGTGCCTAGCGCGGCCAAAAAAAATGCCAGTGATGTCAAAAGCTTAGCACCAGGAAAGCGCTACGCCCCTCCTCAACTTAAGGCAAATGAACGACTCGAATTTCATGGCCCAGTTGATAATTATCTTTACGCTTACAGTCATATAATTAAGGACCACACACAGAAAATCACCGAAGCAATCGGTAACGTTTCTTGTCGCTTATTTCCATGTGTTCACAGAACAGCCACACAAAGTGACCTAGCATGAGAGAGGAAACTCAGAACAGCAGCTAGCTGACCGACGTGGCTCGATTGCAGAGACGAAGAGGAGTTTTCCGTTAAAGCACTGTGTCCTGTATCCCAATATAATTAGAGATAACTGCCAACATAGTGCCAATCTCATGCCAAACATAGTTACTGATAAATTACGATGATATTGTCCAGACAAATTCAGGTTGAAGATGGACAATATGGTCGAGAGAGAGAGATTTAGTGATGAGGAAGTAAAGCTTCACATATCTTTGCCACTTGAACAATAATTTAGGTGACGAGCATTTCTGACCAGCTTTACAGCCCCCAAACAGCAAATCCAATTAACAGTAAACATATACGTGGTTACCACTCCACGCGATTACACTCTTTCCCAATATAATTAGAGATAATTTCCAATGTAGTGCTAATATGATGCCCAATATAATTACAGATAAATTGTGACGCGGTCAACGTTAGAACTGAACGTTATCCGATTCAGTCAGTGCAGAACTGAAAAAAAGGTAATTAAATGGAAAGGCGATAGTCATAGCACCACTCAATAAAATTAATTGCAATTTAAGCATTCTTTTCGCTGTATATAGTTAACTATACCATTGAATAAAATTATTCACTAAGAAACCTTAATACTTCTTCGTTGTACAAAGGAGATTGAACTTTTCATTGTTCTCGCAATGCCTGTGGCCAGTACACAGTTTCGGAAAACATAATTATCCTTTATTTCGTTTCCTTTGGAGTTCATTGAGGGCACATTTTTCAAAAATGTTTCTTTGTAACAGCTCAGATCAAGCACAAAATTGACTTTTCCCCTACGACAAGCGTTGTCCCCTTCTAAGAGGTCAGTTTGTTCAGTTTCCTGTAGTACACTGGTTCTACGTGCAAAACCTCAGCTGTGGAGCCCTCGAACTTGCACGTCACATTCATGGTGTCAATGCTAAACCGATACAACTTATCTTGACAACGATTTCGTCTGTACACTGATCTGGGATCTGCTTTGAGAATATCAGTTATGGCTTTTTTCGCTTCTTCTGGCGATGAAAGCATTTTGAGTTCATAAATGCACGTTCCATAGGATTGCAGCTCTTCCGATAATGAAGAGGGATATTTTTGTTTCAAATCATCGCAAGTGTTATTGCAGGCAAAAGCGCCTCTTTTGCCCGCAGCAGAAGCTTTACCCTCTCCTTGTGAATCACAGGGTTTCTCGTCGTCGGACACCTTCGAAGACATCGTCAGTTTCCGTCCTTTATCGCTATTATCACTATCGTTCTCTAACATTTGACAAAAAGTAGGGAATTCATCTCCTGTAGATTTCTCAAGAACATAAATTGTCTGACTGTAAGCTTCTTCTCCATCTAACGTCTCACCAGCGAGCCTCTCTGATACCTTATCAGAGCTTTGTCCACAACCACATCCCCTAACACTGAAGTTATCAACGCTCCCATCCCATTTGCTAGGATCACTGGGTTCCCGTGATAGCAAACTGCCATGAAAACCACCGATTTGAGCTAGAGCCTCAGCGCAGAATTTTACATTTAATTCCTTTATAGGAGGCTTTCGTATCCATTCAGCAATACTTATGTGAACGGAATTCACTTCGACATCCAATTTTTTTTTAGTTTGTGTTTTCCCACTTTGGTCAACTACTTGTGCATCCACAGAGCTCGGCCAAGACTGTCGATCCATAGTTTTCCCCTTCGTTCTGTCGCCACTTTCAAGATCCAGTAATTCTTTGTTATCTGAACTTGGTGGTTCGTCATAGTCTGGGACATAAGGTTTAATATCAAGCACAGGCGTACCATCCAGGAGATCAATGCCAGATAATAACAACGTGTTACCTGTAATGCCATCAAGTTTTGCCAATGTTAGCCCAATAGGGTTGGGCCTGTGTGGACTGCGGGAAGCAAACACGCCAATCTTAGCACCATCTAACCGAGGGGGTTTGACCTTTGCCTTGATGGCCTTGTTGGTGTTCTGGTGAAAATGAAAGATAATCCTAAAAAAGCAAAAAGCAAGTGAGAATACCTCCCATCCAAATGCTTTAAGGGGGGCGGGGTGCACGTTAAGGAGCGTAAAGCCATCAAAGTAGGAGCTGTAAAGTAAGGGCGACGAGCGCGTGGGAGGGAGGAGACACGCGTGTATCCTCACTTTTTTTTTTTTTTTTTTTTTTTTTTCTTAAAGCAGGTTAAGATTACAAAAAATTACCAGAGTAATAGTTGCATCGGCAGCTATGAGCTGATGTGGACCTGCTATGAAACTATCTAAGATATGTAAAATAAGTTATAAACTAAAGCAATCATAATTACAATCACTCCAAAGCTTAATTACAAGGAGGCTGCCATAGGTATTAATTAAAATAAATAATTAATAGATAATAAATGATAATAATAAATAAACTTAAGGAACTTGATGAATCCTAATATTAATAGTAAATAAAGTCATCATTCTTGTTTGAGATTACAATAGCTTCCTTATGGAAAGAAAAATTAAGAATATCTTTTGAGTGCTTCCTAATTATTGCTTTAAACCCTTCTTTGCTAACATTACATGGTTTAGCTTTTTTATTTATAAAGTTCCATATATTTGGGCCTCTATATTGAAGGGAACTTCTACCAAGTTCAGACTGTACCCTAATAATATTAAATTGATTACAAAATCTTTGTGATCTGGATGATAATGAAAACATTTCTAAAATTTGGCTGGGAGCAGCCCCTGTAAAAATTTGATGCATCTTAAGTAATATACGCCTTTTATACAAATAACTAATAGGGAGCCAGTTACACTGAAGCAAACATGAGCTGCTTTCTTGTGAAGAGGGAAGACGATTAATTATACGACATGCACGAGCATGAATATGATCTAAACTATTAAGTAATGATTGGGAACAATTTCCCCATACCGATATTCCATAAGTTATGCTTGGTATAATTGTTTTAAAATATATTTCTTCCAAAGTTGACTTAGGTAAGTATGACATTCTCCTCAGCGCACCAATTTTTTTGGAAAAAGAAGCTTTAACAGTGTCTACTTGGGAGTGCCACGAGAGTTTATTATCAATTGTAACACCCAGACAGCTTGTAGAGTTGACGAGCTTCACAAAGCCAACGCCAAAGTGCAAAGGCTGCAAAGGACCAATAAATTGCTGCTTTGCCAGAATCATAGCTTCAGTTTTTAAAGGGTGAATAGTCAATTTGTTTAGAGAGCTCCACTTAGATATCTGTGACATCATAGCATTCAAAGATGAGATAACTTGGTCAATACTTGAACCAATTGTGTAAAGTGTAGTATCGTCAGCATACATCATGGACGAGCCATCTTTAACTTGGTTAGGAAGGTCATTGGTATAGATAGTGTATAATCTTGGGCCGAGCAGGGATCCTTGAGGGACACCAAATTTAATAGGAAGAAGAGCCGACCTTTTGTTGTTTATTTCTGTAAATTGATATCTATCAAATAAATAATTCATCAGCCACTGATGTAATGGGCCAGAGATACCAACTGCATTTAGCTTTAGAGATAGGATCTCATGTGAAACAGTGTCAAAAGCTTTTTGAAAGTCTGTAAAAATTGCCCCAACAATGTGTCCCTTGTCCATAGCTAGCTTCCATTTTTCTGTCATAGTAAGAAGTAAGTCTTCAGTAGAGTGACCTTTTCTAAAGCCCCACTGATGTTCACTTAGTAAATTGCAAGCTTGCAAGTGACTATCAATAATAGAGCAGATTTGATTCTCCAGGAGCTTACCAGGAATGCTGAGTAAAGAAATTGGTCTGTAATTCGAAACATCAGAAAAGGAGCCTTTCTTGTAGACTGGAGTAATTTTAGCTTGTTTCCATATATCAGGAAATTTTTTCAAACTTGAGCTTTTGTGAAAAACAGTGAATAGGCCATCAGCAGCAGAAGATTTGATCAAGGATGAAACTTTTGATGAGATCCCATCTGGTCCAGGGGCCTTCTTGGCTTTCACCTTTTCGAGGTCTTT
>JAEMWC010000116.1:95000-102500 GCA_016490735.1 Pachyseris speciosa | reverse complement strand
ATCAACTCAAATGTTGGTTTTGGCGAGAGGGGAAAACCGGAGTACCCGGAGAAAAACCTCTCGGAGCAGAGTAGAGAACCAACAAACTCAGCCCACTTATGACGCCAAGTCCGGGAATCGAACCAGGGCCACATTGGTGGAAGGCGAGCGCTCTCACCACTACGCCAACCCTGCTCCCATTAGACTAATTAGGGCGTTTCGTCTGCTAAGATTATGGTTAGAAACAAAATAACCTCTTCACCGTTTCTCTTGATAACAACTTGTGGACTTCAAGAGGAGTAAAAGAAGTATTTTGTTGATTTTTGACATTTGCATGGAGAAGCCATAGACTTGTTTTTGAATATCTGACAACGCTAAGTGCTCATTACTGTGATCTAGACAAAATGTATTACCGCTCACAGTTATCACCATAACTCAGCAGCAGCAAAAATAAAAAAATTAAAAGAATAAATGTTGCTTTGATTGCTTTTCTATAATGGAAAGCACAGCTTCATTTAGGAAGAAGCTGGCCAATTCTCAGGGATGTTCACAACAGACTTGGAAGCTGATTGTAACTAAACTCTAAATTTACAACACTTACCACACATGAGAGAATTTCTCCAGCCCTTCTAAAGAGTGCTCAGGGTTGGTAAATCCTTCAACATTCACAGACAAAGTTGCCTTTGCCATTGGACAAACACTCGGCTGTCTGGGGATTCCATTCTTTTCCTTGAAACACGACTCAACAAAGCCAATTGGCTTCACCTCTAAATTAAAGGTGTGATGTTTTCTCTGGGTGTCCTTGCTTTGGAGGCACTTGTCAGGGGTGTACGTTTTGAATACATCTTGTGCCACGTAATCCCGATTTTCTGTTGCATTAAGATGATAACAGTATATGTTATCAATGCTGTTTTGATCCAGAAAATACCTGCAACTACCAATCAAGGGCAACTCCTCTACTGGTTAAATCAAGTTCCCTCCACCCCCTACCCCCTGTGCCAAAAGGTTTGTCATATATACCTCCCCAACACAGCGTCAAAGTAACAAAATCTTCTAAGACTCTTTTCAAGCCCCTTTTAAGTTAGCCTGTACATCAAGTGCTACTTTCAAGTGAACCCTTCACTCATAACGGCAAAATCTTGACCTTTAAATCCCTTGTAATAAGTCCCAGAAACAATGTAACTTAAAACCCACGTTGCACGCGTCAGCTTGTATTCCATCCACCCAAAGCCAAAATCCAGTTTATAATTCTTCATCCATTTCAGTGTCCTGAGGGTAGAGATCAGATCTCCTATTCTTCAGGCAGATGGTTCTTGATCAATACCCAGGGTACACTCTTTGTTTTGGGTGGCAGGAGAAGAGTGGTGGTGACACTTGGAATTCTTTGATTGCACCTACATACATACATACATACATATCCTTTATTTCAGTGTCTAGTCATTCTAGCGCCAAGGCACTAATTGGGGACACTCTAACACATACGTATGTTACAAATTTGATAAAAATATTAATTAAAATCATAAAATATTGATTAAAATAATTGTTAATTAATACTGATTAAAATATTGAGTAAAATATTAATTAATTAGTAATAATAGTTAATTTTAGTATAATCCCTAAGAATAGCTGATGCATTCACAATTACTATTTCAATCTTTACAAATCTATTAAGTTTACTACAACACAATTTGCAATCAAAATTATTAACACTATTTTAAGACATTTATGCACTAAGTTGTGCAGAGATAGCAATGTCTTCCACATCCATTGACTTCTGTTGATAAATCTTTCTTTCGTATCGTCGCTCTGAATTCTGGCAGGGATTTGATTGTCCTTTCCTTTTTGTTTAGCTTTGCCCAAAGTGATGGCCCTAAATGGCTGATGGAATGCTTGCCATGAGTGACAGAGCGATAATGCACCCGCCTGAAGTCAGAGTTTCTTAAATTATATTTTCTTTCTAGTTCACAGTTTAACTGGAATAGATTTGTTATGTACATTGGTGTAAGTCCACTTTTAACTTTATACATCAGTATAAGTATATCTTGTAGTCTTCTATTGTGTAATGTTGTCAGTTTGGCTTTCTGAAGTAATGTTCCATATGTATCCAATGTGTTATTAAATACCGCCCTTAAAGCTCTTTCCTGTACCCTTTCAAGTTTTCTCCAATCAGAGGCTCGCGAAAAGTGCGACACCAAGTGGCAATAGGTAAGGTGTGGTATTATTGCAGACGTATGCACATGTCATCGGCTTCCCCGTGGGGTCGACCCCCGGGCCTACCAGGGAGATATGTGGGGAAATATAAGGAGATGGATGTGATTCTTTGCCCGAGGGTAGGGGAAAATCTTGACATTGTTTTACGATGAAAGATTAGAGGTGGGGGAATTCAGAAGTTTGAAAAGGATGTCACTGGGATTTTCAGCTGAGAGACACCTCACCCCGGGGGCTTTGTCTTGAGAGATTCCCCGACCCCAAGGGGGAAATTCCTCAAGTTTGCTTGGCTGATTTTACAATCCCCTTGGTTAGCCCGGGGGTCGACCCCACGGGGAAGCCGATGACATGTGCATTAAACAATTGTAGTTTCGCACTAGTTGGTATGATTCTTTAGTCTGTTCAATACTCCAACTTGTTTGCTTACCCTTTTACAGATCTCACTTATGTGAAGACTTAAGTCTAGTCTCTCATCAATGTTAACACCTAAAATTTTAATTAATCGGGTTAGCTCTATATGTTCACTGTCTATATTAAAATTAAATCGTAAAGCTTGTGGGAATTGTGGCTGGAGTGACAAGGATACTTCACAATTAATGTGATCAAGTAAGCTGAAGCCACTCAAAAGGCACTAAGGCCACATGGTAGCGGGCATGATCACGGATCATGATTACTTGATCACATTAATTTGTGAAGTATCCTTGTCACTCCAGCCACATCCCACAAGCTTTTACGATTTCATTGCTTGTTTTATTGATATGTGGGTACTTGAGCCTGAGTATTAGCTATGCCATGCTGATGAGGCCTAACAAGGCCGAAACAGCTGTCCATGGCTGCTAATGCTTGGGCTCAATCTTTGCTTTGGTAGATTTAAGGGGTAATGCCCGCTACCATGTGGCCTTAGTGCCTTTTGAGTGGCTTCAGCTTACTTGATCACATTAATTTGTGAAGTATCCCTATATTAAAATTAGTTCACGACGGCCAAGTTGGTGGAAAGAACAGTAGCGAAAGTTAAAAGTCTTTTGGGAATTTGACTCTATTATTATGCAGACCTTGAGCTACATTTTTCTATTGTTTTGGCACCAACATGGCCGTCTTATCACGTGAGTGCAATCAAAGAATAGAACAACGAGAACCGACTAATGCTATTGTTTGTAGGTACCTTTTTCGGTTATTTCCTTAACTTCCTTAAACTTCTGAATGAAGATCCTCTTCATTGAATTCACATCTCTTCTTAAGTTATTGAGTTCTTTTCTTGCCACGGCAATTTTCCTTTCAAGAACTTGAAGTGTCAAATCTTTGTTTGATTCCTCCGCCATCTTTGTTTCAATCGCGCCAGTCTCTTTCAGTTTTGCGGTTACCATTCATTGAATATCGCTGGCTCAGCTTGACAATTCCAACATGGCCGCCAGTTTGCTTGAACAACGTGCTGCAAGCAAACTGTTGTTTTCTCGGTACGCGAAAGTGGTCACTGGCGGCAACTTTGTGTTGTTGCTACAAAAGTAGAAAAGGAAGCTCACCAGACTGGAATACCGCTCATCATAGCACCGCATGTTATAAGACGAGCGTTTATAGTACATCCGTCTACCAGAGTGATCGACGCCAGTGCAAAGTACCAATGGTTTACGAAAACAAAGCTGTACGAAGGCCTTCCAGCCGCATTCTCGAATTTAAACACTCACTTCTCTGATGAAGAATACGGAGTTGTCAGAGAACAATTCACGAAATCTGTGCTGCAGAATTATGGATTTCGAAAAGAAACCTTTAATGTACGAAAGAACGAACGGAGAGGAGAACAACTTAGAATGGGGGCTATCCAGGATTTATTGAGGTACTGCTGGTCCTTTTCGGATCGTTTCCCTCATCTGGATGACTGTTTTCTCGATCTTGAACCCAAGATAAAGATGCATTGGGTTAGGCATCACAATTTCTACCAGTCGGAGCACCATCCTGCCTATATTGTACGAACGAAGGAGCAGGGTGCATTATTTGAACCCGGTAAGTCATCAAATTGCCAAAATTTTGTTATACATCGGGAAAAAGAATTTTATCCATCTAAGCATTGCTGTGTTTACTCTGACTGGCTAGCTGTTATGGTGATTTCAGTCAGATGCTGTTACAAGACTCTTGGAACTATTTCTCAACTGAAACCTGCTTTAAATCAGGGCGTACCCAATCGATGAAAATCGATGATCGGAAAAGCAATCGATCAATCGATGCCAATCGATGTATGTTAGTTAATTGGCATCGATTGGTATCGGCCAATCGATGACCAATCGATAATCACACAAAAGTGTTCATGAATCATCGATTGTCATCGATTGGGGTTTCATATTTTCTCTAATCAAAAAGATTACTTCAATGTATCACATCAAAAATCGAAGTTATTTCGTACGCCATTTTGTCCATCTGTCAATTTTAACTACGCAATGGTTGCGTCGTACCTAGATCCGATGCAAAACTTTTAATTTATTTTTCTTAGTATTCCAACAGGTCTCTGCCCACACGCTGAGAACATGGAATTGTCAGTAATACCAGTCAGTTTTGGTGCAATTTCCGCGATTTCCACTGCGTATTTTCTCGTGATAGTGCTGCAACGAGTTGCGATTTTGATCACTAGCTAGAATGTCTACGAAACGTGGTAAATACGTAAACACGTCTTACAAAAAAGGATGATGTCGTTTTCGTCGTAAGGTCACAACGCCTTGTGATAACAGGTAGAATTTGAGTTGCAGCGCGAGCGAGACAACAATGACCAAAAGTCGCAACCGAAATCGCGACAACAATTACATCAAAAATCGCCTCTGTAAGTAAACTGTAAGTGTTTTCACGTTATGTTCTAGATGTTTGGGTTTCAAAGTTCAAGTTTATTGTTTTTTTTTTAATAAAATCAGATTGTTGTAACTTTCATCGAGCACAAACCAGAGGAAAGGACGGGAAATGCGAAAAGACAAGACGCATGTGTATGCTATACAGCTATACAACTTTATTCAGTTAACAGAGTTAAGCAGAATTAAGCTGATTATCTGTCAAGTTGTACAAAAACCTCGATCTTCTGCCAATGATGTCATTGTTTTCATCATTAAAATGCATCAAGAGACTCTGCCTTTGGAAATCATCACTGAAAATAACAATAATAACCAATAGATGAAAATTGTTAAAGAATCGATGCCAATTAATCGATTGATATTGACAATCGATGACAATCGATGCCAATTAATCGATTGATATTGATAATCAATAACAATCGATGCCAATTGATCGATTGATATTGATAATCGATGACAATCGATAATCACACAAACCTGGACGATCGATTGTTCATCGATTATCAATATCAATCGATCAATTGGCATCGATTGTCATCGATTGTCATCGATTGTCATCGATCATCGATTTCATCGATTGGGTACGCCCTGTTTAAATGAAATAAAAAAAAAGTCCATGCATAACTCTGACCTCCTGAGCTTTCCTGCCTCCCACAACTTTTACTGCCGTGTCTTCCTCAATGGTTCCTGCCTCTTTGTGTAACTGTTTACTAATATTAGTAGAAAATGCTGTTCCATTTTCTCTAAAGAAATAATGCATGCTTGAGGTCATAAAAAAAACTGTTAGGGGAAACACGAGTGGAATGCTAGTGAAATGAGCCAGTTATTTAGACTGCCACTCAAAAGACAGTTATAAAGTGGTTCTTATTCTAACTCCTCTCAATTTTGTGCTGACAGATATTGAAAGAACATGTTCAGAGAATCTGCCAGGGCCCTTTGATAACTACAGCCTTGGTGTGTACCGCCACCCCATTGTCCATCTGCGCAGTGAACCAGGCTTCCAGAATAGTGCCTTAAACCAGTATCCCTACAACCACATGCTGTTTCTAACCAACACTTACAACTTGACACATGATCAACAGAAAGCTTTTGGAATTATGAGCATGTTCAGCTCTTTGGTTGCCTTGGCAATGAATCATGGCATCAAAATGGGACAGCACCTGAGTGAGCCTCTTGTTACAAAGTGTGCAGTTACAGATGGTATCCAGTTCACATTGATGTGTTATCAGTTGAACACACTTTCATTCCAGGAGGACACTGGCATTAAAAACTGTGCCTGGGCCTCCGCTAATATGAACCTCTTCACCAAGCAAGACAAAACATCTGCAGGAGTCTGGTCTATTTTGTATGAAAGTTTGGAAAGAGGTGATGAAGTTTCTGGATTTAATGATGAGTGTTTCAAAACCATCTTGGCATTTCTTTGCCAGAATGGAAACTAAAGACTGAAGTTATGGAGATTTGGATCCAATGTCTTTAATTTAAAAAGCAACAGATTTTTTAAAACCATCTCCTTTGCCGAATGAAATTCAGGATTTTTGTTCTGGGCAGATAATTCCATTGTAGATGGCCCTCCTAATGTCACCATTGTATAAAAAACTATGCTTATTTTATACCTGGAAATAAATGAGAATAATTAAATAGTCACTTAGATGATGAAATATTTCGACTAACGCTGTTTGAGCTGAACAATGGCTCCATAAATTTTGATCCCGAGAGGCTTGATACTTTAAAATTCAACCCTCTATTGTCTACTTCGTACAGAAATTTTAGTCTGTGCAAAGATCGCGATCCGGATTCTAATTTTTACTCTCAATCCCAAGATTGTGAATATAATTCCGAAGGTAGCTTTAATAATCGTTTCGCTGATCTGAATATTAATGCTAAAAATAGAGGTAACCTAGCACTTCTTCACCTAAACATTCATAGTATTTCCCATAAGTTGGATAAATTTTCTAATTTTTTAGGAAGTATTGTGCTTAGATTTTCTGTTATCGGTATTTCTGAAACGTGGCTAGATGATTCCAGTCATTCTTGTGATATCCCTGGTTTCAATTTTATTCATAATCATAGGGCTGGTAGGACTGGTGGAGGTGTCGGCCTTTATCTCGCTGATTATTTAGAGTTTAAACCCCGTGCTGACTTGGTATTTTCCGAAGATTGTGCTGAGTCTTTGTTTGTTGAAATCAATAGAACAAAGGGAAAAAACATAGTGATCGGAGTTATTTATAGACCACCCGACCGTAAGTTGAGAGATTTCATTTTTTACCTTGAACAATTAGTTAGCGCTATTTCTAAAGAGAATAAAACCGTGTTTCTGATGGGCGACTGGAATCTAAATTTAATGAACCATTCTTGTCATCAAGCCACTGGTGAATTTTTAGACTTAATGTTTTCCAGAATGTTTCTTCCTTTGATTACCCGCCCTACTAGAATAACTTCACACAAGGCCTCGCTTATTGACAACATTTTCACCAATGAACCGCTT
>JAEMWC010000116.1:37500-92500 GCA_016490735.1 Pachyseris speciosa | reverse complement strand
CAAAAATAAACTGAAACTGAAACTGAAATAGTCTCATCAATAAAGTACAAATAATGTTATCTGGTTTTGTACGTTTTCTGTCTTTTTACGAAGTTTCAGTGCAATTTGAGTGGTAAAAACTGTAGTGTTAATAGAGAAGCACTGTTATTACTACACTTAAGTCAAATCATGCTGAAACTTCGCAGAAAGACAAAACAACATCGGGTAACATTATATATACTTTATTGATGAATTTTATCCGTTTGAGACTAATTTATTTTACGTTTTATTTTCCATGCAAACTCTGATGTGACGCATGGGACACCTGTGGTAGCAGCATGTCAATATTTTCTCAGATTAATCAAGTCCACAGTATTAAACCAAATTAATACCTTGCTGTCTGCGTGAACTGTAAATGTATTATATTGTGAATGGTCACGAGTATATATTTGGGATTCAAATTTTAGAATTCAGCCAAATGCCAGTTTCAACAATACAGTCTCACTTTATCTACATCAAAAGAACAGCAAGTTGTTCAGCCGAAAAATCAATTGTAGCTATAGCTTTTTGCTTTTAAAACCAAATAAGTGAATAAACCATTCCTCCAAACCTTGCTTATTGCACTTCAAAGAATACAAAAATCAATAATATTGTTTTGCACTTCATATTTGAATGGATTTGTAATGATGATGATGATGATGATGGGGTTTGAGTTAGATAAGGTGCATCACAGCAGATTTATATCAGATAAAAGATTGTTTCCCATAGCAGGCATATTACAACAGTTTCAAGTGTGCGGGGCTCCATTCCCCTGGGACACTCTCTTGTATAAGCTATTCGGCTATGTGCTGCCCCAAGGGATATAGTTTTTGAGATATCTGTCATGGGTAATTACGAGGAACTATGTAACTGTGCCAGAGAAACATGTACGGTAATCGCTCGCCGCGAGTTGGATCGCGCGCCGAAAGAAAAACGTTTATTTTAAAACTAATGAAATAATAACGTGTCATAAGTCAGCTTCTTGTAATAATCATAACCATAATCATAATTACAATAAAAAATTTCGTGCACGAAATATTAGTAGCGATATGCACTTTGACTGCCCAGATGCTGATGGTTTTTTCAAACAGCCTCTGTGTGATGCATATGAGTTGAACAAGGAAATTTTCAATTAGGCTTTCGCCCACTTGTTTAGTTTTCACATACACCTGTGTAGCTGTAAACGTTTCCCACCATGAATGAACACATGAGCATGATTCATCAAAGAAGCGAATCTCGTTGCCTGTAGGTAACCAATGCAAACAAAAAATAAAAAAATCAAGCAAGGCTCTTCAGTGAAATCAGTTCGGTTTTGTTTTCGTAGTTTCTCAGCGCTGTAGCAAAAGGAAAGGCCTTTTTTTTTATTTTGAGCCGAGGATAGAACCTGATCTCATTTAATCTTGCAGAATTTAAAACCGAACTATTGGTAAACCGGATTATTTAAGTGGAGTACATGTAAATTAGCTTGGACTAAACTAAGGGAGGCTCCATTTATTCAGTACATTTTATTGCAAATTTCAAGAAAATTTTCATTTACTGTACACCTTAAAATAGAAAATGAACTCATCCGAGTTCAGTTAAAGTTATTTCCCCCATTTTGCCTTCCATTTTTCATTTGCTTTAGACAAGTCTGGAGCGTTATATTGCCTTTCATTTTGCCTTGCAGTGCCACGAAATTGTAAGAAAACGTTGGTTGGCGGTACATGTCGTATTTGGGCGGTTTCTCGGTGGCCATTTTACATAGCTTCACTGGAAATCTGAATAAAGTGTTGCACACTGTATGAAAAGAAAAAGAACGCCATATTGTTTTCGTTTCGCACCGCGGCTCTTCATCTGTTAATATCTAACTAAAGTTGATTACAATTTAAAAAAAAACTAAGGAAATCTACATTAAAACTAATAACAAAATCAAAAGCTAGTAGGGAAATTTTCGCGTATGCCACTCACCTTTCAGCACTGATTCAATTTATTTTCTTAATTTTAAGAGCTAAATATGGAGTTTATTCTCAAGTCAGTCGTTAGATAACGTTTATATCCAAGCTCATGCTGTGATTGGTTGATAAAGCCGTGTACTGTACTTTCATGGATTAAGGGGAAAAGAAATCATTTGGTCCGTGCTTTCTGGTGCGTTCTTTTTCACGCATTTTTTGTCTTTCTATTTCATGAATGCAAAGAAGAAATAGAGTGATATATACAAATTCTTTCCTATTTTACGCGTGTTTATATCCCTCTATTTTTCCTCGTGCGATAATTAACGACGTGAGACCGCAAATTGCCAACCGTTAGTAGTGTATAAATAATTATTGTCGTTTTTATTTTAGCCGGTTAGATAAAAGCGACTCGCGAAATATATATCATGTTTTTCCTTGTTTGCAGCATACATGACTAAGTATTGCCTTGTTCAGGTATATATGGCCTCTATGGCCAAGGAAAATATACATCATATCCGGCCTACCCATTTCTGAGTTAGCTGCGCGCCTTCATTCACGATTTTGTCTTTTGACAATAAGTGCAATCATTGCTTTACGAATATCCTTACATCTCCAGCAATAAATTAACGGATTACAAAGCGAATTTAGGAAGATAGCGTAAAGAGCGGAGGGCTGCAAGGCTAGTGCGAGCTGCAAGTTGAAACCACTCAACCGCCATAAAAGAAACGCAATTGTCGGTAAATAAGACAAAATCACAAAACCAATAATAATACTGGTGGTTTTCCAAGCTTTGTTTTCCCTGAGTAACTTTGCTGCTGCTTCTTGAGAAATCTGTTCATTTGCGATTTGCTTTTTGTGACGGCGAGTGACCAGAAAAACAGCAGTATGACAGTAGACAATTGCCAAGATGCTAAAAAGAAATAAACTGGAGAGAGAAAAACGAACAACAGAGGAATCCGGTAACAAGTTTCTGTTTAGAGTGTACAACAGCGATACAAGACAGCTTAACACAGCAGTAAATACAATAGCCATCCTCAACCGCCTTTTAGTTCCAATTTCGTGGTATCTCAAAGTATATTTCAATGCGAAATATCGCTCAACACTTATTAACACCAAATTAAAAAGGGAAGCAAAAATGGGGAAAAGAACTGCCAGTGCTGTTTGTTCATGGAGTTTGCAGTATGCATCTACTGAGCCACCATAAAAGGCAATACTCTCCACTGTAATGAGAACTGGTATGGTGACTGCTCCCACAAGAAAATCAGTTCCCGCCAAGCAGGCCAGCAGTATGTTGTAAATGCTCTGTAAACTCCGACTTGTTTTAACTGCCACTATAACCAACAAGTTCATGACAATGATAGCAGGACAGGTTAAAGCGTTGAGAGCTATCGACGCCAGAGTGACAATATTGCCTACCACAACGTAGAAATTTTCGTCCTGGGATCGGCGACAGTAGTATTCGCTTGAGAGTTGGGCTGGTAAGTCTGTGGCGTTTAGCGCGGCAGAATTGTTGTGCCGGTTCAACATGTTTTTGAGTCGCGGATTTGACTTAAAAGGTTAGCTATTATGACTAACTTGCTGTTTCTTCGCGCTAAGTTTTGTGCGGAACAATCAAATGCTTGGCTGGCTCAAATATACTCCTTTAATTATTTCTGAGTAGTTTCTAAATCACTTAATAAACGAGGGATTTGTTAAGAAGACATGTTATTGCTTTCGGCTCGATCGCGGCTCTTTCAACCTTTCGACAATTGTACCGTTGGTAACAAATATCCCAACTGCTTAGGTTTTGATATTGCGCGAGATTAAATGAGATCAGGCTATATCCTCGGCTCCAAATTAAAAGTAAGGCTTTGATTTTCCCGACAGCGCTAAGAAATTAATACAACAAAACTGAACTTATTTCACAGAAGAACCTTACCCTACTTTTTTTCAGTACTGGCTACTTACAGCGATAGATTTCGTCACTTGAGTCAAATTAACGTATGACATAAAAATGGCGGGAATTTTTTCCGCAAAATAAACAGAAGAAATTTGTGACGCTCGTCTTACACAAAGCAAGACTATCCCCAGATCCATCCGATAAAGACACAGCATACTGAATTCAAAACTACCCTGTTCAACACTCAGGCGCCACATTAAGAGGCTGTTTTCAAAAGTCTTTCAGGAAGAAAACTCAGTCTTGGCGGTAAAATTACATTTCGCCAATTTTGTTTCGCTACTGAAATATTTTATTCTAATTAGAATTATGATTATTGGAAGTTGACTTGTGAGCCTTACGATAATTTTTGTTTAAATTAGTTAATAATTATGTTTATTCAACGATCAGTCATTCCTTGGAATTATCCATACTAGATATCAGTGGCTGCTCACAGTTCATTTAAGTGTGGTTTTATCTTCCACATGAAACCATTAAAGATTGCAGGGAACAAATCAAAAACGGTGTGCGACAACGACGATATTTCGATCTATTTCTTTCCATAAAGTGTGCAACATTTTATTCTTTTTAAAGTCACCGTCCTCACAATTGACAAGCTGAACGCAAGCGGCAGATAAGCGAAAGGTACATGACATTTGTATTCCCAGTGCGCGTACAAAAAGTGGTATATTCAGCAGCATAAAAAGAAAGCCCAAAAAGTAAATTAGTAGTATATATAACTTTCGAAACCTAGGACAAAGATACAAAACCAATTGATTAGCCATGGTGTTTTATGTGGTTCCCTTCAAAATTTGCATGTTCACTTACAAAAAACTGAGTTTTGCGTTTTCGGTGGAGGTGAGTGACCAGAGAAACAGTAGTTTGATAGTGGGTATAACTAAGGTGTTATAAAGTATAGAATAGAGAAAACAACACGAGAAGGCGAGTTATCAGATGACAAATTACCAGTGAAGCTATGAAAAATGGCCACCGACAAACTGCGCCTAAATACGATATCGCGCCTACCAACCAACGTTTTGTTACAATTAGTATATTTCAATGCGATATAACGCTCCAGTCTTATCAAAAACAAATAGAAGATAAAATGGGTAAAATAATTGTAATTGAACTCGGGTGGCTATTTCCCATTTTACATGTACAGTTAAGTCACAGTTTTCTTGCATGAAATGTGCAGTAAAATGTAAAAAATGCAATCGCCTTTTTTTTATTGTGGAAACGCACATAATGGCTTCTCCTACCTAATTTAAAGGCACTCCACTTAAATAATCTGAAATAAAAATCGAAACAACCATAACTTATCTCAGAAATGCGTTTGATTGTTCACAAAACTTGGTGCAAAGAAACAGTGAGTTTATTTGTGAGAAGCAACCTAAAGATTCATCCTTAATTCTGTTGAATTTTCCAAACAGCCTCTATCTGATGCCTGCCGTGTGTTGAATTTACGCTTTCGTGTACAAACATAACAAATAAAACTTAAAAATGACAGGTTTGGAACTTCAGTGAAATTAGTTCATTTTTGACGGGTTTTGTGCCGGGTTTCTTAGCACTGTGGTAGAATTGAAAACAAAGCCGACTAATTTTCAATTTGAGCCCACGATCAATCCAATCTCATTTAATCCTGCGGAATTTCTTGAAAATTGATCGAAATGGGCGAAACTAAACAGTGCCATTTTAGTTACTGAGGGTAAAATTCTCGTAAAGCTCAAAGAATCACGTACACTCGTGAAGTAAATATCTTCAATATCCTTTTTAATGCCTCTTTCATTACTTTAAAGACACGTCGAAATCATTTGAGTATTTCTTAAGCCAGCCAAAAGTTGCATTGTTCACAAAAGTTGGCGCAAAGAAACGGAATTAATTAATATAACATCATTTACTCGGAAAGAGAACCTGACAAGTCAGTAGCTAACAAGTATAATCTTTTCTAAAACATCACCTATAGAATCGTCAAATCTGAAACTCAACACTATGTTGACCTCGCAAAACAACTCTGCGATAAACACCACCGACTCAGCAGCCGAACCTTCAACTAAGTACTGTCGCCGATTCCAGGACGAAAATCTCTTCATGACACATCACATTACTACTCTGACATCGATAATTCTCCACGCGTTAACCTGTCCTGTTATCATTGTGCTGAACGCGTTGGTTATAGTGGCGGTTAAAACAAGACGAAGATTACAGAGCAATTACAGCGTCTTGCTGGCCTGCCTGGCGGGAACTGATTTGCTTGTGGGAACAGTGACAATACCTGCTTTCATTGCGGTTGAGTGTTATGTCGTTTCTGGTGGTTCAGTAGAAGAATACTGCAAACTGTTCAAACAAACGACAGATATAGCTTATTTCCCCATTTTACCTTCCCTTTTTAATTTGGTTTTAATAAGTGTTGAGCGTTGTGTCGCACTGAAATACGCTTTGCGATATAACGATATTATAAACGTCGGTTAGTGATAGCTGTTGTATTAAGCTGGCTAATCGCCATTGTTTACATTGCCTTCAGAAACTTAACTCCTTATATATATCTCTCCCATTTATTCCCCTCCATTTTATTTGTCTTAATCCCCCTGATAATTGCCTACTGCCACATTTCTGTTTTTCTGGTCACTCGCCGTCACAAAAAGCAAATCTTGAGTGAACAAATTTCTCAAGAAGCAGCAGTAAAGTTCCTCAGAGAGAAAAAAGCTTGGAAAACCACCGGCATTATTATTGGTTTCGTGTTTCTTTCTTACATAGCAGCAGCTCCTTTCCCTGTATGGCGATGGTATGGTCATCATCAGCAAGTCCGAAGTGCTCTTATGCCTTTTCATTATTATACTTTAATAATCAGCTCACTTTCTAATCCAATAATTTATTGCTGGAGATGTGCCAACATACCGACAACCATGGCTGCTCTTACTGGAATTAGACAAAGTGGAATTGAAAACAGCTAAACTAAAACTAGAGAGTGTATTATCACACTTTACCTAAAATCCCTTAAGTATTACTTTTCCGCCCGGGGAATTCACAAGATTACAGAGCATGGAGACAATGAATTTTCACAAAAATGAATGATTTATGACGAATTTCCCCACCATCGATCGGAGCACAACAAAAGTCAAATTGCGACTATTCTTTTGTTTCATCACTCGAACACTGTAAGCCTTGGTTGGAGAAGTCGCCCTGTAAAGTGCCAATGTAGTAAATAATTAGCGGTTCTAATATGATAGTTTATTATTTTCTGATTCTTAATATGTAGGTTTTAGGCAGTTAAACATTAAATAATAATAATAATAATAATAATAATAATAATAATAATAATGTTTATTTCTTATATTGCGCAGTCTAGCATGCAATAAAGAATAAATCGAATCTTAAGTCTAAAATTTGGCGCCTAAAAGTGTCTCCATCTTATTTGCAGCCAAAAGGATCGTATGACAAAGCTGTGACATAGGAAATACTTTAGAAGACAGGAGTGTCGTGACATTTCCTACGTCATCAGCATTGTCCTGAGCAAAGACTCGTTCCCAGTCCACGGGAGACGATCTAGTGATTTTTGAGGTTCTATGGAGGGCAAAAAAAAAATCGGCTCTTGTTGATTTTGTCAAATTTCTTTTGTTATTTCGTAATCAAGAAACAAAAAGTTTCAAAAATACAACAAAAAATTCTTTCATTAGCGGGAACTGATTTGCCTGTACTATACAAGGAACAGTACTGTCATTTTAACTGTTTTCATTGCCATGAAATATATGTTATTACTGGTGGTTTAGTGAATAGAGCGCTTTTCAATTGAGTGTCGTAAAACTAAAACCAAACCAATTACTCCAGCCAATTACAACAGACCGAAACAGTGTACTGAACCAATCAGAGCTAGAAGTAATTACACGTAACCGGCGCAAAGCGCGGGAAAATACGCGCGTGCACGTCGTGATTGGTTTTGGTTTTGCTTCTCATTGGTTGAGAAAGTGGTGGGAGTTTAGCTGGCCAATCACAGAGCGAAGCAATGCAAAACCAAAGCAAATCTAGAATTACTTTCGACACTCAATTGAAAACCGCTCTATGTACACTGCTTAAAATCGCAAAACAATTAATGGCGTTGACTATTTTGTCCACTTTTGCATTTGATGAGAAATTAGTGTTGAGCATTATTGATGTCATTAATACAAGCATTTACTTGTAGTAACACAGAATTAGCACTGCGCGTGAATCGAATAGCTGAAGATTTCAGTGAGATATTGGTCGCGGATGGGATCTCTAGTGAATAATTTTATTTAAGGGTACAGAAAGAATACTTAAATTGAAATTAATCTTATTGAATGGTGCTATGAATATCGCCTTATACCATTAAATTACCTCTTTTTCAGTTCTGCACTTACTGAATCTGATAACGTTTCAGTAGTTCTAACTTTGACCGTTTCGCAATTTATCTGTAACTATGTTGGGCATCACATATATTGGCAATACATTTAACAATTATCCTGCGAAATCGCGTGGAATAACCTCCGATACTTAGCCGACGAGGCTGTAGAGAATCGAAATTCTTGAGCCGTGTTGTTTTACGCGTAATCAAACTCAATTCAACACCTGACCAAGCTGACGAGAATGTGTTGAACAGGGAAATTTTCAATTGTTGCTTTCGTACACTAGTTTAGTTTTCTTGTCTTGTGTTAGGGGCCGTCGACATAATTATTTCAAAACTGCCCTCCTTAACGTCAACGGGACGTTAAGGTCAGAACCCCCCTCACCTACCCCCCCCCCCCCCCCCCGTCCACTTGGAATTTTGCTATCCCATGTTTTTCTGGAGTCACTAAATTCAATACGATAGTTTGCTGGAAGGATATGTGAAACAATCGGCGTTATTATAAATCGACAACACTTTAAGCTTTCTCGTATCTACCTGTTCTAGCGATTCTCTCTATTCGCATTCTCGACTGTAAACTTTTCAAGAGCTTAAAGAAAAGAATCGATTGTATCATTGGCCGCCATATTTGTCCAGCAGTATTCGGACAGCGGTATGAAGGTACTGATCTATGACAAAATGAATTTTCCAAATCGTGTATGCATCGGTCCGAAGCTAAATGCAGATAGCCAAATAAAAGGCATAACACAAATAGGCATAACGCGAAAAGTCATAACGCAAATACGCATAAGGCATATAGAAAAACGCGGAAAGGCATAACGAAAATTTGGCTTCCAAATCCCTCCCCCTCCTCTCTCTCTCTCTCTCTCTCTCTCTCTCTCTCTCTCTCTCTCTCTCTCTCTCTCTCTCTCTCTCTCTTTGCGTTATGCCTTTTCGCGTTATATATGTCTATTAGCGTCAGGAATTTTCGCGTTAGGCCTATTTGTTTTACGTCTTTTCGCGTTACGCCTATTTGCGTTACTTCTTTTCGCGTTATGGCTATTTGCGTTATGCATTTTCGTGTTACATCTATCATGATTTGCTTGATCCCTTTTCGCGTTATGCCTTTTCACCATTACGCCTTTTCACGTTATGGCTATTTGCTATATACCTTTCCAGGATACGTCTATTTGCGTGATCCCTTTTCGCGTTATTCCTATTTGCATGACGCCTTTCCGCGTTACGTCTATTTGTGTGATCCCTTTTCACGCTATGCTTTTCGCGTTATGCCTATTGCGTTGCGCCTTGTCGCGTTTTTTCCTATTTGCGCTTTAACCATTATACCGTTCTTCATTTTGACTATCTGCACGATACCTGAAACGGGTCTTTTCCATCCAGCTTTAATTTGGTTCGATGCATTTACAATTTGGAAAATACATTTTGTCATGGATATATCTTGATACCCCTCTCCAAGTCGCCAGCCATTTTGACGCCAATTTTCGTCATATTCTCCAAATTCGTCAAATTCGCCACTTAGCCGAAGTCGCTGGCGATTTTGACGAATTCGCCATTTTCCCCACATTCCCTTATGATGATGAAGGATTAACGACCCTCCTGTGTGAGGTAGAATCCACAGTGAATGGACGTCCTATAACGAAGTCGTCGGATGACCCAGAAGATTTGGAACCGCTTTCTCCACTGAAATCATCTTCTCCTGTTGCGTTCTGGACCAAAGCTTCCACCTGGATGTTTCAGCAAAGAAGACTCGTATGCTCTTAGACCATGGCGTCAGGTGCAATATTTAGCCGACGTATTCTGGCGCAGATGGATCAGGGAATACTTGCCACAGCTTCAGGAGAGGCAGAAATGGATCGATTCGTCCAGGAATTTTGCTGCTAACGACGTTGTTCTTGTGGCCGATGATAGAGTTCCCTGTTCATCTTGGCCTCTTGGTCGCGTCGTAGAAGTTCGCAAGAAGAAGAAGAAGAAGAAGAAGAAGAAGAATACACCATCGCGGAGATGCTCGAACTTTATGAACAGCTAACACCGACAAAGGTCTATCACGCACGTAAGACCCAGACCAATCAACCTAATGACACCCTATGTAGATTCTGTGGCAAGACTGTCGAAAGTATCCCTCACGTGCTGGCGAGTTGTTCTGCGCTTTCCCAGAATAAGTACCTCACGCGTCATAATGCGGCCCTCAAAGTACTGTTCTGGGAAATGCTTAGAGAGCTTATTCTCTCTGATACAGTGCCACCATGGTATTCTCCGGTCGTTCCAAAATCCATCTACGAGTCACCCGAGGCCCAAGCATATTGGGATATCCCAGTCTTTGCAGTAAGTGAGCAAGTGAGGCACAACACAGTGGATGCGAGATTTATAGATCTACATCTACATTTATTAAGTCGATAAAATCCCGTAAGACATCACATCAACTGTAATAAAAGCTAAAATAAAATATATATATATATATATATATATATATATATATATATATATATATATATATATACATATAAAATCTAATTCTAATTATAAGTTGAATAAAAGTGAATATGTCAAATAACAAGATAAATAAATGATAATTAAAAATCATAATTTAGATCACTTATTTCACGTGCTTTCCTAAATTTGACTTGAAATCAGACAACAGGCTACAATTAGCCTAAACTCGGGCTTGCAATAAACAGTATTGTATCCCTAACTGGAAGTCTGTCTTTCTTACATCGGACGCATTGTGTTTAGCTTGTGTTGGAGTCTATTTCTTTAGACCCCTATCAACATATATTCCTCTAAAATACAGCTCAACCATTGAGAACAATAATTATAACACTTGTAAAAAATATTTCTAAAAGAACAAGAAAAAGAGAAACAGAAAAAATAAAGCCCGTGATATATACCACTAAAGGACATCGAACCCGGTTTAGCTGCGTCACAGGCAGGAACAATGACCTTTAGGCCACAGAGGTTTATCGTTATGCAAGATGATAAAAATAGTGTATTGATTCCAAAAAAAAAAAAACTAAGCACACTTGTTTTCGCTTCGATGGATAATTGTTTGAGAAAGGAAACGTTTATCGAACGATGTTGGATTTTTTCGCATAAATGTGAATGGAGTCCCGGTGAAATGTGAGTAGAAAATTAATTAGCAGAGTGAAACTGTTTACAAATACGTCAATCCAGGGTCATTTGAAACACAAGAAAGGAACGTTTCTGGACAGTTTCAAGGGACGCTAGTACAGTTGTAAAATATAATCGCTTATCATTTAAAAATTAAAGTCCAGAAATTGAGATATTGTAGCAAAATAGTAAATAAACTACCTGTCAAAGTCTCAGGGGTGTGTGATATCCCGTACTTGAGTTATTCAACAAAATGTACATCTCAATGGAGCGGATACGGGGAACACGGCAGTCCATCTGGAGTTAAATTTTGGTCATGTTAAAAGCTTTCTTCTCGCTGTTGAACTTGCAAACATTCGTATAGACACTTCTCTTAACATATTAGTTGTTCAGACTTCAAAGACACAAGGTGAATCGACGTTTTCCGATACGTGACAACAAGTATCATTCTTGCTGTTGATATGAGATTTATACTTCCGAATCACTCGGCCGTGAAAGGTCAAACTCCCTTTGGCTGTAGTCTCTAATTTTTGGCGCTCCCCTCGCGTCGCGTCTCCTCGCAACTTCGCGCGCGCAAGTGTCTTTCGCCCGCCCCACAATCCATCGCCAAAATTAGAGACTACTCGCAGTCTACTGAAGCAGACACGAGGAAACACGGCAGTCCATCTGGAGTTAAGTTTACTCATGTTAAAAGCTTTCTTCTCGCCGTTGAACTTGCATATTTATCATTCGCATAGACACTTCTCTTAACATATTGTTTGTTCAAACTTCAAAAGACACAAGGTGAATCGACATTTTCCGATACGTGACAACAGGCATCACTCTGTTAAAAATAGTTAGCGCTTGCGCAGAAACGCCGGAAGTGCACTTTGTGGATGATACTCGACGACGAAAAAGAACAAGAGGCTACAATTAGCCTAAACTCGGGCTTGCAAAAAATAGTATTGTATCCCTAATTTAGCGCTAAACACAAGAATAGAGAGAAGTCTGTCTTTCTTACATCGGAAGCATTGCGCTTAGCTTGTGTTGGAGTCTATTTCTTTGCAGCGTATATCCGTAGACCCCTATCAGATCAACATATAACCGTTTAAAATTACAAAATTGCTTTACAGCTCAACCATTGAGAACAATAATAATAACACTTTTAAAAAAATATTTATAAAAGAAGAAGAAAAAGAGAGACAAAAAAAAAAAAAAAAAAAAAAGAAAAAGAAAAAAAGAAAAAAAAACACCATAGGTGCCACTAGACACATCAGAGGCAGTTGAATGACCTCCAGACCACTGAGGCTCAGCATAGCTAATGAGGTAAAAATAGTGTATTTATTGCAAAAAACTAAGCACACTTGTTTTCGCTTCGATGAATATTTCTGCTAAGTGTCTGAGAAAGGAAACATTTATCAAACGATGGCGGATTTTTTCCGCATAAACGTTAAACGGAGACTGGGGAGACTTATTATTTATTCTCTCCGCCCTAAAATGTCAACAAAAGAAAGTGAGGAAGGCAGTAATACATCTTCTGTCGTACGAAGAAAACGTGATGAAAGGCTTAGTAGCGGAAGCTCGCCCGAGGTACCGCCAACCAAGTCGGCGAAGCAGACTCTTGAAGAATTAAGCAACAACGAGAACGATAGTAACGTTTGGATAGTCCTAAACAAGATCCGTAGGAACACAGACGAACTATTGGAAGAAAACCGTGCTATGAGAAGGCAATATCAAGAATTAAAGGAATCTTTAGACTTCAATAATGCCGAATTGACGTCTCTCAAAAAAGAAAATAAAGAGCTTAAAGATAAAGTGTCGTCGCTTGAAAAATCTCTCAGCGAGGTAAGAGCAGATGTTGACATCCTCTACGAAGATCTTGGAACGGCGATAACCCAAGTAGATGACGTGGAACAGTATACAAGAAAACACAACTTAGAGATTCATGGAATCGCCGAAACTGCAGACGAAGATATCGCTGAAAATGTTGTTAAGCTTGGAAAAGTCGTCAACGTGCACAAATCTCCCTCTGATATCGACATTTGTCACCGAATGGGACCTCGGCACAGCAGCGGCCCCAAACCTATTATTGTTCGGTTCAAATCACATAAGAAGAAAACTGAGCTGTACAAGGCGAGGAAGCATCTAAAGTCAGTGAGTTTAAATCAGTATTTTCATGCTACAAACGTGGTATATATCAATGCAAATCTTACATATTTAAGGCGCAAGTTGTTTGCTAAAGTTAGAAAATTTAAGAAAGATCATCATTGGCATAGTGCCTGGACTTTGGACGGCAAGATATTTATTAAGAAGTCACAGGAAGAACAGCCAAAAATAATACACGCTGAAGGAGATCTTACTAAAATTAGCTAATTTAGTCTTTTTCTTCGGTTACTAAACCCCGATGCTAATTTGCTCCCCAAAATAGGAAACACCTCTTTTCAATACTATTTAAATTATTCACTTTCTTCGCCTTACACCTTGCTACTTTTTTCAGTCCAAAATTTACATTCTGATATTTAATTAGCGGAGAGAATGGTAGGAGGGCGTCGCTTTGTCTATAATCGCGATTGAATGCTGCTTTGCATCTTTGCATTGACCTTCCTATACAATAAGCTGTTCTACAGCTTAATTTATGTGCATTTTGTTACATGTGCTAGAATTTTTTGTCAAAGTATTTCGCTTTTGATGTTTTTTCTTTTATTTTGCAACTGCTTTTCACCTTTGTGCATTGTAATTTGCATGCGCCAAAATACTAAACGGCAACTTTTCCTTGAGCAAAACACTATCACGATTTGCACAGTGTGGATCACATATAAACCCGAAAATGAATGCCTAAAGATATCAAAAACATATGTGCCTTAATGCGGTTTCGCTGAATATAAGGGGCCTCAACAAATCTATTAAACGGAGGAAGCTCTTTCGGTGGCTACATCTGAATAGATTTGATATAATTTTCTTACAAGAAACCTATAGTGATCCTAGCTTGGAGGATGTGTGGCGGGCAGAATGGGGTGGTGAAATCCTGTTTGCGCATGGTTCCAAACACAGTAAGGGCGTAATGATTTTGTTTAAGTCTTCCCTAAACGTCGATATTCTGGAAATCACTGTGGACAAAAATGGACGTTTTCTCGTCGCGAACATGAATATTGATCAAGATAATTTGTGTCTAGTTAATATTTATGCTCCCAATGACCAAAACCAGCAAGTTAACTTTTTTTGATAAAATCATCGATCCTATTCGCCGCAGTAGTACTAACAACATTTTACTAGGCGGTGACTTTAACTGCCCTTTGACAGAGGTTGATAAAGTAGGTGGTAGGGACATACTCCATAAGAAAAGGATCCATCCAAGCAATCCAGGAACTTTGTAACAGCTTTGACTTAGTCGACGTCTGGAGAACTCAACACCCGAATAAGAAGCGTTATTCTTGGGCAAATGGCTCAGGAAAGATTAGATGTCGACTAGATTTCTGGCTAATTTCGAAACAATTACTGACACGCGTTACTGAGACGGATATCAGCGCTTATTATGACTCAGATCACTCGCCTGTCACCATCTTGTTGACACCAGAAGATCAAGGCGTACCTAGAGGACCAGGGTTTTGGAAATTTAATAATTCTCTGCTTGAGAATGAAGAATTCGTTACAAAATTGAAGTTTTTAATCCTAAATGCTAAAGAAAAGTACAGGGAAGTTACTGATAAAAGGCTTTTTTGGGAAATGATAAAAATGGAAATAAGGATCTTCTCCATTCGATTTGCTGAAAGAAAAGCTAAGGAAAAAGAGATATGGAATTCGAACTTCTCCGAAAACTCCAAGATCTAAATGCTCGTATTGATGCTGCTCCAGAAGGAAGTCCTCTAGCAAACGAGGCAAAAAAGATAAAAATTAAATTAGATCAAATGGCCGAGGAGAAAACCAGAGGTTGTATTGTCAGAAGCCGAGCTCGATGGTATGAATCAGGAGAAAAATGTAATAAATATTTTCTCAACCTTTCGAAAAGAAGTTACAATAAAAGACACACTAAAAAATTGAAATCCTCGGCGGGGTCTACAATAGAAGACTCGAAAACTATCTTGAATGAAATGAAGAATTACTACCAACAATTATATACTTCACAAGGCCAACCCTCCCCTGACCAGCTATCAGACTTTCTTAATTCTGGACCTTTACCAAGACTAGACGATGTCTCACAAAACCTTTGTGAAGGTTCCATCACTGAAGCTGAATGCTTATCTGCCATTAAAGCTTTTCAACGTAACAAGACCCCCGGAACAGACGGTCTAACAGCAGAATTCTATCTCTGTTTTTGGAAGGAGATTTCTTGCCCTTTGATTGACTGTCTCAATCACGGGGCTCTACAAGGAGAACTTTCCATCTCTCAGAGACAAGGAATTATTTCGCTTATCCCAAAAAAGGATAAGGACCTATTGTCCCTTAAAAATTGGCGTCCCATTTCGCTTTTAAATACAGATTACAAAATTGCTACTAAATGCATTGCTAAACGGCTAGAGAAAGTTCCTCCGCTTCTTATAGGAAGTGATCAAACAGGATATATTAAGGGCAGTTTCATTGGCGAAAACATCCGTCTTATTTCTGATATTATCGCACAACACGAAAATGACCAAGGAATGATTTTCTTTCTGGATTTTGAAAAAGCGTTTGACTCGTTAGAATGGGACTACTTCTTCCGGGTGTTAGAGGAAATGAACTTTGGTCCAAGTTTTCGTAACTGGGTCCACACATTTTATCATAATATCTCTAGCTGCATTGTAAACAATGGACACGCTTCGGAATTCATCCCCCTAAAAAGGGGAGTGAGACAAGGGTTCCCGCTTTTCGGGATGCTTTTTATTCTTGCCGTAGAGGCTCTTGCTATTCAGATCAAAACAAGCAAATCGATCAAAGGTCTTAAAAACGGAAACAAAGAATCTGAAGTCAGCCTATATGCCGATGATACCACTACTTTTATTCATGACGACTCGTCCGCAGTAGCCCTTTTCGCTTTGCTTGATCGATTCAGTACGCTATCCGGTCTGAGAATAAATAAGTCGAAAACTGAAGGGCTGTGGCTGGGATTGTGGAAAAACAGATTAGGTAATGACGAGCCTTTTGGAATCTCTTGGCCGAAGCAATACGTCTCCTCCCTCGGCGTAGTTTTCGCTTATGAAACGCACGTCGGCGAGAAAATCAACTTTGATGAAAGGCTTGTTAAAATGAAAAAGGTGTTAAATCTTTGGTCGGGTCGGCGCTTGTCAATCCTGGGGCGAATTGCTATTGTCAAAACATTAGCACTGTCTAAACTTGTTTATAATTGCTCTGTACTTGATACTCCGACCGATTTTGCTAAAGAAGTTAATAAGGTCATTTTCCCTTTCATATGGAACTTTAAGCCTGATAAAATCAAAAGAAACACATTGATAGGCCCAATCTCCAAAGGTGGCCTTAATATGGTCAATTTCGCGGACGAGGAAAAATCTCTTAAAGCTGCCTGGGTAAATCGCTATTGTTCATCGGATGGTCATCATTGGTGCGCGCTTCTTGATTCTCATCTTGAAAAATTCGGAGGCTCTTTTTTGTTTCAGTGTAATTACGATTTGAAATTCTTAGATCTAGAGGGTCTCCCCCTATTTTATAGGAACATTTTAACGGTCTGGCAGATCCTTCATTCGAAGGTACCCCTTAGTGTTAATGAAATTAAAGAGGAAATACTTTGGAATAACCGCTTTATTAAGATCGGCGGAAAGACGGTTTTTTATAAAGCATGGATGAGCAAAGGCATTTTAAGAATTAAAGATACCCTCAATGTTCACGATAACTTCCTCTCTTTCCAAGAGCTTAAAGATACTTTTCACATTCGTGGTACCTTTCTTGATTACGGTGGTCTTTTGGCCGCGATTCCTAAAGATTGGAAAAATGCTATCTTAAATGGCAATCAGGAACATACCAACGAACCAAAGGTAACACAACTAACCGTTGGAAATGCTTCAGCAAAATATGCTCGACTAATGTTTGCTGAGAAATCTTTCTGCCCTCCATTAATTGAATCCTATTTAAGAGAACAAACATTCACTCCTAGTGCCGTATATGAGCTTCCATTCAAAATCACCATTGAAAATAAGCTAAGAAGTTTTCAGTTCAAACTCATCCACAATATTCTTCCGACCAATCAACGCCTTTGGAAAATGAATGTTAAATCTTCTCCAAAATGCGAACAATGCGATGCTCCTTGTGAAACTATTAGTCATATTTTTTACGAGTGTCCTGCGGTAAAAGGTTTTTGGGAAAAAGTCATAGATTGGTGGAATCGTAAACGTTCTGAAAACATAAATCCCAATTCAACGGAAGTTCTTTATGGATACAAACCTGAATCTAACAGCTTTCATACTTTTAACCATTATCTCTTAATTGCTAGATATTACGTTTACTTAGCTAGAAACAAGTTTGAGACCCCAGATCTGGAAGTTTCCATTGTTCTCCTGGAAATTAAAATCCAGTGCGAAAGAGAAATCGCAATAACAAACGGAAATCTTAACAAATACAGAAATAAGTGGACCACGCTGTGCATTTCCGATTAGTGTTGGATTTATAGTAATTTAGAAAACATTTTTCTATTTGTTCTGCTTGTTGTTGTTAATATGTTGAACATTCGTAGTTCGCTTTTTTTTACTTGTTTTGTTCATTTATTTATTTATTTAATTTTTTTTTACTGTTTCGCCTCCTTTTTATTTGCAGCCCTGTTATTGTAAAGTTTATTGTAATGTGATGTTAAATGTTGTTTAATAAATAAATTATTATTAAAAAATAAAAAATAAACCTTAATGGAGTCTCGGTGAAATGTGTGGAGAAAAATAATCTGTTTACAAATACGTCATTTGAAACATAAGATAGAGAGTATGGTTTCTGCGGTCAGTTTCTCGGCGTGACGTAAGTAAAACTAAAATTGCTTATCATTCAAAAACTAATGACCAGAAATTGAGATATTGTGGGAAAATAGTTAATAAACGACCTTTCAAAGTCCCCGGGGTGCGTGATGTCCCGTACTTGAGTTATTCAACAAAATGTACAACCGCTCAAAATTAGTTTAGTATGGAGCGGCCACGGGGAAACACGACGGTGTAATTGAAAACATCTGGAGTTAAGTTCGGTCATATTAAAAGCTTTCTTCTCGCTGTTGAACTTGCAAGCATTCGTATGGACACTGTTGGATCTGACACCTGATTGTCATAGTGGCCTCAATTAGTATTGCCCTGGGCCTGTTTTGCGCGGGAATTTTAGGTCTATAATTTGCATTTTGCAAGTGACACTTAGCAATAATGACATTTTTCTGTTCACTATACGTTGAACTTTCAACGACACGCACTTCGCGTAGTTAGCCGACCTTTCAGTTACTGCAGTCTGCAAGCAATTTCTACTGGAAGTTTCCTCTAAACGCGCCACAACAATGTAAGTGTTCTGTATTTTCGATTCGGTTTATCGGTTTGTTTACCTTATAGTTTGTACGTTTTGTAAGTTATCCTTGTTTGTATATTTCAGTTTAAACCTTCTTCTTCGCCTCGTTGGTTACACTGTTAAGCTGCAACGTTTAGCCCTCCCGGGCAATACGACAAAGTGGAAGAGTTTAAAATAAATTGCGTGAATTAGAAGTGTTCGCCTCTGGCGGTTACAGACACTTCTCTTAACATATTAGTTGTTCAGACTTCAAAGACACAAGGTGAATCGACGTTTTCCGATTCGTGACAACAGGCATCATTAATAGGTTCCTATCTGTTTCTTTGCAGTGTATATCCATAGACCCTTATAAACATATATCCCTTGAAAATTGCTTTACAGCTCAACCATTTATAACTTACAATAATTATAACACTTGTAAAAAAAAAATTAAAAAAGAAGATGAAAAAAAAAAAAAAAAAAAGATGTCGATAGCGAGAATCGAACCCGGAACATCTGCAACACAAGCGGTACAGGTTTTTTTTTTTTTTTTTTTTCCTAAAAGGCTCAATATGTGCATAATGTATTTACAGGAATTGATGGTAATTAATTAGCAATGTAATTCTGTCTCATGGTGTCATTACTCTTTTTTTTGTTTGTTTGTTTTTTTAGCGGTACAGGTGACCGCTAGGCCACCGACATTCAGCGTAGCTAATGAGATAAAAATAGTTTACTTATTGCAAAATGACCATTATTAGTTAGCGCTTGCGCAGAAACGCCGGAAGTGAGCTTTGTGGACGATACTCGAAGAAAAAGAAGAACGGACGGTAAATTTAGACCCGGGCGACCCGGGGGGACGCGGGTAGCCCGAGTAACAATTGTGTCCATCGTCACCTCTGTGAGGATGGGTAATTGTTGCAATGACGTAACCGTGGTAATGTAATGTAATGTCTCACAGCCGTCACGCGTTAGTCAATAGGGACTTTAAGCAAATCACTACGGCGACCTATGCTACGGCGGCCGGAAGTAAAAAAGCCCAGAAATGAAGCAGTGCGCATGCTTGGAAATGAGCTTTCGCCGTAGCGCCAAATCCTGCAACGTGAAGAACTGCCTTCTGGCGTAGTCGCTACTACGTGAGTATAAAAGTCGACTTTCCTCTATTCTTTGCGGTCACTAGTTTTAAAAACTAACATTGATTGTTTTTCACTTTATCAAGAAAGTATTTGAAGCTTCTGGTTTTCCAGTAAATACGTTTTCCCTGCGTTTTCTCGTAAAAGATTTCTATCGTCAGCAGAGTGTGCCATGCATAAATATGGCCGCGGAAATACTGCCAGAAAAAACAAAGGCTAGACGAAAACCGTAAAAACGACTGTTAGCAATAAAGCTAATGAAATGTCACTGAAGGTTGTTTACGCAAGAATAAAATATCTCAAACGTTGAATTTGTTGATTTCTTGTTAAATACGGCACATAAGAAGAAAAATCACTTGCAGCGAACTCCGATCTTTAATTGTAGTTTTCTATTTTGTGTAGAAATCGCCCTCCGATGATGTTTTCTATTAATATTCTTCTTGGCAAACGAAAGATTGGAATTTAAGTACAGAAGTTCTTGCACAAAGTCTCTCTCAAAGAAGGAAATTGGTTTCTATTTTCAGTGTTTTTGGTTCGTTCTAGATAATCTCGTCCGCCGCTGTGTCAAATTAAGTTTTACAGTCAAAAGCAGTACTGAATTCTTCGTCTGAAGTGAAGCCCATATTTTTCTTTCATGTGGCAGCTACGTTGTTTTATGTATTCGCTTCTCCAAAGGAGGTCATAACAGCGAAAGCAAGTGAGCCGTAGTCACTGCTTGCTTAAATTGAAATTTGGATGGCTACGGTGACGCACTCTCCCGAGGACTCCGCATCCACGACCGCCGTAGTAGAGGTCGCCGTAGCGATTTGCTTAAAGTCCCTAATCATTAGCTCGTTCATAGCGCGGTCAAGCTCAATTTTGTAACTCTTATTCCCTCCCACCCTTATGGTGTTGGAGTGTTATTGTCAATCCAGTTTTTTATCGCCTTCGTAGCTTATGACAATCAACTCCTTGTTTCCAAACTCGTGTGGTCTGTGGTTAAATGTAACAATTGACGAGGCAATGTGCTAAAAGCGAAACGCCGTGTAGATTGTTGAAGTCGACAACCGCAATTAATGGCCTCCTCCGTCTTCTTAATTTCGTAAATATGGGTGCAATGAAGCACACAGCCACTCATCAAATAAAACAACTTTGCATTTACTGATCAATTCGAAATGCACTAACAGATCACACCTACCATCTGTTGCAGCTCTTAAGAAGTTAAATACTGTCGGATTTCACTGTCACACCATCATCAAAACCATTCAACAAATAAAGTCAAGAATCAAAGAGATCAAAGAAGATGAATATTCAAACAGTCTAGCAAAGATTCAGGTATGTGCGATGTTTCGTGCGGGAGATATTCGAAGAAATGTTTTACTCCAATTTATAAGGCTTTGTATGGAGACGCTATGTTTGTGTTCCTCCGAGGGGCACCGGAAACCAACAAAAACATATGTTGTAAACGGGAAGGGTATCGTGGCCAACAGATAAGCGTCGACTGTTTGGTAAGGTTAGACTTGGTCGGTGTTTCGGGTTAGCAGCACTCGAAGGGAGCCAGGGAGTCTCGACTTGCACACACTGAAGACCTGATTACATTCTAACTTTATTGCTAAATCAAAGTGCTTATATACATAATGGTAGCTGGCTGTACGTGATTAAATATGCAAGGGAAAATACTAGGTTCACGTTCTTGTAAACAACCTACCGTTTGGACGTGAGCATAATGCATTGTCTAAGCTAATCTACTTACGAATATCCTGAGGAACTGGGCGTCTAAAATACATGAAATCCAACTGAAAGTTCCTATACGCTGTATTATCACAGGTTTCCTCACAGGCAGCCCAAGCTCTCTTTATGAACCACACAAGGAACACAATATGGCGTCGAATTATAAGGGTTTGTATGGAATTTTCTACAAGATATCCATGAAGGTCGTTAAAAGTGAAAATATTCAATAAAAATGGCTTACCTTATTCCATACGTGTGTTGTTTACTCCTGGTGTCGTTATTTTACCGATTTAACTTGATTTAAGCGACTTTTTTGAATCCTGGTTTTCTCTTCATAAAGAGGAGAGTCTCCTCTTTATGAAGAGAAAACCAGGATTCAAAAAAGTCGCTTAAATCAAGTTAAATCGGTAAAATAACGACACCAGGAGTAAACAACACACGTATGGAATAAGGTAAGCCATTTTTATTGAATATTTTCACTTTTAACGACCTTCATGGATATCTTGTAGAAAATTCCATACAAACCCTTATAATTCGACGCCATATTGTGTTCCTTGTGTGGTTCATAAAGAGAGCTTGGGCTGCCCGTGGTTTCCTATGCACACGTATACAACATTTTTGCACGCTCGCTATACTGCTATGATCATATTTCAGGTACGTATTAAGCGGTGATTGATCTATTTGTCAACTAATTTAACTAGATTGGATTTCACTGAGCGAAGTGTCACGCTTTCTTTAACTTTACTACACATATGTCATCGAGTTTTGCTATAAAAAGCCTGTAGTCGTCTTCTGAGGGCTCATAAAAATCTATATGAGTACTTATCCTCTTACAAGGATTGTTGCGATGTTGAATTCTCAGCGGATAATTCACTTTTTTTAACCTACGTCACAGCATAATATTCGTGTCACGCAAAAGCTCAGAAATCCAACCTTGCTAAAACCCTATCAAACTGAAAATTTGTATAAACAGAACTCTTCAGCTGTTCTACTAACTACTAACTACTAAACAAAAATCTCAACAGGATTGATAATTCTTTATTTTTCAATTTTGATGACCTCACGTGAAAACCAAGAATACGACCTTTAGTTTTACATCCTTAACAAATTAGGTACTAAACAACAGTATATGTAATGGCTATCCATCGATCGATAAACCTAACGACCCAGTGTGCATACGACAGCAAGCCTGTCAGTATAGATTGTACTGAAGTCATTGTTTGGGTAATCCTACGACGATTTAGGAATCTAATAACAACCATGATGTGCTGATTACTTGCAGCATTGATCCGATTTGAGAAAAGCTTCTTGCAAGAATTCAGTTGACTCTGTGACGTCTCTTTACAGATGGATGACAAAGATAAATGTCAGAATAGGGAAGTGCAAACTCAAGTTTAAACCAGATGCAGAGTTACACAAATTGGTATCACAACAGGCAAAGACACACCTGTTACCATCTTTGTCGCAAGCTGTGTTTCCTGAGGCACACTCACTCTCGGTAAAGCAACCACGTTCCGAGTACTCTAATAAACCAACCCTTTGAAAAGACTTGCCGCATTTAGTTTTTCCGAAGGGGCACGAGATCTCCTTTAGGTCTCTTTTGCACTCTTTTGGAGTGTAGGACGTTCTGTCATCGGGGTTTGAGCAGTGGTAGCACTTCAAGTCTCCGTTGCATAAATTCGGGGTGCTGCAACAAGTGATTTCACAGGATGCTGAACCAATTATCCTCGATGGATAACATGCTTGCCGAGTCGCGTTGGAACACTCTTCTGGTCGCAGACAACCTTTTCGCTGAATATCCACAGTTACGTTGCCATCATACCAAATCTTTGTGCGGATGGATCCACATCTTGTCTCAGTACCGGAACATGTTTCTTTCACTTGATCTTGTTCGCACTGAGCTGGTAAATACGATCCTTGGCCACTGGGTCCACATTTGTAGCACTCGAGGGAGTTTCCTAAGGCAAAACAGTTTGCCGAATAAACACGTTAGTTGTATTGCAATCGCCTGCGTACAGCTTTCCCACATGCAATCGTTAGTCTTAAACAGAATTTGGAACTGAGAAATAGTCAACTGAAAAGACCACTCTATATGAAAACCATACTCGCTATCTTAGAACTGTTACCTGTGCCAATAACTGCAAAGAGCACTGTCAAGGCGATACGAAATCGTTGCATGATCGAACGTGGTTTTCACAAAAGCGCCACGAGGCTTAAAAAAAAAAATACTGTCTAGATGCTCCTGTTAATATTCAAAATCACTCCGCTCAGCTGAGGTGAATTAGGGTCACTTGGGGCATGGCGGATCAACCAATGACGTGCGAGGAAATGACCATTTACAGACTATTTACGTCTATTACGAAAATCAAACTCCACTCGAATTCAAGATTGAAGTGATAACAAAGGAACGAACAATGCAAGGACCTTTTTATGTTGACGTGAGTCCGCCACGAGGCTAAAAGGGCTAGTATAACCACGATTAGTCGTGGTTATACTAGCCCTTTTACCCATGGGTAAATAGCGTTTGCCCACGGGAAAAGACTTTTTTGTGTGTAACCGCTTTTCCCAGACCGAAACTGCCCTAGGGTTATTTCCATGGACACATAAAAAAGAACAAAAGAATTTCCCATGACAGTTCCTGAACTGAAAAGTACGGTTTATCTGCTCCCTGAGGTGGCTTGGCCAATCATAAAGCAGAACGCAGCTAATACAGGAAATCGCGTGAGGCGCTCTGAGG
Source organism: Pachyseris speciosa (assembly GCA_016490735.1). Classification (NCBI taxonomy): domain Eukaryota; kingdom Metazoa; phylum Cnidaria; class Anthozoa; order Scleractinia; family Pachyseridae; genus Pachyseris; species Pachyseris speciosa. Next base: position 68,187 of record JAEMWC010000116.1, on the reverse strand, counting down.
TGACCTCTGAAGCACTTGGCTAATTTCGCGCCTACTTCTAGCACGAGGTAACATGGCAGGGTTTCGTGCATCACTGTGAGTATTTCTTTCTTTATTTATTTTCATGAGTTTGCCCTTCAGACTGCCAGTTACGAAGTTGATTAAATTATAATCTTTCTGTTTATCTGTTTATAGGAACGCTAGTCAAAATGAAGATCCCTATTACAACGGATATTTATTTGCGGCACGAAATCAAATAAGGCCGCAGGGAATCAACAACACCGGTAATACCCTGTATGGTGTTAGCATGGCTCAAAATCAGCCTCCACTGCATTATCCAGCGATGTTAAATCCCTACCCGATTTACCAGAACCCTGTACCCGGTACTAGCAATCACCTTCAGTTTGAACCAGACAGGGACAGCGCTAGTCCAACTCCAAGTGAATCCTCTAACCGAAGCGACGATCGTAACAAGCGCAGCAGCTGGTCGTTTACTGAAGAGAGATGTTTAATTGCCGCTTTTAAGGAGTACTACGATAGACTTAAGTCTAAAAAAAGCAGTCAAGCCAAAAAAAACATATGGGAAGATATTTTGAAGCAGTTTCAAAGTATGTGCTTTGACAATGGCGTGGAATCTGAAAAGTCATTAGCGCAGTTAAAGGAGAAGTGGCGGGCGCTCTTGGATAAATACAAAAGCGTATGTGATAACAACAATCGCACGGGAAGGGAACGGAAAACGTTCAAGCACTATGAAGACATCGACGAATTTATGGCTTCATCAGACAAAGTGAATCCAAGATTTGTCAAGGAAACGAAAGCCCACCGACAGGATTGTAGCTCTGATGATACCGACGATATTTTATCGACCGGAAATCAAGATTGCAGTAAGAAACCAGAGAAACGGCCGCCCAGCTCTGCTGAAGGCGATAGCGCGGATGCAGAGAAAACTGGAAAAACTGGGCAAAAGGATGAAAAAGGACCAAAAAAGAAGAAGAAAAGGCTTAGCGGCGATGACATGGAGCTAGCAATCCTTGACATGATGAAGTCACAGCAAGAAGCCATCCAAAGATCCGAAGAGAATGACGAGAGAGTTTTTGAAGCTCTCCTCAAATCTCAGGCAGAAGCACAGCGACAACACCAAGAATTTGTTGTGTCTGTGTTAGGAAAACTCGGAGACATATTTGCTTCCAAAAAATAGGTTTAACTCAGCGCTTTTATTCCAAAGAAAAAAGGAACTGTTTACATGATTGTTGCAAAACTGCAAAAAGATTTTTAATTGATCTTGAATAGTATTTTGGACACTGAAAGACACAGTGCTGTAAAATGGTTACAACCGCTGTTTCTTAAGTATAATAGACGTTACAGTTGTTTAGCAAACAGAATTATTATATTTCCTGTAATTATCCCGTATAAAATTCTACACCATTTTTGATTGATTTTATATTACTATACATATATATATACATATTTATTCAATCTGCTCTTACTTTCTGGTTTGGATCATTGGGATCAGATATATGATTGCTTAAATAAATTGCAAAGCAAAATGTAATTATTTCGTAACCTTCTATAATTTAGGACGCAAAGAGGACAAAATCAAGGGGATATATGTCTATTGATTTGCAACGTATTGAACAAGGGCTTGTAGAACCGCAGCTGCAGCCTGGGAGGGGGGGCCGCCGTCGTCATCATCATCATCATCGCTATCATCATCATCACTATCATCTATGTCGAGTTCATCTCCTCGTAAAACACAAATGTTATGTAGCACGCAGCAGGCGATGATAGTGTCAGGTATTCTGTCACTGTCTTCGTCTAGGCGCTTAAGTAATACCCTCCACCTTCCTTTGGTCATACCAAATGCGTGTTCGGATACTATTCTCGCCTTGGATACCTCTCGGTTGAAATTCCTCTGGTCGCGCGTAAGCCCACCGTTATCCTTAAATGGTCGGATGAGCCAGGCTTTGTTTGGATAAGCAGTGTCTCCCACGATAAGTGGGCGCACTACAGTTCCGCCTAAGTCAAATGAAGGTTCCATTAGGATATTCTCATCTTCAGCAGCCCAATAAAGGTCAGTTAAACGCAGCATCCGAGCATCATGTAGACTTCCAGGAAAACCAGTGGCCACGGATAAATAGAGGCCGGAGGCATCAACTATTCCCTGTACTAAAAAACTGTAGAAATGTTTCCGGTTAAAGTAGTCTTCATGGTTAATTTTCGGGGCCTTAATAGGTACATGGCTTCCATCTATTGCTCCAACTACATTAGGTAATTTACTTTTATTGTCGAAGCCTTTAATTTTTTTAGCTATCTCTGCTGCAGTAGAAGGAAATTTGATAAACTCATCTTGAAGTCGGCATATTTCTTGAACAAATTCATGGCAACACTTTATAACAGTCGGTTTTGCCAACCCAACCATCAGTCCACACGAGCGGTAGCACTCTCCAGTAGCTAGTCGCCAGAGGCTTGCACCGACGCGCTTTGGAACTGGAATGGCATCTCGCATCCTAGTGTTTTGCCGCTGGAGCGCCGGTCCAACGAGCTGGCATATATATTCAAAGGTATCGCGCGAAACTCTAAAGTTTTCTTTCCACCAGTGATCCAGTGCATTGTTATTTAGAAGTTCCTGAAACCAGTTCTGTGGTCGTGGAAATACCCAAGCTCTTCTAGGCCGGCGAGCAAATTGGCGACGAGCTCGTAAATTTAAATACAATGCCGACAAACCTTGCAGGTAGCGTAATCGAAAGCGCCTTCTTCGGTGTCTTCTCGCAAAAAACTGCTGGACTGTTATGTTTATGGAAGACTGTCGAATAATAAGCAGGAGAATCACTGAAATTAATCTTACTAGATCTCGATTCGTGTCATCCATGTTGATCTCCACTTTTCCCGCCAATTCACAAGGTCAGTTAGCTCATATCTAATTATATTTTACCCTGAGGGGTGTCTTTTACTGTGTAACCGCATCCCCAAGGGTAAAGTGAAACCTGAGCTAAACCAAACCCAAACCATTTACCCTCTGGAAGACCCCCAACCCAAGGTGTGTGTAACCACTACATAACTCTTGTGATGCTTTACAGATTACAATGTTCAAATCTTTCGCATTGAGGTTTCATATTGTCGGGTTTACTTCGGTGTAAGAACCTGACGAGGCTTTCTCTCCGTTTTATGAGCTATTGTTTTTCTGTATGTTATTGCTTAGGGTGTTTCTTTTGTTTTATGCCATTCGTGAGTTTCACAGGTTCTTACACCGAGGTAGAGCTATATTGTCCTTCGCGTAATTTTTGGGCCTCATTTCTGAGAGTGATGTGCTCGAAGCTAACCAATAAAATTAAAACCTGAAGGAATTCTTTCTTTTAGCAGCATTTAGTGCCTCGTTTATGCCTTGTAGCCGGCTATACATTGGATATCAGCTCGAAAATAAAATTTCCTTTCCCTTTCCCTTTTTTAAAGTTTGATTTATTACGAATTAAGGCCTAGTTTGCCTGGAAACCCGACTTCTCAATACGTTTGTTAGTATCACTGCTCTCTATCATTTAGCGTTAACAAGATAAAATAATTATGGACCTACTGTCATAAAGCAACACATTTCAATTAAAAACAAAGTTTGTGTCGGTAATACTGCAGTTTAGTTCATTGGATTTCCCATGCCACTCGATCCAATTGCGGTGAAATTAACCATATAAATTAAGTTAAAGGAACAGTTATAATTCCGTATAATTAAGGTCTAGTGAGAGACTGATCAGGAGAACACTTTAACAATAAAATAGTCTCAGATTAATGCAAGTTAGCAAGATCAGACTGCTTCATTCGAGAGCCTTTTACATTGAATGAGGATGGCGAGGATTAATTTATTTAGGTAAAGGCGTGATTACAGGATACATGAAGACACTGGAATCCAGGCATGACCGTGGTTAGTATGAGGCGAACCGAGGCAGTTGCCTCGGTAAAAATTTGAATTAACGTTATATTTTTCCTTCCATGGGTCTTCGTCCTAAGAAAAATATAAGAGGCTACAATTAGCCTAAACTCGGGCTTGCAAAATACAGTATTGTATCCCTAACTGGAAGTCTGTCTTTCTTACATCGGACGCATTGTGTTTAGCTTGTGTTGGAGTCTATTTCTTTAGACCCCTATCAACATATATTCCTCTAAAATACAGCTCAACCATTGAGAACAATTATTATAACACTTGTAAAAAATATTTCTAAAGGAACAAGAAAAAGAGAAACAGAAAAAATAAAGCCCGTGATATATACCACTAAAGGACATCGAACCCGGTTTAGCTGCGTCACAGGCAGGAACAATGACCTTTAGGCCACAGAGGTTTATCATTATGCAGGGGTGATAAAAATAGTGTATTGATTCCAAAAAAAAACTAAGCACACTTGTTTTCGCTTCGATGGATAATTGTTTGAGAAAGGAAACGCTTATCGAACGATGTAGGATTTTTTCGCATAAATGTGAATGGAGTCTCGGTGAAATGTGAGTAGAAAATTAATTAGCAGAGTGAAACTGTTTACAAATACGTCAATCCAGGGTCATTTGAAACACAAGAAAGGAACGTTTCTGGACAGTTTCAAGCCGCTAGTACATTTGTAAAAACTAATCGCTTATCATTCAAAAGTTAAAGTCCAGAAATTGAGATATTGTGGGAAAATAGTAAATTAACTACCTGTCAAACAAAATCTCAGGGGTGTGTGATATCCCGTACTTGAGTTATTCAACAAAATGTACATCTCAATGGAGCGGATACGGGGAACACGGCAGTCCATCTGGAGTTAAATTTTGGTCATGTTAAAAGCTTTCTTCTCGCTGTTGAACTTGCAAACATTCGTATAGACACTTCTCTTAACATATTAGTTGTTCAGACTTCAAAGACACAAGGTGAATCGACGTTTTCCGATACGTGACAACAAGTATCATTCTTGCTGTTGATATGAGATTTATACTTCCGAATAACTCGGCCGTGAAAGGTCAAACTCCCTTTGTCTGTAGTCTCTAATTTTTGGCGCTCCCCTCGCGTCGCGTCTCCTCGCAACTTCGCGCGCGCAAGTGTCTTTCGCCCGCCCCACAATCCATCGCCAAAATTAGAGACTACTCGCTGTCTACTGAAGCAGACACGAGGAAACACGGCAGTCCATCTGGAGTTAAGTTTACTCATGTTAAAAGCTTTCTTCTCGCCGTTGAACTTGCAATCATTCGCATAGACACTTCTCTTAACATATTGTTTGTTCAGACTTCAAAAGACACAAGGTGAATCGACATTTTCCGATACGTGACAACAGGCATCACTCTGTTAAAAATAGTTAGTGCTTGCGCAGAAACGCCGGAAGTGCACTTTGTGGATGATACTCGACGACGAAAAAGAACAAGAGGCTACAATTAGCCTAAACCCGGGCTTGCAAAAAACAGTATTGTATCCCTAACTTAGTGCTAAACAAAAGAATAGAGGGAAGTCTGTCTTTCTTACATCGGACGCATTGTGTTTAGCTTGTGTTGGAGTCTATTTCTTAAGACCCCTATCAACATATATTCCTCTAAAATACAGCTCAACCATTGAGCACAATAATTATAACACTTGTAAAAAATATTTCTAAAAGAACAAGAAAAAGAGAAACAGAAAAAATAAAGCCCGTGATATATACCACTAAAAGACATCGAACCCGGGTTAGCTGCGTCACAGGCAGGAACAATGACCTTTAGGCCACAGAGGTTTATCGTTATGCAAGATGATAAAAATAGTGTATTGATTCCAAAAAAAAAAAAACTAAGCACACTTGTTTTCGCTTCGATGGATAATTGTTTGAGAAAGGAAACGTTTATCGAACGATGTTGGATTTTTTCGCATAAATGTGAATGGAGTCCCGGTGAAATGTGAGTAGAAAATTAATTAGCAGAGTGAAACTGTTTACAAATACGTCAATCCAGGGTCATTTGAAACACAAGAAAGGAACGTTTCTGGACAGTTTCAAGGGACGCTAGTACAGTTGTAAAATATAATCGCTTATCATTTAAAAATTAAAGTCCAGAAATTGAGATATTGTAGCAAAATAGTAAATAAACTACCTGTCAAAGTCTCAGGGGTGTGTGATATCCCGTACTTGAGTTATTCAACAAAATGTACATCTCAATGGAGCGGATACGGGAACACGGCAGTCCATCTGGAGTTAAACTTTGGTCATGTTAAAAGCTTTCTTCTCCCTGTTGAACTTGCAAACATTCGTATAGACACTTGTCTTAACATATTAGTTGTTCAGACTTCAAAACCACAAGGTGAATCGACGTTTTCCGATACATGACAACAGGCATCATTCTTGCTGTTGATATGTGATTTACACTCGAATCACTCGGCCGTGAAAGGTCAAACTCCCTTTGTCTGTAGTCTCTAATTTTTGGCGCTCCCCACGCGTCGCGTCTCCTCGCAACTTCGCGCGCGCACGTGCTCCCACAATCCGTCGCCAAAATTAGAGACTACTCGCTGTCTACTGAAGCAGACACGGGGAAACACGGCAGTCCATCTGCCGTTAAGTTTACTCATGTTAAAAACTTTCTTCTCGCCGTTGAACTTCCAAACATTCGCATAGACACTTCTCTTAACATATTGTTTGTTCAGACTTCAAAAGCCACAAGATGAATCGACATTTTCCCATACGTGACAACACGCATCACTGTTGTTAAAAATAGTTAGCGCTTGCGCAGAAACGCCGAAAGTGCCATTTGTGGATGATACTCGACGACGAAAAAGAATTCGAGAACCGTCGGTAGTTCTAGACCCGGGCGCCGCGCGAGACGCGCGCAGCCCGGGTAATAACCGTCGGTAATCTTAGACCCGGGCGACGCGCGAGATGCGCGCAGCCCGAGTAATAATTACTTGCAATTCACTAGGTCAGCGGGCAGTGAGTTCCAGTCTGTTATTGATCAGGGAAAAAAGGAAAACTTAAAGACATCCTTAGAAACTTTTGGCATGCTATACTTAAGAGCATGGCTGTTGCGGGTTCTTAATTCACTGTGTGGTATTAAGTGTTCTTCTGTGTTTATGTCTCCTAGTTTATGACTAAATTTGTACCTTAAAGTCAATCTCTTTTTCTTTCGTCTTGTTTCTAATGTATCCCATTTCAGATCAGATAACATGTCAGTCACACTTGCTGTTTTGTTGAAGTTTTGAAGGCAAAAACGTGCAGCTTTTCTTTGGACGCTCTCCAAGGTTAAAATATCTTTTTTATAGTGTGGGTCCCATGAGGCACTTGCGTACTCCAGTTTGGGTCGGACGATGCTGGTATAGGCCATTTCACGCACTTTCCCGCTGGGGCAGTTCCAGAGATTTCTCTTGATCAACCCCAAGGATCGACTCGCCTTGCTTGAGATAGATGAGATGTAATCAGACCACTTAAATTTACTGTTAACAGTAATTCCTAGGTACGATGCAGAGTCTACTTGTTCGAGTTTGGACCCACAGAAAAAATACGACCGTTGAGGAGGTCTTTGCTTATTTGAAATGCAGATGATGTTGTTCCCCTCCGCTGGGAACTCAAGCTGCAGTTCCCAGGATATGACATTCGGCAGTACAACATCATCATAGCTGTCCTAGGAGGGTGGTCCAGCGAGGTAGACGAGGCTATGAGGGAAATGTTCGGGGCTTGAGGAGGAGAGTTTCTACTCCGGATACAGAGAGCCGTCATCTCGCAAACCCTGAACATTACCCGCACACTGAAAGTGATGTCTTGAGGATAGCAGAAGAGTGAACAGAGACTTTTTTTACAGAGTTGTTAGCCTTAGGGCCTCCTTGGTTACGTTCGACGCCCCATGTTGGCTGGATAGGGATCCATATGGCATCCAAACGTTTTCACTGTCATCATCATCATAATAATAATAATAATCATCATCATCATCATCATCATCATCACTTTATTTAAGGCATCGTTTACACGGATGCGGTTTCCAATCGACACGGTTTCATGACCTCGAAACCGCATCAAAAACGACACGGTTTCGAAGTGTTTACACGGAACCTATCCAACCCTTTTACGTCATGGCGATCTCGCATTCAGGCATTCTTCTGGAAGCATAACACCGTCCAAAAAGTTGTCCCATCAAACACGAGTTCTCCCAGGCCGAATCCAGAATCGTCGTTTTGCTTTTCCCTTCGTTACTGTGGAGCGTATGGACGAAAAAGTCAACATTTCAAGACATCTCTGCCTGTTATTACGATATTCCTCTCGGTTTATAGAGAGTAAAATAAATGAAAGCTGAAAACGGGAACTTAAGGTGATTGTGCAAAAAAGCGCTGCACTCCGTGCGAGGTTCACCATATTTACCCTTCGCGAACCAGCCAATTTCGCACCAAAATAAGTAACCGTTTTTAAATCGATGCGGTTTCGCCGTTTACACGACCAATGAAACCGTATCGTTTTGAAAACGCTCCACTTTTGAAAGCGTTTTCAAAATGACCAGGTTCTGATAACGAACTCGACCGGCGCCATGTAAACGAAAGGCGTAACCGCATCGAAACCGATGTGGTTACAAATGAAACCGCGTCCGTGTAAACAGTGCCTAAGTCGTAAGTCTATCTAGCTGAGCACAGAATAATACTAATTGGGGAGACTAAATCAAATCAAATGTTGGTTTCTGGGGAGCCGAGGAAATCGAAGCCGATTGAAGCCGGTTACGTCGATTGAAGCCGGTTACAAATGAAATCGCGTCCGTGTAAACAGTGCCTGGGTCGCAAGTCTATCTAGCTGAGCACAGAATAATACTAATTGGGGAGACTAAATCAAATCAAATGTTGGGTTCTGGGGAGCCGAGGAAAACCGGAGTACCCGGCGAAAAACCTCTCGGAGGTCCACTCCACTCCACTCCACTAAACTCAGCCCACTTATGACACCGAGTCCGGGAATCGAACCCAGGACACATTGGTGGAAGGCGAGCGTTCTCACCACTGCGCCAACCCTGCTCCCCCAAGATGGTCGTGTTAGAAGTGTGTTGGTCAAGACCAGCACCTCAATGCTGGATTGTCCCATACATACATACTTTATTGGCTCGTCCCCACGGGGCTTTTCAGAGTCAATTTTACACTACACTAATCAAACAAACTCAACGTGATAAGAATCCCAACTGGCCGGAGGCAAACCAGTTGGCTATTTACAAGGATGACCGAGGACTTGAACCAGGGACTACCCAGAACAAGACCAGGCAGCGGCCAGAGTGGGATTTGAACCCGGGGCTACCGCATTGAAAATCCATCACCCTAACCGCTCGGCCATCCTGCCCGTATATAAGATATATAAGATATATAAGATATATAAGATATATAAGATATATAAGATTGTTCTTCTAGAGTCAGTGGAAATCTCGCAAGGCCCCCGACAAGATGTTCGCGAACACTGAACAGTTTAGAGTTAAGACCTTTAATAGTCCCGAAGAAATCACCTTTTCACCTAGATCTGTTTTTAAAATGTTCTGCAGCTGTTCACATTTTAGGGGCCGGAATGTTGCGGTCAAAACGTTACATTACTCGTTGCGTTACCCAAGCTTGGTAACCGAGGCTTATGGACATTGTTTCAAGCTTGCTAGGCATCTTGGTCTGGCATGACCATGCGCTCGAACTGTTTTGCAACGATCTCGTCGATTCCAAGACATTTATCAGTCCTGATTTATCGTTCTAGTTTTGATATTTTCACTTCTTTACGGACACAGCATAAAATCTTTGAATCGCCCCTACGATTAGCTTCGATTCTCGTCGCTTCACTACGATTCAAGTTATCCTTCCATTTCATTGTCTACGATACGATTTCATCCAGTTTTGAGCGTGTTCGAAGTTAAACCTGTGATTTGATGTCTTGAGTAATAAATCCATTAATCCTTCTTGTCGGTGTCTTCATTCTGAACAACAACAAAAAAACAGCCCCGGGAATATTTTGCCGCTAAACAGCAGAAATTTGTGAAGTACGTGATTTCCGTCTCGTGAAATGCACGACCTCGGACGTTTTTCAGTTCAAAGGAGGCCACTTTGGTTCGAACTCGCCTTTCACTGATTCAACTTAATTTATTTTGTTAATTGTGAGAGCTTAATATGGAGTTTATTCTCAAGTCTTCCTTAGATAACGTTTATATTCAAGCTCATGATGTGGTTATAAGAAATGGTTTAGTAAAACAGAGACAAGTAAAACTTAGCGATAGAAAGCTAAGAACAAAGTGTCACGATGGCACCGAAACGCTGTTCTTTTTATTATCGCTAATATTTACTTGTCCATGATGTGATTGGTTGATAAAGCCGTGTACTGTACTTTCATGGATTAAAGGGAAAAAGAAATCATTTGGTCCGTGCTTACAGGTGTTCTTTTTCACGCATTTTTTTTTAAGAAATCCTGTTTTCCTTACAGAGAAATCCCAGCAAGCAAGCGATGACCTTCTCGCGAAGTCTTAGTATTTTAATTCATAGAGTGATATATACATATGTAAATAACCTTAGGTACTTAATTAGTTGTTTACTTTTGTTTTATAGTGTCCCCATTTAGTGGTTCTTTAACAGGCTGCTATTTAAGTGTTACACTTGTTAGGGGAGCAGGGTTGGCGTAGTGGTGAGAGCGCTCGCCTTCCACCAATGTGGCCCGGGTTCGATTCGCGGACTCGCCGTCATAAGTGGGCTGAGTTTGTTGGTTCTCTACTCTGCTCCGAGAGGTTTTTCTCCGGGTACTCCGGTTTTCCCCTCTCCCCAAAAACCAACATTTGATTTGATTTGATTTGATTTAGAGTTGATTTGATTTAGAGTTGATTTGATTTAGTCTCCCCAATTAGTAGAGCATCTGTGCTCGGCTAGATATATTTGAGACTTATATAAAGTTATTATTATTATAAATAGAGGCATTCATTCATTCTTCCCCGTTACGCGTGTTTATATCCCTCTGTTTTTCCTCGGCCGATAATTAACGACGTGAGACCGCAAATTGCCAACCGTTCGATGTTAGCTTTGTCGTTTTTATTTTAGCCAGTTAGATTAAAGTGACGCGCGAAAAATATATTATGTTTTTCGTCTTTCCTTGTACGCGGCATGCATGACTCAGTATTGCCTTGTTGTATATATATATACAACCTCTATGGCCAAGAAAAATATACATCATATCCTAGCCATTTCTGGGTTAACTGCGCACTTTCATTCAAAATGCCAACCGTTAGTAGTGTATAAATTGTCGTTTTTATTTTAGCCGCTTAGATAAAAGCGACTCGCGAAATATATATCATGTTTTTCCTTGTATGCAGCATACATGACTAAGTATTGCCTTGTTCAGGTATATACGGCCTCTATGGCCAAGGAAAATATACATCATATCCGGCCTAGCCATTTTTGAGTTAACTGCACACCGCTTTCATTCACGATTTTTTCTTTTGATTATAAGTGCAGTCATTGCTTTACGAATATCCTTACATCTCCAGCAATAAATTAATGGATTACAAAGTGAGTTTAAGAAGATAGCGTAAAGAGCGGAGGGCTGCAAGGCTAGTGCGAGCTGCAAGTTGAAACCACTCAACCGCCACAAACTAAACACAATCACCGGTAAATAAGACAAAATCACAAAACCAATAATAATACTGGTGGTTTTCCAAGCTTTCTTTTCCCTGAGTAACTTTGCTGCTGTTTCTTGAGAAATCTGTTCAGTTGCGATTTGCTTTTTGTGACGGCGAGTGACCAAATAAACAGCAGTATGACAGTAGACAATTGCCAAGATGCTAAAAAGAAATAAACAGGTGAGAGAAAAACGAACAACAGAGGAATCCCATAACAAGTTCGTGTTTAGAGTATACAACAGCGATACAAGCCAGCTTAATACAACACTTAATACAACAGCCATCCTCAATCGACTTTTAGTTCCAATTTCGTGGTATCTCAAAGTATATTTCAATGCGATATATCGCTCAACACTTATTAACACCAATTAAAAAGGGAGGCAAAAATGGGGAAAAGAACTGCCACTACTGTTTGTTTATGGAGATTGCAGTATGCATCTACTGAACCACCAGAAACGGCAAAACTCTCCACCGCAATGAAAATAGGTATGGTGACTGCTCCCACAAGGAAATCAGTTCCCGCTAAGCAGGCCAGCAGTATGTTGTAAACGCTCTGTAATCTTCGTCTTGTTTTAACGGCCACTATAACCAACAAGTTCATGACAATGATAGCAGGACAGGTTGAAGCGTTGAGAGCTATCGACGCCAGAGTGATAATATTGTCTACCACAACGTAGAAATTTTCGTCCTGGGATCGGCGACAGTAGTATTCGCTTGAAGGTTGGGCTGCTAAGTCTGTGGCGTTCAGCGCAGAATTGTTGTGCCGCTTCAACATGTTCGCGAGTCTCGGATTTGACTGTCACTTATTAACATTTAAAATTTTAGCTAACATGACTAACTTGCTGTTTCTTTTCGCCAAGTTTTGTGAATAATCAAATGCTTGGCTGGTTTAAATTATTTCTTTAATAATTTCTGAGTAGTGTCTAAATCAGTTAATACACGAGGAATTTGTTAAGAAGACGTATTACTGCTTTCGGCTCGAACGCAGTACCGACAATTGTACCGTTGATAACAAATTTCCCGACTGCTTAGTTCGTTTTGAAATTGCGCGGGATTAAATGGGATCAGGTTATATCCTCAGCTCCAATTAAAAATAAGGCTTTGTTTTTACAACAGCGCTAAGAAATTCATACAACAAATCTGAACTTTTTCCACAGAAGAACCTTTCCTCACCTTTTTTATACTGGTTAGTTATATCGATGGATTTCATTACTTGAAGCCCAGGCCAAACGGACTCGCAAGTCGGTGTCGCAACTAACCTTAAGCTGAACTTGCGGAGAAACTTGCTTTGGGTGGTCAAACGGTCACGCAAGTTTCCTCACAAGTACACGAAAGTCGCAAATTAAACCATTTCAATGGATACTAGGTTGCTATAACATCGAATGGATGTCACTAAACTTGCGTTGACTTGAGTTGAGTGGCGAAACGGTGAAAAGCTTATTTCGCTGATTTATTTTATTTCGATTTGATCTCAACCAAAATGAGCGCAAGTCCTCGCAAGTCAACGCAAGTGCACGCAAGTCCTGGCCAAACGGAGTCGCAAGTAGAACCAAGTTTTCAACTTGCGTCTACTTGCGAGTCCGTTTGGCCTGGGCTTAACATAAAAATGATGGGAAACTTTTTCCGCAAAATAAACAGAAAAAATTTGTGACGCTCGTCCACTTACACAAAGCAAGACTATCCCCAGACTGATCCATCCGATAAAGACACAGCATACTGCATTCAAAATTACCCTGTTCAACACTCAGGCGCCACATTACTGAGAGGCTGTCTTCAAAAAGTTTTTCAGGAAGAAAACTTAGTCTTGGCGGTGAAATTACATTTCGCCAATCTTGTTTCGCGACTGAAATATTTTATTCTAATTAGAATTATGATTATTGGAAGTTCCTACGATAATTTTTCTTTAAATAAGTTATATTAATAAAATTTTTTTTAAAGGGCGATATAACTCGCGGTAACGCCGAATAATCGCGCACATGCATGTTTCTCAGTGATTCCTCGGAACTATCCATACTAGATATCAGTGGCTGCTCACAGTTCATTTAAGTGTGGTCTTATCTTCCGCATGAAACCATTAACGATTGCAGGGGACAAATGAAGAGCGGTGGGCGATGATGACAATATTTCGTTCTCTTTCTTTTCATAAAGTGTGCAACATTAAATTCTTTTCAAACTGAGTCACACTCCTCAGAATTGACAAGCTGAACGCAAGCGGCAGGATAAATAATGAGCGAAAGGTACATGACATTTTTCTCTGCGGGTACAAAAGTGGTATATTCAGCAGCATAAAAAGAAATCCAAAAACGTAATAAGTGGTAGTTTATATAACTGTTGGAAAATAGGACAAAGATACAAAACCAATTGATTAGCCTTGATGCTTAATGTGGCTCTCTTCAAAATTTGAGTTTTGCTTTTCGGTGGAGTTGAGAGACCAGAGAAACAGTAGTTCAGTTGATAGTGGGCATAATTAAGGTGTTATAAAGTATAGAATAGAGGAAGCAAAACTGAACGAGAATGTGAGTTATCAGATGACATATTACCAGTGAAGCTATGAAACATGGCCACCGACAAACTGCGCCTATTAAAATACGATACGGCGCCTACCAGACAACGTTTTGTTATAATTAGTATATTTCAATGCGATATACAACTCTCCAGTCTTATCAAAAACAAATGGAAAATGGAAGGTAAAATAAGGAAAATAATTTCAGTTGAACTCGGGTGACTATTTTCTATTTTAGATGTATAGTAAGTCACAGTTTTCTTGAAATTTGCAGTAGAATGTAAAAAATGCAAACGCTTTGTTTATTGCGCAACCGCACATGACGGCTACTCCCACCTGACCTAATTAACAGGCACTCCACTTGAATAATCCGAAAGAAAAAATCCAAACATGCAACCATAACTTATCTCAGAAATAATTAAAAGCATTTAGCCAGTCAAGCGTTTGATTGTTCACAAAACAAGGTGCAAAGAAACAGCGAGTTTATTTATGAGAAGCAACCTGAAGGTTCATCCTTAATCCTGATGAATTTTTGAAACAGCCTCTATCTGATGCCTGTGTGTTGAATTTACCCTTTCGTGCACGTTATTGGATGGTTCTGGGAATTGACTTACTCTGTGTAAAACGTGGTACGTTATAAATTTCACTTATTGGTGGTAACACGGTTTCCCGCAATTTTTTTCTGGTTGTTATAGAACATGCAGTGAACACATCGCCATGTTTGATTCAAGTACAAATGAAATCCTTCGCATTTAAGTAACCCGGCAAACATAACAAATAAAACTTTAAAATGTCAGGTTAGGAACTTTAGTGAAATTAGTTCAGTTTTGATGGTTTTTGTGGTTTTTTAGCGCTGTGGTAAAATTGAAAAAACGCCGGCAAAATTTTCAATTTCGAGCCCAATTTCGAGCTGATCAACCCAATCTCCTTAAATCGAGTGGAATTTCTTGACAATTGAACGAAATGGGCGAAACTAAACAGTGCCATTTTAGTTATTGAGGGTAAAATTCTCGTAAAGCTCAAAGAATCACGTCCACTCGTGAAATAAATCTCTTAATATCCTTTTTAATGCCTCTTTCATTACTTTAAAGACATTTGTTAAGCCAGCCAAAGTTTCATTGTTCACAAACGTTGGCGCAAAGAAACGGAATTAACATCATTTACTCGGAAAGAGAACCTGACAAGCCAGTAGCTAATTATAATTTGTTCTGAAAAGTCACCCAGAATCGTCAAATCTGAGACTCAACACCATGCTGAACTGGCAAAACAATTCTGCGATGAACACCACCGACTCAGCAGCCCAACCTTCAACAGATACTGTCGCCGATTCCAGGACGAAAATCTCTTCATGACACATCACTACTCTGACATCGATAATTCTCCACGCGGTAACCTCTCCTGTTATCATTGTGGTGAACTTGTTGGTGATAGTGGCGGTTAAAAAAAGACGAAGATTGCAGAGCATTTACAACATACTGCTGGCCTGCTTGGCGGGAACTGATTTGCTTGTAGGAACAGTGACTACAGCTGTTTTAATTGCAGTGGAGAGTTTTGTCGTTTCTGGAAGTTTAGCCATGCATACTGCAAACTGTTCAAACAAACGACAGAGAAAGTTGTTTTCCCTATTTATATCGCACTGAAATATTGCTTGCGATACCTCAAAATTGTAACCAAATGTCGGTTGGCGATAGCTGTTGTATTAAGTTGGCTTTTTGCCACATCTATTACTCTTCTCTTAAACTTGCCGCCGAATTCTTGTATTCCTCGTTTTGTTATCTCCTTTTGCGCTCGTTCCAGCACCTTGGCAATTGCGTACTGTCACGTGACTGTTTATCGGATCACTCGCCGTCATAAAAAGCAGATTTTAACCGAACAGATTTCCTAACAAGCAGCTCATGGAAAGAAAGCTTGGAAAACCACCAACGTTATTATTGGTTTCATTTGTAATTTAAACTCAGTTACCAGCAGTTGTTGATTTCTTTTATGGCGATTGAGTGGTTTCGACCTGTAGGTCGCGCTAGTATTGCAGCCCATCGTTTATAACTCACTTTGTAATTATTTTAAACGTTTGTAAATAAACGTTTTTCAGTTTGTGATTACCGCACATCAGTGTTTCTCTCGTTCAATTATTCCTCGGAAATACCCATGAGGAATATCAGCAACTACTAACAATTCACAGTGTAAAGCCGTGTTTATTTTTGTTGGCAAAGACTATAGGAAAATGGACAAGGAAAATATATTGTGATGTTGACTTTCCTTTATGTGGAGTGCTACACTTTTTGTCTTAGGAGATGAGGTTCACCGTAAGCTGAATGCAAAATTTCCAACCTTTACACATGAGATGTTTTCTTCAAATTAGTTAATATTGAAATATGTTTGTTTGGCGGGCGATCTAGCTAGCGCCAACGGATGATGGCACACGTGTTTCTTTCGATCACTCTCATTCCTTCATGTTAGATGTCAGTGTATACGTAGTAGATATTATTCTCCGCATAGCTTTGAAGTAATGAAAAATAATTTAACAAAATATGATATTAATCACAGCTTTTCAATCTTTCACAACAATATAAGAAGTCTAAAACGTAACTTGGAAAACCTACAAAGCCATCTCTTACAAGAGCTTGATTTTCACTTTGATGTAATAGGTGTAACAGAAACCAAAATTACCAATTCAAATTTGGAGGGATTTATCCCAAGTATTCCTGGCTATAATTTTGAATACGTCCCAACACCCTTGTCAGCTGGGGGTGTTGGAATGTTTATTGATGCATCTCTTGATTATGTAATTCTGGAAAAAACGTCTACTACGGCTTACCAAGCTCTTTGGATCGAAATAAGTCTCACGGATAAAAAACATATAGTATGTGGCATCATATATCGACAACATAATTCACCCGAGCAATTTCAAAACTATTTTGCAGATACAGTTGAGAAATTTATTTCATCTGGTAAAACCCTTTGTTTAAAGGGTGATATCAGTATTGATTTGCTAAAAAGTACACATTGCCAGTTTGCGCACGATTTCCTCTCAACTCTCTTAAGCTGCTATCTCATTCCTACCATTGATAAGCCAACGCGTGTGTATAGAAGTTCGGCAACACTTATTGACAATATATTCGTTAATAATCCAGAGCAAGTCTCGCTCAGTGGAAACATCATCTCCGATATAAGCGACCACTTTTCGCAATTCTGTTTGATAAAGTCTGCGAAAGCTTCAAATATTTCTATAAAGAAAATAGTGCGCGATTTTTCTAACTTTTCTGCAGAGAGTTTTAGAGATGATGTTTGTCAAGTTTCATGGAATACTTTGACTGAGAATGGGGGAAATGATGTGGATAAATTATATTTTCATCCTTTTACAACAAACTTAATAAAGTTGTCAATAAACACGCTCCTATGAAGGTTTTATCTCAGCGCAAAGCAAAGCAACTTTCTAAACCTTGGATAACAAAGGGAATAAAAACTTCAATTAAGGGTAAAAATATATTATTTACTACCGGGGACAATGCTAGATATAAGCTCTATAGAAACAAAATATGTAGCCTGATCAGATTAAGTAAAAAGAATTACTATTTTGACTATTTTAATGATAATATTGCAAATATGAAGAAAACTTGGGAAGGAATTGATAACCTACTGCATCGAAAAACTAAGCCTTCAAAATGCATAAGCGCAGTTAAAGACCCCATAAAAAATAACAGTGTGATCAGGGACCCATCGCGTATACCAGACATATTTAACAAGCATTTTTCATCGGTGGGTAATAATTTAGCTAGTAGGCTCCCCTCGACGCAACATAGTTATGTTGATTTTCTTGCTAAATCGAAATCACCCCAGTCATCGTTTTATTTTCGACCAGTAACAGCTTCAGAAGTGGAAACTGAAATTCGTAGTATTCCTAATGAGAAAGCATGTGGTCTTTGTTCATGTCCGACGCTATTATTAAAATATGTAAGTGACATTGTAAGCCTGCCACTTGCGACACTTTTAAATGTTTCTGTTTCCCAAGGAGTATACCCGGCCAAGCTAAAATTATCAAAAATAATGCTAGTATTTAAATCTGGCGACGAGCTTGATGCGAATAATTATAGACCAATATCACTTTTATCCAATTTTAACAGAATTTTTGAAAAGTTAATGTACTCTAAGATGATCTCTTTCATCGAAGAAAAGGGATTACTCTATCAGGCACAATATGGCTTTCGTAAAGCACATTCTACACAACATGCAATTTTGGATATTATTAATACAATACACACTAATATGGATAAACGCCTCTTTTCGTGTGGTATCTTTATTGATTTGAAGAAAGCATTTGATACAGTTAATCACGGTATATTATTAAACAAATTGGAACATTATGGTTTCCGTGGAATAATTAATGATTGGTTTACCTCCTATTTAAGTAACCGAACGCAAACAACAGAACTCAAATGTCATATTTCTAACAAGGCTACAGTCACTTGTGACGTTCCTCAAGGGTCTGTCCTGGGACCGCTCCTTTTTCTATTATATGCAAATGATATACAGTACTCCTCTGATAAATTCAATTTCTACCTCTTTGCTGATGATACAAATATCCTCTATGCCGGTAAAGACATTAAATCTCTTGAAACCCTTGTAAACTGTGAACTTCGTAAGGTATGTAACTGGCTAACAGCAAACAGGTTAACCCTCAACATTGATAAATCTAATTATGTTATTTTTCGACCTTACCAAAAGCGACTAACGCTTAAACCGAAAATTGTGATATATGATAATGTACTGAGCAAATCTGTTCACCTTGAATGCAAAGATTATGTAAAATACCTTGGGGTTCTAATAGACTGCAGTTTAAGCTGGAAATTTCATATTGAACACATTGTAGTCAAAATAATTAGATTAGTTAGGATTATAGCGAAACTTAGACATTTTGTGCCACAAAATACTCTACTGCGCATCTATCAATCTTTAATATTGCCCTACATATCTTATGGCCTGACTGCATGGGGTCTTGCAAATAAATCCTACTTGACAAAAATTTTAGTTCTTCAAAAAAGAGCACTTAGATTTATATTTTCCGTAGAGAGATGTGAACATGCATGATATTTCCCAAATTACCTCTGCCTTAAAAACGTACAATTGAACTTGAGTTCTTCATTCAAACATATCTTGTAAGAGTCATTGAACTTGTAATTTATGTTAACGATTTAACGATTTAATGATTTGGTACAATCTGTTTAAAAATTATGTAAGTCTCCTCTTGTAAATTTTATTAAATTTTTGTAATTGTTTTGTATGACTGTTCCGCCCAGACTAGCAATGCTATTTGCGGAACAGTCCTTTCTACGCTGGATATTTATTCTATAAATAAAAGTTGTTGTTGTTAGTGGCTACTCACAGTAATTTCATTTAAGTTTTTTGTCCAGTATTTTCCGCATGCTAAACCATTTCAGATTGCGGGAACAAATCCTTTTCTGCTTATCATACAGTATGCAGCTTTTGATTCCGAGTTTACAAAGTCACAATCCTCACAATTATCAAGCTGAATGCAAGCGGCAGGATGAGCGAATGGTACATGACATTAGTATCTGCGTGTAACTAAGAAAGCCAAAAAAGTAACACGTAATAATAGAACTATGACCATTATGTGAATGATCATTGCAGTTATGAACACCACTTAAGAAGTAGTGAAAATAAAGCCTAAAAAAATTAGGCTTGTACGGGATTCGAACCCACGACCTCGGCGATACCGGTGCGGCGCTCTACCGACTGAACCAACAAGCCATCTGGTAGCTGGTGCTGGTTTTGTTGGTTCGTAATGTACCCGTGAGTGGTGAGTATTATCCTGACGCCCAAATTTGAGATCTTTTTGCTTCCATTCCTTACATTTTAATGCATTAAGTGTGCGCGCGCAATTTTCCTGAAGTTGTGCGCGTGCTTGCTTATTTAGTTCACGTGTGCTTAGTTCGTTATTTAACGTACCCCTATTATTTTACGTTGTTTTCCTTGCTAATATGTATTGTCAATAACTGTGCTCACGGTGTGGGTGGCTCCTTCTAAAATATCCTGCAATTGGTATAGGATTTTATAGAGCCGAAACCAATTGTGGAATTGCACACATTTTAGGTGTCCTACTGATGAACAGTTATTACATGCAGATATTTTTAGAAGCAACATTTTTTTGCGGTCTGTCACCTTTGAATATATGAGAATGAATATACGAAAATCATATAATTATTTGAACTGCGGATTAATGCACCGGCAT
The DNA here is from genome assembly GCA_016490735.1 of Pachyseris speciosa. NCBI lineage: Eukaryota > Metazoa > Cnidaria > Anthozoa > Scleractinia > Pachyseridae > Pachyseris > Pachyseris speciosa. The sequence continues at coordinate 47,896 of JAEMWC010000116.1, read as the reverse complement.
CGCAGAGGTCGTGGGTTCGAATCCCGTACAAGCCTGAATTTTTTTTTTTTCAGGCTTTGCTCTCACTACTGCTTAAGTAGTGTTCATAACTGCGATGATCATTCACATATCATCTGTAATCCGCAGTTCAAATATATGATTTTCGTATATTCATTCTCAAATAGTAGAACTGTCGGAAAATAGGACAAAGTTACAAAACCAATAGAAGTTTCGATGATGCTTTCTCCGAAATTTGCCTTTTAACTTCCAAAACACTCAGTTTTGGTTTTTCGGTGGAGATGAGTCAGACCAGAGAAATTAAACAGCAGTTTGATTGTGGGCATAACTAATAATATTAACAATTACTCTCGACCATGCATGTATGCTCAGTGCAGTCATTCATTGAATAGAAACCATGCAAATGGCAAATTCACTATATTATAGCACACAGTCTTTTTTTAATTCCATGTTCAAATACACTGAAAAAGCACTACACTACTTGCTTTTCAATTTGACAGCAAACTCGACGCTTGAAGTTAAGATTACGCTGAACTATCCACGTATGATCATTTCACTGACTTCCAGGAAGAGACGAACTTAACGTAGCGTTTTTGTTAGTATGCCTTAGTTCAAGCTAATTTCATTTCGATTCTGTCCTCTGATAATAAGTGCAGTCATTGCTTTACGAATACTCTTACATCTCCAGCAATAAATCAGTGGATTAGACAGTGAATTCCCGGTCATCATAATATAAAAAGCAAAAGGCTGGAAGGCCATAACGACTTCTACGTAGGAAGCACTCATTCGGCGTAAAAGAAACACAGTTGCCGGTAAATACGACAAAAACACAAAACCAATAATAATGCCCGTGGTTTTCCAAGCTTTCTTTTCCTTAAGAAACGTTTTTGCGGCCTCTCTCGAAATTTGTTCCGTTGCAATCTGCTTCTCATGACGGTGAGTGATCAGATACACAGACACACGCAATTATTACAATGTTAGAAAGAAGCAAAATAGAGACAACAAGACGAGGGACTGAGGAATTCGGTGACAAGTTAAAGTAGACGGTATAAGACAGGGCAAAAAGCCAGCTTACTACAACAGCTATCGCCAACCGAGGTTTGGTCACAATTCGTGGTATCGCAAAGCATATTTCAATGCGATATAACGCTCAACACTTACTAATGCCAAGTGATAAATGGAGGCTAAAATGGGGAAATTAACTCGCAATATAGTTTCTCCAAACAGTTTGCAGTATGCTTCTACTGAAAGACCAGAAACGGCAAAAATCTCCACTGCAGTGAAAACAGGTACAGTTACTAGGCCTAAAACAAAATCAGTTCCCGCCAAGCAGGCCAGCAGTATGTTGCATGCGCTCTGTAATCTTCGTGTTGTTTTAACCACCACTATAACCAACAAATTCATCACAGTGATAACAGGGGATGATAACGTGAACAGAATTATCGCCATCAGAGTAACCGTATAATTCAACGTAAAGAACTTTTCATTTTGGAATCGCCGACAGTATTCGCTTGGATGTTGGGCTTCTGAGAAGTCGGTGGTGTTGGTCACAGAATTGTTTTGCCAGTTCAACATGGTCTTGTACCCTAAATTTGAAGTTTCTAGGTGAGGCTTAGACGTTTAACTTATACACCTTGCTAGGTTGCTTCCCATAAAGAATAATGAATTCGCTGTTTCTTCGCGCTATTCATTAAGTTTGTGAACAATAAAACGCTTGGCTGGCTTGACTAAATTCCTTGAATTGTTTCCGTGAAGTCTTAAAATTAATGAAAGAATTATTAGAGGTTCAGTCAAGATATTATATTGCTCGACCGAATGCTTAATACCGCTTTTGTTTTCTTCCCTCAATTAAACGTGGCTTTTTCAACTTCATTGGCGGATCGATTTTGAAATTCCGCGAGATTTTCATTAATGGGATCAGGTTATGTCGTAGGCTCGAAATTAAGAATCAGGCTTTGATTTTACGACCACTCTAAGAAATCACGGGAGAAAAACTGAACTGATTTCATAGGAGAGCCTCGCTTGATTTCCTGAAAGCCATTGGGATAATCTCCACAGGTGTGAGAATGGGTGGGGGAAATGGCGAATTTGGGACTGAAATAGGTTCTGCGCATACAGAGCAACCCCTCCCCTGAACAAAAACAGGGCTTCAGTTTTAAATTCTGACGACTGAAAATCCCTCTTAAATCCCTCTTAACATTGCGAATCTTCTTTTACATTGTTTACAGTAATTTTCAAAGTCAAACAACGCACAATTATTGTTCTGCTTACCATGCTTATTTGCCATTGTTTTCAACTTCGCAGTCATCAGTATTTTCACTTTTAAGATTGAGGGTTACTTATATTAAGTTAAGTTGAATCATCCATGTACTCAGTGGGAGCTTTCATGTGAGAGAAATGTTTCAGTGGTACTGGTGTTTCTAAATGTATAGATCGGTTTCATTCTGTATTTTGTCTTAGTTTGCCTAAGTGCAGTAACGGCTTGATGAATATTATTTGAAATTTATCGGTTCTTTTGTTGAAGTTTAGTTCCGCTTGCTTCAGCATTAATGCCAAGCTTGAGTATACGCTACAACCTAAAAGCCAGTGGAACAATCTCCACAGGTCTGAAAAACCGGTGTGGGAAATGGCGCATTTAGGGGTGAAATAGGTTCTTGTGATCAATGGCAACCCCACCAGAAACCAGGCTTGATTTCCAGATTCTGACTTCTGAAATCTCACTGTTTTTACATTGGGAATCTTCTCTTTAATTATGTAATATATAGATTTAGACAAGCCTAAAAGCGGAGCCCCACGATTATTATTTTTTACTGGTATTGAGCAACACCGCATGGCTTTCCTTGCGCCAATCTAGTCTTAAGTTAAGAGCAGTGAACAGGAATTGACTGCGGTTCAAAAACCTCAAAACATTACAAGAAAACAATACAGTCCACGCGTGTGTTTGTTCGAAAACAAATTTAGCAACCTAAGAACGATCAAATATTTTCATCCAACATCGTTGGAAGAGCATGTTTGGAGGTTTAGCCACCTCCTACGACAGTGCATTAAATGGCTTTCCATGTTTGATCTACTGTAGATCATATTACAGTCGAACCTCGATTATCCGGACCTCGATTATCCGGACTTGCTTAGCTGGTCCCAGTTTTCATGAATATTAATTAGCGTAACTTAAGATCCGAAACAAAACTTTTTCCCTTCAAATTAAGTAATGAAACTCCGTTTCAAGCTGAATTTGTTTCGCTTCAAAACACAAATCTGTACGCGTTTTGACCTCACGCGCGCCGTACTACGGCAATGCATCTCACTGAATTCTGATTTGCTCAGGTGTTCTTTGTTTCTAAGTGAAATTTCACGCTCCACTTGTTCAGTCATTCAGTTTTAGTTTTGGCTCATTAATATTCATATTTTCGATTATCCGGACTCTCGATTATCCGGACTGTTCAGCTCAGTCCCCACGAGTCCGGATAATAGAGGTTCCACTGTATTACGAACAAATGTTTGATCGTTTAGCTACCCCCAACAAAAAAATCATACCCAAACGGTAAAAAGCAACTAAATAAACCACATAACGTCGAAAATTTGAGCGATAATACGCAAAAATCATTTTTTGGACTCGCTTGGTCCGCTGTTTGGTCAAACATGACTGTTATGCGGTTAGACACCAAACGTTACGTGTGACAAACACGATGTTGGATGAAAGTGCTGGATCTTTTAGCCGGGACTTAACAAACATATTTCGTAGAACGTTAAGCTTAGACATAAGCTTAAATGTCGTAGAAAAGAGAAAAAGGAAAACAATCCTGATAGTTTGGATAGGTAATCGCATGAGGCGAGTAAACTTAAGGATTAATATCACTTGTGTTTTCAGAAATTTGCTGATGCTTTACGAAGACCCATTGCGATTACGTGTTAATAACATAAGGGCAAACGTTTCTTTCAGTTCTTAACACTATAGAAAAACTGACGTCGAAAAACATGTACAGTCAGCCAAGCGGAGGAAAACACTCGTTCGCTTGCAAGCAAAAGAGCAAACAAACAATTCGACTAGCTACTTCTTTGTGTCCAAAACGAGCAGATTGTTATTTATATCCAGTCGAGACAAAAACACAAGTTTCATTCCTGCACAAAAGTAACAACGATTAAACCTCAAATGCTAATGCTAAACCTCAAATGCTGTGTTGTCGAGCTTTCTACGAATCCACTAAAGTAAAAACGGTTTGTCCAAAGAAAGAACTTCTTCCACCAAGTTTGAGCTACTCGTTCCGCCCTGGTGAATTGTTAAGTGAACTTTTGTGGTGAGCTGAAAGATCCCGCGGTAAAGTGAACAAGTCCTTGAAGCGTTAAATCATTTTGTTTTTCAACAACACAATCCGGTCGCCAGACAAGTGGATCCAAAATTTAAGAATTTCCTGAGAAAAATGTTTTGCTCTTCCATTTTCTCAGTTGAAAATTCACCTTCCGGAGTATCTTTTAAGTACTTCTTGATTTTTATGCCTTTTACGCGAATTAAAAGACAGAACTTCGAATAATAATAATAATAATAATAATAATAATAATAATAATAATAATAATAATAATAATAAACTCTATTTATATAGAGCCTATATCACTAGCTGTTCTAGGCGCTTTACAACACTGGCCGGGGGACTTTTGCCAGACTGCTTATAATGCAGTTTACAATTAATGAAGTTGAGTTATGAGTGCCCCCGTAATATCAATATAAAATTAAGACAGACACTAGGGGTGGTCACTGCCAGAGTTTTGTTAAGTCCCTAGTGGTTCTTTTACGTCTCACAGAATCAGAGAATTATGAAGAGTTGTGAGACGGGGCCTACGGTTTATAATAAGATGAAGTTGTTGTGCTCAAAATGAAGAAATCAGCTGAATGTGAAATCTGACCGCAGAAAGCCCGCGAAAAATCAAGCCTCGTTTTGGTTTGGGTGTCCTACACCTGGCTTGAGCCTGCGATCCAATCGAAAACCAGTACCTGGTCAGCGCTCAACTTCAAAAAAACAGCTGACCTCGATGAGGTCTTAACTTGAGCCCGCGATATGGTCACGTACTACTGGTCAGCGGATACCTTGTTGACACCTTGACAGGTGCCAATTGGCCATAATATCAAAAGATGTACACAAAACGCGGGTTACAGCACAAAATTAATGGGACATTTGACATCGCATACATGGAAGGGCGGACGTACGGCCGGACGTACGTACGGTGGCCAAAACCAAATTTTCTCGAATAGATGGGTTACCATATTTTCTTAACAATGGTGCTCCGCTTGGCGGCCCTTCGGGACGCCGGACCTACACTATAATAATAATAATAATAATAATAATAATAATAATAATAATAATAATAATAATTTATTGCTCCCTCTTCAAGTTAAAGAACGCACAATTATTGCTCTACTTACGATGTTTATTTGCCTTCGATTTAATTTACAACTTCGCAGTAATCACTATTTTATCTTTCAAGATTGAAATTCATTTAAGCTAAGCTGAAATATACATGAACTGGTTGCTTTCATTTAAGAAACATTTCTAGTAGTGGTGCTGGTTTCATTCGCCATTTTGTCTTTTGATAAGTACAATGATTGCTTTACGAATATCCTCACATCTCCAACAATAAATTAATGGATTACAAAGTGAGTTTAAGAAGATAGTGTAAAAAGTGGAGGGCTGCAAGGCTAGTGCGAGCTGCACCTTGAAGCCACTCAACCGCCATAAAGTAAACAAATATGTCGGTAAATAAGACAAAATCACAAAACCAATAATAATACTGGTGGTTTTCCAAGCTTTCTTTTCCCTCAGGAGCTTTGCTGCTGCTTCTTGAGAAATCTGTTCATTTGCGATTTGCTTTTTGTGACGGCGAGTGACCAGATAAACAGCAGTATGACAGTAGATAATTGCCAAGATGCTAAAAAGAAATAAAAAGGAGAGAGAAAAACGAACAACAGCGGAATCCCGTAACAAGTTCGTGTTTAGAGTGTACAACAGCGATGCAAGACAGCTTAATACAACACTAAATACAATAGCCATCGCCAATCGACTTTTAGTTAAAATTTCCTTGTATCGCAAAGCATATTTCAATGCGATATAACGCTCAACACTTATTAACACCAAATTAAAAAGGGAACCATAAATAGGGGGAATAACTGCTAGTGCTGTTTGTTTAACGAGTTTGCAGTATGCATCTACTGAACCACCGGAAACTGCAAAACTCTCCACTGCAATGAAAGCAGGTACAGTCACTGCTCCTAAAAGCAAATCAGTTCCCGCCAAGCAGGCCAGCAGTATGTTGTAATTGCTCTGTAATCTTCGTCTTGTTTTAACTACCACTATAACCAACAAGTTCATCACAATGATAGCAGGACAGGTTAAAGCGTTGAGTGTTATCGAGGCCAGAGTGACAACGAAGTTTAAAGCAAAGAAATTATCGTCCAGGAATCGGTGACAGTATTTGCCTGAAAGTTGAGCTGCTAAGTCTGTGGTGTTTATCGCAGAATTGTTTTGCCGGTTCAACATGTTCTTGAGTCTCGGATGCCTTTAACGTAACATTTAAAAGTTTTCCTAATATGACTCAGCAGATTGGTTCCCAGAAATAAACTTGCCGCAGATTTTTTGCGCCAAGTTTGTGAACAGTCAAACTCTTGGCTTGCTTATAAACTGATGCCTTTAATTATTTCTGAGTAGTCTCTAAATCAGTTAATAAACAAGGAATTTGTTGAGGAAACATATTATCGCTTTTGGTTCGAACGCGGCTCTTTCAACTTCGCGAACATTTTGCCGTTGACAACAAAAATTAGTTCGATTTTGAAATTGAGCGAGATTAAATGAGATCAGGTTGTATCCTCGGCTGAAAATCAGGAATAAGGCTTTGTTGTTACGACCGCTTTAAGAAACTAATATGTAACAAAACTGAACATATTTCACCGAAGAACCTTTATACCCGACTTTTTTTAGTTACAGCGATGGATTTCGTCACCCGAGTCAAACGTGTCAATGAGCTCACCCTTAACGATAACAAAAAATGGCGGCAAACGAAATTTGTGACGCTCGTTTTACGCAAAGAAAGACAATCCCTAGATCTATCCAATAAAGAGCAACATATCATAGATTCGAAATTCCCTTGTTCAATACTCAGGCGCCAGATTACGAGGCTGTTTTGAAAAAGTCTTTAGGAAAATCTTGGAGGTCAAATTCCTTATATTATTTTCGTCACTCGTGTTTTACGGGTGAAATTTTGGTAATTATAAAAATGATTACATTACTGCATTATTGGAAGTAAACTTATAAGTATTATCAGTAGTTTCGTTTAAAATAGTTAATAATTAAAAGATGTATTCATTTGGCGGGCGATCTAAGTAACTAGCGGCAACGGATAATCGCACACATGTTCAGTTCTCTTGCTCAGTCTTTCCTGTTCAACACATGCGCGTCAGAGAGAGGCTGTTTGAAAAATTCATCAACAAACTCTTGGCCGTCTAATTGCATTTCGCCATTCATTTTACGTGCATGAATTTTTTTTATTATGCTGTGTTTTGGATCAGGTTAGTTTTAATTCCATGTTCAAATACACTGAGGAAACACTATAGACTATTAAATAACTTGTTACACAATTTGAAAACAAACTCGGTTCTTGAAGTAAGGGTTTAGGGTTAGGATAAGGGTTAGGGTTAGGGGACCCCAGGCAGGTGAGGTCCCCCACCTACCCGTGGTCCAAAAAAGCTAGCCTTCACATGCAGCCCCGGGGCGCTGGGGTGAGGTTTAAAATGCTATCGCGTGGTCGCTAAGAACGTATATTAACAAAAGAATTCAGAGATAATAATATGCACGAAAAAATTACTCAATTCTGATTGGCTGAAAAAGCAGTGCAGTTTTGCTGTAACACAGTGCAAAAACGTGTAACACGAGTGCAAAGCTGTAACACTGCAATTACAAATGTATTTTGATTGGTTTAGAAACAATAGAAATTTGAATGAGCCAATCAAATCGTAGCTGTTTCTATAGCAACAATTTCGCGGTAAGTTTGAGCCGTGTTGAAAATTGTGAAAACATCAAACAATGGCCGACGTTTTGAGCAAGTTTCCTTATGCAGAGGAGCTGAAAACAGCTCTAAAAACGAGCATGGTGCGAAAAGCACTGGTTTTCGGCTGTCTGTTTGGAGAAAATGCTGTCTACAGAAGGGAATTACTGACGAAATCAAACGTTATGAGCACGTTGAACTTAAATAACACTTTGCTCATGCCATTTTACGCCGATAAAACAACAACAACAAACAAGACGAAGATTATGAACCAGAAAATAAATTATATACTGAAAGTAATGATTATACAGCATCAAACAATGGCCAAGCACTGCTTTTCGGCTGTCTGTTTGGAGAAAGTGATGTCTACAGAAAGGAATTACCGACGAAATCGAAAGTTACGAGCCCGTTGAACTTGAATAAGGCCCGGTTCAAACGTCGAACTTCACATGTGCCGACTCTAATGCAAATGAGCGAAAACAATAGATTTTTCTCATTTGCATTAGATTCGGTACATGAGAAGTTCGACGTTTGAACTGGGCCTAACACTTTGCTCAAGCCATTTTACGCCGAGAAAACAACAACAAACAAGACGAAGATTATGAACCAGAAATACTGAAGGTAATGATTATACGGCACTTGACAGACACTTGAAAAACAAAGCAGCCTTATAGCTATAGCCTACAACTTTTCAGGCGGTTTTTGCGGCTTAAAAACATTGACAAAACTGTTGTTTTGACCTGTGCGTGATGAATAAATTATTTTTACACGTGATTCACCTGCGTTGCTTATGCAACACAAATTTTTCGTGTATATTGTTAATATGTAATTACATGATTTTTCTCGTGCAATTTGGAATAAATAAGCACTTGTAAATTTTTTTAAAGACCACAAATTGCATTTTGTTAGTCTTTGAAAAAATTTACTCGTGCTTATTTATTCCAAATTGCACTCGAAATCATGTGATTACCTATACTAATTACCTGGATGAACCTCACCCCACCCCACCTCCAGCAATCATATGGAGAAAACTCATCCCAGCTAAGCGGGTTACCCGCCCTGGCTGACCGGGCAACCCGCCTCGGTGAGGTACCCCACCTCACATGGGAACGCTATCGAGAAAAAAAAGATAGATTGTATTCAGAGATTTGTAACCCCACCTAGGTGGGGGACCTCACCTGCCTGGGGTCCCCAACCTCCATGTGAACAGGCCCTAAGATTACATTTACCTATCCACGTGTGATCATTTCAATGACTTCCAGGAAGAGACTAACTTAATTACAACGCTAGCTCACAAGGGAAGAAATTAACTGCGAGCAACTAATTCACTCGACTTTTAATCCTTCTTGTCGGTGTCTTCATTCCCAACAACAACAACAAAGCCACGGGAAAATTTTGCCGCTAAACAGCTGAAATTTGTGAGGTACGTGAGGACCATCTCGTAAAATGTACGAACTCAGAGTTTTTGTCAGGAGGATATTTGGCGAATTTATTAGGGTATTGTTCGCGTATGCCACTTTGGCTCGAACTCGCTTTCACTGATTCAGTTTGTTTTCTTAATTATAAGAGCTAAATGTGAAGTTTATTCTCAAGTCTTCCATAAATAACGGTTATATTCAAGCTTCTGATGTGATTGGGTGAAAAAACGGTGCACTGTACTTTCCTGGATTAAAGGGAAATGGAAATTATTTGGTCCGTGCCGTTGCAGGCGTTCTTTTTCGAATGCAAACAAGAAATGCTGTTTTCTTACGGAGAAACCCCAGCGAGCAAGAGATCAACCTCTTGCGAAGTCTATAGTATTTTATCTTATACATCTCTTTCTTTCTTTAAAAAATAAAAATATACATCAAATCGTAGCGATTATAGTTGTGGTTCTATACCAATAAAGGAGCGATTTCAAGATTTAGTGCATACCATTACTACCACATTTGTTTTAATAAATTTTAACCATGATTCCCTAGCAGTCTTCGTGTTGCTATAAAGAGTTTGCTAAGTTTGTTGTTGACATATTTTATATTTATATTCATATTCATGCATGCATATGTTTATTAGCGACGAACAATGTTTTATAAATGTACTGATGTATGCAGCATCCCCATACTGCCTGCCTCGAATAGTTTTACTTGCTAAATGTAGGCACGTGTGAAGATCCTAGTTTTCCGTAATACAACCCTATGTAAAACCGCTTTGCGCAGCTACTATATATTACAGCTGTAAACATTCTCGTCCGGTCTGAGCGAGCCATTGTTCTCTCTCTTTTCTTTGTTGTACATTTTTAATGAAAAAAGCTTAGTCCTTTTCTAACGAGGAACATGGAGAGCAAAATTATAGAATTCTTTTTGGTCGAAATCGAGGGCATTTTTTTTTCTTA
>JAEMWC010000116.1:15000-32500 GCA_016490735.1 Pachyseris speciosa | reverse complement strand
AATGTTGCACACGCGGGCAAACAGGGTAACATGCGTGTCTGCAACAATGTGTCGGCAACAATGTGTCCTCGTTTGCCAAGAACTTTAGTTCCATAGCCCTTTCTGCCTCCAAAATTCCAGTGATACTCCATGCACAGGATATGGATGTACGTTTCTACATGTATACAATGTCTTTGTTTGCCTTTAAGAAATGGAACTGGAACCAAGCAAGAAGTTTTAGTCATGGCAATCAATCAGACAAACAATAGCCTGCATGGCAGGTGTTAACGGGGAGGGGATGGATGGGACACCTCCTTTTTCCTCTCATTTTCTCTCTCCCCACCCCTGACCCCCTTTACACCTGCCACCCATGCAAGACAAACAAGGGATGGCCAAAAACACATGCCAAAATTCTAAAATCTCAGGCTGACAGGTTTCTTGTTTCAAGCCATGAGAGTTGATGCAGTGAAGAAGTTAAGGATTTGAAAAATATGAAAAAAAGAAAATTTACCCAACAAGTTCAAATGTCTGTCCAATGCTATGATCTTCTCGTATGGCATTCACAATAGCCTGGGCTACATCAGCAATCTACAGAAAAAGGAAAGATTCTTGAAACATATCAGCTTCCTACTCAGCAGGCCGCAACAGAATGAAATACTCACATAAACGGGAACTTTAGTTGTCTTCATGCCTCCATCAATGAGTGGAATACCAAAAGGCAGCTTCCTAAGATCTGAAATTACAACACAACCAGTCATCTTCATCACAAAAGCTGGATTTGCCACATTTAACACTTTACACTAGCAATACAATACAATACAATGTTCTTTATTTTGAGAGGGTAAATACATGATTAACCCAGTTTTCTAACACATGGCCCTCTATAAAACAGAAATATATACAAATAAATTTCAAAAATACACACATACAATAATTAAATTGAATGTAACATTCAAAAGCATGTGACATACACTCTGTATACACTGACCACATCTCACTCAATCATGACTTCACTTCCTTCCACAAAAACTCAGTTTATTTATATAAGAAAATATGCATAATATAGTCTCCTTAATCAATTTTGTTTTTAAATTGGAAAATAGCTACAGTCATAAGTCATTTCCAAGCTGTAGGTGTGAGGCTGAATTCCCTTATCTTTCACTCCTTTGATTCCTCTTAAACATTTTGTACACCCACTGACCAGTGCATATATGGTACGCTTCACAGATACCTTAAAATAGGGGGTGGGGAGCCTTCATAAATGGGGGGCTTATTAGAGATGGGGGCTTAATAGAATCTTAAACATGCCACTTTTATCTTAAAATAACTTTTGTACAAAACTCAAAAAACTGCAGTGAAACTTTATCATTAATATTTTAATAAAGAGCATCAAGCAGTATTATGTGTTTGAGTATATATTTGTTTAAAAACAAACCACCTGGGCTGCGTGAAGTGGTGGTGGGGGGAGGGGGGGGGGCTTATTAGAGAGGGGGGACTTACCACAAAAACCCACTTACAAACGGGGGCTTATTAGAGAGGGGGGGTTAAAAGAGAGGGGGGGCTTAATAGAGCTTTTAGGTATTCCACACATGTACATGTACAATGTAATAAACTAAAATTTCACCCATGAAACTGTGCAACCAAAATGATGATCATAAAAATGGCCAAAACAATGTCAAATGTCATCAGAATACTACCAAAGACTAGTGAACAATATACAGCAGAAGAGGAGGAACTTGCTTTGGGATGTTACACTTAAATTTGACCCAGCCAACAAAGACTCTTAAAATCATGCATGAAAATGCAATGCAAGTGTTATGCTTGTCTTCTAGAGCTTTCAGTAACATTTCCTAACAAAGGAATCACAATGGTATAACCATGAGTGGTTTATAATTCATATGATGAGTTCAGTGGCTCAAATAGCCACTTTGATGGATGTTCTTCAGCTCACCAGTTCAAGTGTTGACTCTTCTATTGCTTGATTCCAACAAACAACTTACATGCATAGTAATTCAGGAAATGATCCTCATGACCAAAACATGTTGCAGGGCGAAGTATGGTTGCTTCAGGAAACTCCTCTTTCACAGCAATTTCACCGCGAGCCTGGTATTTAACAACATGTATTATCTACAGCTGTAGTGTCACATTGGGAGTAACAAATCAAACTATGTTAAGAAACCCAACTGGCAACCAATGAAGTCAGCGAATAGCAGGGATGATCAATGTGTTGACGGCAGGTGTACTCAGTGTCAAACAACTCTGGCTCACATTCACAAAAGGATGTGAACCAAACATCCCTCAAAGTGCTCACTCCACCATACCAGGGCTGTCACTAATTTTTGAAGTAGGTGGGGATGTGTAATTAGTAACCGGTAGCCAGGGAATCCAGCTGTTGTCATATAGCCAATATGCTGTTTTTCTATGAAAGTAGCCAGGATCTAGTCCAGAATTATCAGAATTGGCCGGGGAAGATGAAGTACCTGGCTCCTGGTCATTAATGACCGCCCTGCCATACCACCTCCCCTCACAAGCTGAAAAGAACCTGCCTCAGTAAAAATTAATACAATTAATAGATTCAAGGTTAAGGTACATAGTTGCTAACCTTGGACTGTAGAAACTTGGATGGACTGTCTTCACTGGCATTAAGAGCTGACACGTGGATCAGGCGTTTCACTCCAGCTTCTCTTGCAGCTTTGGCAATAACTCGAGCACCAGTGGCATGGACGTCGTCAAATGAAAAGTTTCTGTTGAAAAATAATAATGCTATTATCTAATTAGTTAGAAAACTGTTATGGAAGCACCTAACAGGTATCCAATCATTTATAATAAATTATTGCAAATGTTGGTACAGTATAGTTCCATTAGAGTGATAGGGCAAGCATCAGGCAGAACTCTGGTATCAGCATGATAATTTTTTTTTCTTTTCTCAATGTTGTTCTCATTTTAATCTCAACTTTATTTTCTTATCAACATATTCTCTTTAGCAGTCTTTCATCTTTCCTTATTTCCTGGCCTGCCTAGATTAGCTACATATGCTACCTGCAGGACAGGTAATCCTGTATTTATTTTAGCACGTCAATAAAAATCAACTTCAACTATGAAATGAAGTAGCCCCTGCTTCATTTTCTCTTACATGCTCAACAAAAATTGCTCATCATGTTGATCAGTTGTTTAGTATCTTTTAAAATTCCACCAACTCTCCTCCCACCAACTCTTCTCCCTCCAAAGGGTTTGGGAGGGAGAAGCAGATTAATATAATTATTAATGAATTTGATGTGATAAAAGTAACTTTGGCAATGTGAATACAAAACCAATACATCAACATAGAGAGCTTTTCAACTGAGTGTTGTAAAACCAAAACCAAAGCAATTACTATGACCAATCATAACAGAAGAAAGCAGTGCAATGAACCAATCAGAATACAAAGCAATTACATGTAGGCAGCGGAAAGCACAGGAAAATCTGCGCATGGAAGTCACAATTGGTTTTGGTTTTGCTTCTCATTGGTTGAGAAAGTGGCGCAAGTTTTTCTGGGCAATCACTGAGCGAAGCAATGCAAAATCAAAGCAAAACCAGAATTATTTTCGATACTCAATTGAAATATGCTCTGAAAGCATTTGCTCGGGAAAGAGAAATACAAAGGAGGGATATTTCAGTTCAGCTGAGGCAAAAATAATATCTCAAACCAGGACATTAGTGAGCAAACTTAAATTATGCGACACTGTCACATAATTTGGATAAACACAAAAATGAGCTGGGCATATTGACCAATCCAATTGTAGAGATGCACTGAATGGTGACCCTGTGAGGCAAAGATGAGTGCACAATCATTTTCATTTTTGTAGGCAGATCATCAAGATGCCGGTGTGACAACATTGTCGACAATGACAGAGAAACTTTATGCCAAATTCCGAAAGGTGTTTACCTTGTTTCAAACTGTCTGCCAATCAAGTTAATGACACAGTTGGAATGTGTCATAACTTTTGCAACAGACTCAACATCGTTGAGGTGATAATCCTACAAAAAAAAAACAAATTTACCAAACATCAGCACCTGGAAGGAATTTTTCCCTTAGCTTTGACTTTTCATTGTCATTGTCATTGTCATTGTCATTATCCTTTAATTGTAACAGGTTTTCTGGGTTGTCAAAAGCAGCCAGCTGCCAAGGAAAATCTCATTTTGGCTAACTACTCTCCTGGGTTAGACATCTTATCCTTTATAAAAAGATTGCAAAAAATTAATCAGCCACCTACAGCTGTACTCTGTACTTTGTGACCACACTGGGTTTTACATTCAAGTGGACAAGTCCAAACAATTTGCCAGCTGACAGAATCCAGTGACTTCCCCAGTGGTAATTTAGATGTTTTGTGAAGCACCACAAACTGGGTGAAACCAATACTGGAATGAAAAGACCTTACCATTGGACAATTCTCAACTGAGTTGCACACCACAATCAAATACAGTGTAAGTTGCAGTATTAGAAGCTGGTACAGTTATTTTGCACACTATTAGAGGTCAGTCTAAAACCCTGGCTACATGCTCAAACATTGTTATAAGACATTTGTTGGATGAACATTGTTAGAACGTGTAGCATGCATGTTTGATGACGTTTGTTCAACATTTTTCATTGGAAGAACATTTTGATTTTGATTTTTCTCCAACATACAACAAATGCTGAAGCGTTTAGCCGCCCTTTCAACAACGTTGTATTGCAAAGACCAATCAGAGTTAAGTGCTCAGTCTCCAATCCGAGAGCCTAATGGCAGAGGTGGAAATTGTTGAAACAAGAACTCCAAAATGACATGTTTCCAACAATGTTATGTGCGTGTCCAGCATTGTTAGAATTCGAAGCATTCTTACAACAATGTTGGGACGTGTTCTTCTAATGTTACAATGTGTAGCTGGGGCTTAATACCCAGCAAGAGTAGCAAAACAAGACTTACAAAAAACATGATCTGGCCAAGATCTCCCATCAGTCTAAGGTGTCTGTGGTCATGTTCATCTCCACGGTATGGAACAATGATCTGATTTCCACCACGCCCTTAAAATAATATTTTTTTCACTGACTGAATATCTTGCTAGTGAGGAAAGCCAGCAAAACACAACAAAAACTAGCCTGTTCTATAATTTCTGTCAGTGAAGTGAAAAGAGCTTTCTGTTTGATGATAACAAGAAAGCAGCACCGGTGCAAAGACTAGCATATGGATAAAAGATGCAGTGATTTAAGTTTCTTCCACATCTTGTTTGCCAACAACCCCTTTTCAATGACTAAGGTTTCCAGGGTTCTTGTTAAGAGCCGGTAACTGGTTATTTTTACCAGCTTTTCAAGCACATTTTACCGGCTATGTTGCTGGCAGCCAAGTAATGATGAACTGTGATGTGTACCAGACTTCGTTACTTCCTTACCTGGTATTGTTGTTGTCTTATCCTCCTATTCAAAATCTGAACAAGAACCCTGGGTTTCTACATCATTCTGTGTTAGCATCTACCTGGCAGAAATATGGCTTGCCTAGTAGTTAAATTTACACAGGGTATACTACAGTGGCTAGGGTAATTAATTTTGCTCAAATTTATGTGGTGGCCTTTGGAACCTAATGACCATAATGACAAGCTTTTAAGCAACATTACATACAGTGTACATTGCATTGCAAATGTGGCAGCATGCAGTTTTGGTAACTTTTTGTTGTTCCCTAAAAAGACAACTAAAAGTTTATTTACCCAGTCTATTGAGAACATATCTTCCCAAGAATCCAGTACTTCCAAACACTGTTGCAACCACA
Source organism: Pachyseris speciosa (assembly GCA_016490735.1). NCBI lineage: Eukaryota > Metazoa > Cnidaria > Anthozoa > Scleractinia > Pachyseridae > Pachyseris > Pachyseris speciosa. Next base: position 26,741 of record JAEMWC010000116.1, on the reverse strand, counting down.
CCACTGAAAGATGACCTCCCCCCAGGTCCTGCTTTTGGCAAGTAACTGACATTTCTCTGCAATGAAAGGAACTCAGTGAGTAACATTGCATGGAAAAAAAGGCTTAAGTAATAATAAAGAAAATAATAATATAGTAAATTATTTAAACCTCATTCAAAAGTTTTCAGGTTCACACAGACAAGTTTAAATCCAAATTCAAATTAGGCTTACAGCATACAACGGTTAGTACTACATCAATACATCATAGGATGGTTATGCTCTGAGGCCTTCAATTGTGAAATAAAAAGGAGAGCTAGTGAGAACCAGAACATTTTTTTTTGGTAGAAATTATTGACTTACATATTTACATGTAGGTAATTTTGCTTGCTGTTTTACTGTACCAACAACAGATACAGTGAAGTCCTACCTGACAAGAAATGGCCAGTCCAATTGCTGGTCTTGACGAAACACCTGATTAATTAATGAAAAACAAATTAGGCTTGATCTATGGGTCTAAAAGACAAAAATGTAATAATATGGTTGCGTAGTCCCAGAATGTACAAGCAAGTCCCTCCCATAAATGGTAACTGGGGAGTCCATCCAGAAAAAAACTTCCATGGAATGTGTAGGGATAAATGGTATGGATAATTTCTGGAACAAAAACTGATATGAGTACTTAATTGTCATAGTTGTTATGAGAATTTTTATTAAAAAATGAAATAACTACCGGTATACAAAACTTGCAACCATATCCTGTGATAACAGACCACTTTACCTCTTGCATATCTAATTCCATAAATCAATAGCTCATTTTATTGCATGCTCAGTGACCTGGGCCCATTTCTTGAGGCTACCCATTAAGCTGGTTTTGTTTTCCATTCCAGGCGAGAGTTTCAAATGAAAGTTTTGAAAATTATACAGTAAAGTTATCAGCTAAAGAAACAAAATGGACTTCATTAGAGGTCAGAACACACTTCACTTTACTTGAGATTTTGATTTCAAAATATGGTTTCAGGCCAGTTAAGTTACCAGGACTTTCGAGAAATGGGCCCCTGGCCTATGAATGGAAATGAGGCTGGCGGTGACCTTGTTTTGTACCACAGATCAGATAATTGAATTTCTAGCGAAATATTCAGTCAATCGGTTAATTCTGAGTAATCTAACGACATAAGTCTAAAAATTTTAGGATTTGAACAACGAAAAAGATGCGCCTTTCTATTTAAAAAGCGATGCAAATGTAAGGTAGACGCACAGTTCGAGCTAAGGTATCGAATTGATTTCGTCCGATGCACCGCAAACGGCTCACGGCAACCTCTGATCACAGAATAGCACATCAGTTATCCCCAGTGATATCTTTCGAAGTTTATTCACCACACTGTACTCTAACAGCCCTAACAGCCCTTTATCATAAATAGCTATCAATACTTACAACACAGCTTCTTGAAGCCTTGGCTTACCAACATGGCGGCTCTGTGGAGGAAGCCTCGCGCCCGCACTCACGAATGGTCAGTTTAATTTGAGCTGTATGGTCATTGTAAGGTTACACAAAGTGTCTTATCTTGTTTCCACATCTCCCATGATACACTTTGGTTACGCCCCAAAATTTTGCATAAGCATTGTTATGCAAAATTTGGGGGACAAACAAAGTGTATTTTGGGAGATGTGGAAGTGGCGAATTAATTTGGAGCGCTCAACTACTACACTGGCTAACAACCCCACAACAACAACAACAACAACACTGAACAACAACATACTCCGAGATAATAGACCTGGATTGCGTAGTAGGCGTACCCGGGGAAGACGAGAGAAAGAGAGAGAGAGTGAGAAAAGTGATCACTATTTTACCACAATTGCTAGTAATCTCGTAATCTGATTGGCTAATTTGCCGTTGTCGATAAGAGTCTAGACAACGCTGCTCGTGTCAACGTGTCACGCAATTACTTTTATCAATAAACATTTTCTTTGACGTTGAAATTGTGGTAAAAAAACAAATCGAATGTGGTTTAGTTATGTTGTTAATACAGTATAATCTCAACCAGACAGAAAATTGCAAATTCACCAAAACAAACTCTTGACCTTTCAGTTGACGACATGCAAACTCTTGACCTTACAAACTCTTGATCTTTCAGTTGACGGCATGCAACTCACTAACGTGGAGTCAGAACGTGTCTTAGGAGTTTCCATCGATAGTCATCTCACTTGGAACAAACATATTGACATACTGCGCCGGAAACTGCTTCAAAGAATTGCAATTTTAGGAAGAGTTCGGAGATATCTCCCCATCAAATATCGATTGCTTCTCTACAATGCAAGTATCAAACCACTCTTTACGTGTTGTTGTCCTGTTTGGAGCAACTGTAGCCAAACCAACCTAGACGAACTGTTTAAACTTCAAAAGCGCTGCGCTTGGTTAATTTTGGACAGTCCTTGGGATGCACGATCTTTTGATAATTTTCAAAAGCTTAAATGGCTGCCAATTGATCAAATGTTCAAGATCAATAAACTCGGTCTTTTAAAGAAAGTTATTGATGGAAGAGCACAAGAACACCTTACTGCAAGCTTGGACACCCTTCGTTTAGAGCATAATTATCCCACAAGAGCCAAAACATCATACCGTTTACCGAAACCAAGAACCGAAGCAATGAGGAGAACATTTTTCTATTCTACCATAAAAGACCTCAATGCTCTTAACTTAAATCCAATGGCCTCTTTTAACTCGATGAAAACTACTCTGATTAATAACACTGCTCCAATTTATACGGTAGATAATTTTAAAGTTAAAAGGCTTTTCTGATTTTTAAAATTTTTAATATTATTGTTTATATCTTTGTACATAGATTCTCCTTTTTACTTATCTATAGGCTTTTTATCTTAATTGTCGTAATTTGTATTCAATATTTTTGTTTTTAGAGGGCCACTAGGGAGAATACTTTTATAGTAATAGGTGTTACCCTGCCCTCTTTAAATAAAGGTTATTGACTGATTGATTCTGTACTGTTATTGACAACGATATTCGTCATCACAGTGGTCAAAATGTACGTTGTGGACTCAGGAGGCCCACAGCAACATTTTGACCACTGTGATGACGAATATTGTTGTCGATAACAGTACATACAACGCTAAACCACGTTCGATTTGTTAATTAGACTGCGAGTAGTCTCTAATTTCGGCGGTAGATTGTGGGGCGGGAGAAAAACACGCGCGCGCGAAATTGCGAGGAGACGCGACGCTAGGGGAGCGACGAAAATTGCGCTCCCCTCGGGTCGTATCTCCTCGCAATTTCGCGCGCGCGTGTGTCTTTCTCCTGCCCCACAATCCATCGCCGAAATTAGAGACTACTCGCAGTCTAGATTGCTATGTGATCGTAAATAATTTTTGTAATGATGTTCACTAGAGATGTCCTGAATGTGATAAAATAAAGTTATATTAGGGCCATTTATACGGGAGGAAATAAGACGCGTCTTATCTAAGACGCGACTTAAATAGGACGCGAACTGTACCGTTTATACCTTCGCGTCCTACATAAGACGCGAAGGTCTCGTATAAATGGTTCGCGTCTTATTTTTAATACAGCCTCGCTTACCCGCCAAGATGGAGCGCTGTAGCAAGAAACAAAAGCGTGCTGTCCTGTTATTTTAAGAAGAGAATTTCTCAGATATTTTTTCTTATGAAGACCACGCCGTAGCATACAAAGAAATCAAAAGAAATCCGAGAAGAGTCGGAAGTAAGCGATATAAGGATCGGTGCGACTGATGGCAGGTTAAAGAAGGAAGTTGCTGAATTCACTTTTGGCTCTCCCGGCCATCTTTTGCAAAGCTTTGCAAACAATTACGCTATCTAATCAGAAGACAAGCTCATGTTGCTGTCGTTTTTCTGCAAGCGTACTTGCAGTTCACGTCTTATTTAGGACGCGAAACCATTTATACGAGGAAGTTCACGTCTTAATTAAGACGCGGACAAAATAAGAACAGCTGAAAACCTTGTTCTAAGATAAGACGCGTCTTATGTAAGACGCGACTTAAATAAGACGCGAACGCTTATTTTGTACCATTTATACGATCAGTTCGCGTCTTATTTAAGTCGCGTCTTACATAAGACGCGTCTTATTTTCTCCCGTATAAATGGCCCTATTGTCTCGTCTTATCTAATGAGGTGCTTAAAGGTACTTACCCGTCAACACAATAATAAATGACCCTCAATTAGCTATAAACAGCTTTTCTAGTTTGATCATGTGATTGCGTGACTCTGAGGATTATGAAACTTCCGAGTGTTATTACGGATTGTAACTTTATTCTGATTGACTTTCGTTTTGGAAACTATGGCGTCGTTTCTGCCAAGGAGCGGTTCAAAGGAGAGAGAATTCCGAGTTGTCCTGCATACAATAGCGCGTGAAATAACAGACGAGAAGTTGAATAGCTTGAAATTCTTAAGCAAGGACAATGATCTGGCTCAGCGTGAAATTGACTCAACTAAAACCCCGCTTGAGTTTTTAAATTTGCTGTGGGACGGAAGTAAGATTTGTCCAGGGGACGTTGGATATTTGCACAGCCTTCTTGAAACTGCAGGATACATGAAACTAGCTGACTGGGTTAAAGAGATCGGTGAGTCTGAGGTTTTGTTATTATTTGAGTTTATATATATTTCAGATATTTGCCTCTGCGTGATTCTATCTTGGAGTCGCTCAGTCATGTCTCATGTAGAACTGAAAGTTGCTATCGTAAAATCGTCTTAGAGCCCATTCACTCCAACTAGTTGTCTAGTTGAACAACGTTTTTGGTTCCTGTTTTGAACGTTTTGTTGAATTTACTTGATTCTGACCACCACGAGATGTTAATTTTAGTCAATTCAGTCTCTATTAGCATACATTTTACAGTAAATACACTCTCGGAAATATTAATTCAAACCTGTTGTAAACTATTATTAAGCAACTGGAACATGTTTAAGCGTTGGTGCGAGAGTATAAGTTTATTGTTTGTACCAATCTCCGTCGATAATAAGGACTCTGCTACGACTGTATTTTGATTAGTAAATACGCAAAAGCTGTCGTTGTGTTTATCTTAGAGATAATAACCGCTAGCCGTTTGATCTCTCTTCCCGGCTTAGTTTCTTCCGGCTCAGTTAGGCCCTTATCATAAACATCAGCTCAGCCAGATTTTAATAAAAGTCATTCGTGCTCATGTTAGCCAGGTTCAGGGTTTGAGGTCTATAAAAGTTTCAACTCAGTTCGATGGCATATTGTAATGTTTCTTTTTTGTAAACTCTAGGCGATTTATTGTGACGCAGTATGAACTAATGATAATTAATCCAGTGTAACACGCATGCCTACACCAATCTGTATAGTTCCTAGTGATGAACGTGACGTGTTGTCGAAAAAGAAAGACAAAGCTGTATGGAATATAGACAGTTATGCTACAGTAGTTTCAAACACAAACAACGGTCAATATTTTGACCACAAAAAGTATAAATTGCGACTATTGAATTGCGACCTTTGTACTGTTTGTTCTATCCCAGCAGAACCGCGACGAAAGAGCAATCTGCCTTGTCAATCAAATCATTTTGTTGGGAGAGATGATATTGTGAATGAAATGATGACGAAACTTTTGTCAGGGACAACACGTTTGGTCCTTCTCATTGCACTTCCAGGAATGGGAAAGACGGAAGTTGCAATTCGCGTTGGTCATTTGTTAAGAAGTAAAGAATGGCCAGTGGTGTACGTGGAAAAGCAAAAGAACCTTATGGAGATCTGTGCTGTTATTCTGTACCAGATTGACCACCGTCATTGGACCCTGAAGAGCGACATTGTCTGGAACGCTCAGAGGAAACTTGCCGAGCTACATGAAGACACAATTGTCATTCTGGACAACACAGAAGATGTACAGGACAAGGATTTCGAGGAATTCCTGAAGTTCTTGGTGAAGCTTGCACCAAAGGTTCGAACAGTCATCACAACACAGCATGACATTAACAGCTTCGCGTTGCCCAGCATCCATAAGATTCGTCTGGAGCCTTTGGATTCAAATTCGTCTGCAACAGTGCTGATGCAGTTGACGACCATTTCTAAATGCTTTGCGCTGGAGATTGGCAAGCTCTGTGGTGGAGTTCCATTTTTTCTCGTCAGCTGTGCATGTTCCATGTTGGCTGATGGCTTCTGCCCGAAGGTCTTCATCAAAGAGCTGAGACAAAACCCCGTTAGAGTACTCAAGGATAGCAAACAACTGAATAAGTACTACGAGGACATGGGTCGCTTTTTATTTCGCCTCTTTCCCTACGACGTTTTGAGGAATCTTGTTCGTCTCTCGGTTTTCCCAGGCGCGTTCTCTCCAAACGACATCCGGTTCCTGTTCAATGATGATTATGAACTGCAGGCCGCCAAGACAAAAATGGCTCAGTGTTGTCTATTAAAGAGATCGAACGACAGTGACCTTCTGGCCATACATCCCTTGCTGAAGACTTACTGCCGCGCAGAAAGGGAATCCTTAAACCTGGAGGCTGAAGGAAGAACTGCCGAGCGGGAATTTAGTCACCACTTTCTTGAGATTCTCAGAGATCTTCACAAACAGTTCCTAACGAAAGATTCATCCTCAGAGGCTATTTTGAGATTTAGACAAGACAAAGCGAACATCATGGAAGCATTCGAGAACTGTCTCCGTAACTCCAGCGAGCTCAAAGAGAAAACATTCGCTGTCGACACTGCCAATAAAGTGTCGGATTTCTTAGCTAAAGTGTTGTCACCGCCTAAAGAGTGCGCCGACTTGTATCAGAAATGCTGCGATTTCGCCAGAGATTCCTGTGATGAGAAGAGACTTGCGGACAGTCTAAATTCCAGTGGTTTTCGTTGTCTAGATGACGCAGCTCACGCCGAAGGTGAAGGTGCTGTTCGTGCGTGCCAGATGTTCCAGGAAGCGTACGACATTTTCAAGAGATTGCCTGAGGAGATGCAGAAGTGCGAAACGCATGCCCACGTGACCAATAAGTTTGGCCTATGTGTTTTACTTCAGGTATTATTCAATGAGAGCTACTTACTAGCTACTTAAGTAATTAAGGAATTTTTATCCACACAGTGACGAGTGTCCAGTCCAACGTGGCAATTTACAATAAGGTAAAACACTTTGGGCCATTTTTGGGCCAGTGCATTCAGGTGGTGATATACTCCCCCACCCCCCTCCCACAGTGTAAAATGAAATTTCAATACGCTCAGGCGTGTACCGTATTTTATTCGAATAAACACCCAGCCTCGAATAAGCGCCCATCCTAAAGGCAGAACAAGTTAATAAGCGCCCAGCCTTGTATAAGCGCCCACTATCAAGGTCCAAAAATTTAATAAGCGCCCAGGGCGGCTAATCGAATATGATATACGGTATTTAAGCTGGGGAGTCTGTGTGAAGACAGTGAAAGTCATTGAATATCTCATGGCTGCACAGCCATTCGCAAAAGGGATCGGCATTGAACAAGCTTGCACGATTGGCGCAAACGGCTTTTACTAAAATTCACTTGGACTTAGAGCTCAGTTATTTTGGATGCATCCTCGACCGAAGCACAAGATTCTCAACATGTAATGCCATTTAAGTGCACCTAAACCTAAAATTGTTTTTCGCTAATATAAAACTTATCAATTTTCCAAAAATATGTAGCATTTATTATTTCCAGTGTTGGCCTTTTTTATTGTCTTCTAAACTTACAATCAACTTAGAATCATTTGGTACACGACTGAGTCAGAAGGGGCATGGATCTATTTGATTAGACGTCACAAACTGCTTAGCATGCGTGTTTACAAAGACTTGCCGCGATCCAAATCAGTTTCTGACGTCAATGACCAGGAATAGACCCATGCCCCTTCTGACTCGGTCGTGTGACAGATGATGGCTAGATTTCGTAACTTTTACAGCCAACAAAAAAGGGCCTCAAAGGCGCGTTTCGAACAGGTGTAAAGATGTACTTTAGCGAAAAAGTGTTTTAGGTTAGGTGCACTTTAACAGTTGTTTGTTTTTTTGCAGGGAGAGATCGCAAGAGGTCGACAATTAATTAATGAGGGAATCTCACTTCGACAAGAACTGGGTGTTGAGCTGTATGTTGCCGCTGGAAACTGCGACCTTGGGCGTAAGCAATGTTATATGCATTTAGAACTAATACTAAACGAAGTTGTCAGAAGCCACCCAGTCAGGTGGAGACTCCAGGGAAGCACTCTGCTAAAATAAAGCTGTATAGAGTATATACGAGTCTGCCGCGTGAACAGCGCCAAAAGGTAAAGGAAAGGGAAGATTTGCAAGCTCGAGTAGAGAGGAGGAAATCCTCACGCCTTCCCCCGAGCGCCGGCGCTTGCGAGATAGACCTTATTCGTATTCTCATCATCATCATCATCATCATCATCATCATCATCATCATCATCATCATCATCATTTGTTATTTGCCTTTTTTCCTAATATATGAACAGTTTATAAAAGTACAATATGTGCAAATTGACCTCTAGAAACCACCAGGCTTTTAGTTGAGGCCACCTTGTGCACACTGACAATATGTTTACATAGCTAGTGCTCAAGTGTGCGGCCTAGCCAACATCACCCGTCATGTGCTGGAGCTAGCGTGAACACGAGGCTCAAACGGGGGAATCTTTTTATCCCCCAAGTCGCCCCCTTTACTACTACTGTAAATGTCATCCCTCGCAAGAGCCTCCACTTCATGTTAGATCATCGAGAATACATCGAGAATACAAATGTGGTCTTTTATCCTCCCCCCCCCCCCCCCCTCCCACCCCTTTGTTTTTCGGCGCGGTTACGTATGCTCAGTGTGTACCGCCGCTAGCAATGCGGTACGTGAGGGTTTTCGTCTCCATATTTAAACATAGACTTTGCCATTTTGAACTGACAGAAGACGAGTTACTGATTTAAAATGTCATTGTTGTTCATTTAAAATGCAATTTCCGCTAAGCAAAAGCAAAATTAGGGTGTGAAATGGGTTACAAGTTCTTAGAGGCCTGGTGTGAAATCTGGGGAAATAATGTCTAATTTTTGTCCACGAAAGTGACAACACTTGGAAAGAACCAGGCGGCACAACCCAGAATCACACTGATTCCGAAAAGTAATCCCAGGTAGGCTCCATAGTCGGTCTTGTCAGAGTGTGTCAGCTGAACCCAGTATGTTTTTCTGCTACTTTTTGCAGATTCTTACCGACATTGCGGTAACTATAAGAAAGCCCTTGAAGTCTGGTTAACAGAGACACTGCCAATCTACAAAGTGAAGCTGGGTATCCATCCTTGGACGGCTTCAATACTTCAACACGTCGCTTCCATGTACTTAGAATTTGCAAGGAAAGAGCCGGTGGAATACGCAGATCTTGCCGAGACATACACAAGGGAGGCCTTAGAACTGCGACAGAAGCTATTAGGGATCCACCAAGATACAGCTCGCTCACATATCTGTCTTAGCGAGGTTTTTATCATTCAAGGGAGACTCGCGTCGGCTCTCAGTGGACTCGAGATGGCTCTTGAAATTCAAGAGGATGTTCTAGGCGCACATCAGCAGGACACGATCGATACGTGCAACAAAATAATTGAGGTCTTGAGAAGTTTAGGTCGTCAACTCGAGGCCGAGGACAGAACGAGACGCATGAGGGAGCAGCAGTCGCAAAATATTGCGAGCAAATTAATTTGAATTGCCGTACACTAATAAATACTTCATGTAGGTTCGCTAGTTAGGCCCTCACCACACCACCTTCTCTTGCCTTTTTTTGTAAAATTGTTGTTTGTTGAATTTTCTTCCGTTATTCTTGTAAGTGTCCATTCATACAACACGCGATCATCCCCCTCTGGCAAATTCTTCGTCCAAAGCGCTAGATTAGAAATACAAAAACATTATTTTCCGCGTTTTGGCGTAACACTTTGGAATGATATACCACGCTTTGCAAGAGACCTACTTAAGAGTGCATTCAAAAAGAAAAATTAATCAATTCCTCTTTGATACTTTGAAAAATGGAAATTATATTATATTGAGACGTCTTTAATAATGCAAAAAGTAAGACTTTTAAATAGCCAAAAATCTCTGTACTTCATTCTTCCTTTCCTCAAACTTGTACTATTATCGTTTTTCTCGTACTTCCTTACTCCTTATTAGTTCCGTCCATATTGTTTTTTAATGTCTTTCCAATTGTACTGATAATTTATCCTTTAGTTAATTGTAAGTCTGGCCCGCCTAGATCAGCCCTAGCTACCTGCGGACCGGCCAACCTTTTTTGTGCAAATTTTGAAAATAAAGCTGTTTTGGATAGGCAAAAAAGTTCCGCTTTGTTACACAGGAAAACCAGTACTGCATAGTACACTCACCAGTCGTAACATGTTTCATACGTTTTTTCCTTTTTTATCTCACATATCTTTGCATTATATCTTTGTAAGATTTGATTCTATATGGATGTTACCCTTTCCAAAGTCGAACATTCCGCCTCATCTAGGCGAAAAGAACGACTGAGCCGTTCCAAATTAAAATATCCGTTCTTAATTGATTCGGACGCCAAACGTTTCATGTACCAACGGTTTTTTTGGGTCCGGACCCATTTTTTTCTGTAGTGTAAATAGGGCTTTAGTGTTCGTTTTGAGCGCGTCTATCAAATGACTTTTTCTGTCCTAAGCATTCATTATAAGACATAATAAATGTAATCAAAACGCAACGGTTTTGATGAGAAAATCCCGATCACGGTGTTACGAAAGAGGTTCTGTGTGTATCGGGCGACATTTTGTACAGCCTTTTATAATGGAATAAGCTTTATCACTGGGCGTTAGTATCAAGTCAAACGAACTTTGCCTCTACCACTTCGCTGTGTTAAGTCAGTTTTCCTGCTAAGCCTATATAGTGTGCTAACACCTTGAAGATGTACTCGAATATTGTGTTTCTAAGAAACGTCTAAGAATATATTGCCTAACGGTCTTTTGTTCACATGAAGGAAATCGATAGACTTTATTTTAAGGAAAAGGATATTACACACTAGAGACAAAATTAGACTGTTTCGCTTAAAACTCTAATCCGGAACGTCTTGAAAACACATCGAAACTTTAGAGCTAAAAACAAGTAATCAATGAAAGTAAACAAATAAATAAAACGAGAAAATGAATAAGGGAAACACGACAAAACAGCATTTTCTCCGTTGATATAGCTTCAGATGTTTTGTATTCGGTCCATTTGACGTGACCATGCCGTTTCATTATCTTTTCACTGCAAAATATAATCAGGTTTCTCGGAAACGAACAAGAAGATGAGTTTCTAGGGAACAGTAAAGAGGCTATTGGTTTTAATACTGAGGTAAAGTGGTCGTATTATCACACAAAGTTGGTATGTCTCGGGTTTCTGAAATATTTGCTATAAAATTGGACCATTAATCAGAATGTTGAGTGGGTCACCTAATGTCGGTCGATTCAGGCAACCGGCACGTCATGATCAGTTAACACGAGACTTTGATGAATAGGCGAGGATCATAGCATACAAAAATAAGCAGTAGATAGTAATTAAAGGGAATATTGCCAGAAACGTTTACTTTTTTTCTTTTTTTACATCAGTAACTGATTAAATAAATCAGCTTTTTAATTTCGTAGGCATGATGACGGTGGAAAAACTAGTACCTTAGTTACTGTGAAGATTATATTGGTATCGCTACTGTGACCCGCGCACAATCGCGAATTCTTTTTTTCTTGGTTCAATATTTAAAAGAGAGAGACATAAAAGTAGAAAAAAATTACTTTCTCTTTTGAAAGTTTCTTGACTTGTCATACATGTTCAAAT
>JAEMWC010000116.1:0-10000 GCA_016490735.1 Pachyseris speciosa | reverse complement strand
TAATTTCTTGTGTCTTGATCCATAGATTTTCTACCGATGTTAGGAAATATTTACTGCAGAAGCAATAGATCTCGCTTATTAGCTGATTTTATCCATACACACAAGGAAATACTCGTAACATTGCCACGATTACGTGAGTGAAGTTAACCCGGCTAAGCCGGTACACATGATTCTTCCGTCTCGTTCGAAACTGATTTTATAATTTCAGATACTGCAGCGGATGAAACTGTGCTTCGATGTATCTTCAAAAAATATACCGCCACTTGTTTCATAATTGCCGTAAGTAAGTTTATGAAACTGTAGATGTCGTTGTTTTCTCCGCCTATTTTTTCTTCTTCAACGTGGCTCTAGCCAGTAACGCTTGAAAATGACTTTACTCGCCAAGCGTTAGAACTTCCGCCGCAACTTGTTCGAACACGCAGAAGCATAGGCAGGAGCCAAAGAAAGGGGAGGGAAAACGAGTGACCGAAACTAGCGAGGAAAGAAAGATCCTACGTTATGTTTTTATTAAGATTCCTTCCGAGATAGTGGTTAGAAAAGCTGCATGTTTCCAGTGCTTTTCTACTTGCCTCGACCAAATATCGAGATTAATCACAAAGGCGCAAATCTTAACTCCTTAAACATGCGTCCCGATAAGAATTCTTTGACTCCTCCTGACTTGAAGTTTCGACCCATCTGACCAATGCGTCCCATAAAGTAATAAGGTTTTGAAAATCAATGACAATTGTGCAAGTAAAATATTTTTATAAATATTTTATCTTCTCGTTAAGTTACCGCGGTCTTCTCTGGCGTAGAGAAACGGGGAGAAGGGATTCAAAACTACACGAAAACTGCCTTTAGCTTAAAAGTATAGGAGCGCCTTTTTCACCTAAAAGCGAACCTAAGCAACGATCACTGCAGCGGCAAAGCCAGCACCGAAAAACAATAGGTTTGATGAGTAAAAACAGTCCCTCTGCACGTGCATTTTACATTTTGGTAGATTTCGTTGCCGTCCTCTGCAAAACAACGATGTCCAATGCACAAATTGAGAAAGGATTTGTGGAGGACGTGAGCGAATTAGGGTGAAATTTTCATATTTTTTTTCTCGCCGAGACTTGGCAACTCCACTCTCTGCTAATTTAATTTCCAGTAGATAGGTCGCCTACATTGTACAAGTCGAATTAGTTGGAACAAACGCGGAGTTGTTGCAATAACGTGAAAGTGTATTTTTGAAAAACGTTTTCGTTGTCGCTGCCATCGTATCGTGGCTGGCGAAGCTTTATTTTATTATTATTATTATTATTATTATTATTATTATTATTATTATTATTATTATTATTATTATTACGTTTTTTTTATTCAAACTGAGTATATATCATTGTTATATCTTCACTCTCGTGACCAGTTAATTTGAGTCTAGAAGAACTTCAAAGACTGTGAACTGACACCTGTAGTTTTCAGATGTCCATCGCAACAACTTGAAAGAATTGATGTCATTTCCAAAGCAATAATAACTGAGCCATCAGCGTTTTTCGAAGTCGAGTAAATTTTAATTTACTCGACTAGACCCCCCGTGGAACACGTACAGTAAAGTTTTCTAATTTACACTCATTTTATCCTCGTGCAAAACTCAAAACAGTTTATATCTTCACTCTCGTGACCAGTTAATTTGAGTCTAGAAGAGCTGAAACTTTAATACAAATATTGAGAAACATTTCATAATGAAACCGCAGGATGTAATAAAAAAGAGAAATATATCATTGTTATATGACTTTGATAGCCTCTGACGCCAATTCTACTTTAAAATTGATCAAAACGTCTAATTAAGTTAGAGCCTTTTTATTAAAGTCGGACTGACTCCCCAACTGCTGTGGACAATTCGCGTGCTTTTGACATGTTTAACCCTATTGGTTTTCAGTCATGCTAAGAAACTTGATACAAACTTAAGACATATTTTGCAAAATCTCATTAGCAAAACGTCAGTGGTTTATTTGAAAGGTTTTCCTTTCAAAGAGAAAATTAACTGGAATATTAAAGCAACTTTAACAGTGCTCGGCACACGATTAATTTTAAACTGAAGTTTACGAGATACAACACTGATAAATCATAAATGAACAAGGACCCTCATGTGTTTTGCTGTCATCTACCTATAATTTACGAGAACAGCGTACCAAAAAACCTTTTCTTTGAAATTCTTTACAGAATGATAAATCAGTTGTACAAGTTTCTTGTTTCAATGTATTTACCGGCACATTAGGAGCTTAATGTTTTCTGACCATTCAGATTGTTGTGACATTTTTGCAATTACAGCGAAGAACAGAATAAATTGCACTTTAATTAAAACTACAATAAACATTACCCAAGCAATTTGTATCCACTACCTTAATACTTCCTCATCATTTCAAGGCCACCTGGTGAAACCAAGCCAAAAACAGATAACAAGCCTGGCTAGGTGTGTTGGCAAGTTGAATAGGCCGGGCGAACGCTCAATGGACTGAATTGGAACAGTATTGTCGTTCACTTAAAGGAACACCCTGTGTTTCTCTCAGTGTCTGTTCGGAAGAACTTAACTGTCTAAGAAATGTAGATTAAAAAGGCCATCTCAGTTTGTTTCTCGCAATTCACTGGAAAATTTGTAATCCCTTTAGTATTTGGAGTGGTAAATATTTCTTTTAAAGTGCCAACTGAAGTAAGACCGAGCTATCATCTTCGGAAAGCCATAACGATCTCAGAAATCAGGGAAATAAAATTCTGCCCCTTCAAACTAAGCGACTTTTATGTCCAGCTAAAAACAAATGCTTGGAACATACGATTTATTACTATATATACCTAACTGCCTGATACAGTCGATAAGCGTTGAAATAATTTAAGAAGCTTTTGCAAAATTATTAACCTCTGAAACTGTGAAAGCACAGTTTGTTTGAATACAGTGGCGCTGATATCGCAAAATTAACTTGAGTACAGCCGAGACAATGATTAGTGAAAATCGAAAATTGGTACTTCGATTTAAAAGCATGCTTTAAACATTGAACCCTCTGTTTCATTACTTCTTCAATTGTCATTGCTATTTGCTGAAAACGAAAGTAAATAGTAAACCAGTCTACATGTGCAAGCGGTTAGTGTAGAGCTCCATACTAACTTGTATTTCGAATCTAGTTCATTGTCTTTTACGTTCGCCCGTTGTACACGCATGGAATGAACAGAAAAACCAAAATGAGGTCATATTTTCGCAAGATTTACAAGCTTTGAACTCGCATTTTCTTTTAAATAGCAAAAATTTAGTCTCTTGAGTACGGGCCCGCAAAATTCGTGAAATCATTAAGTACCCAAGAAAATTAGAGCCAATAACGAAAGGTGAAAATCATTGAAAATTGCTGACTTTCAACTAAGCTATTTTCGCGACCGCTTAGAACATGCACCTAGCTTTCTCCTTTTTCGTGTAGATTTTCCGTTCATTATTTTCATAGTAAATGGATTTAGAATTCGCGAAGTCAAATTTAATTTAATTTTCCTTGGTGCGGTCAAACCATCGCTAAGACAGAACGACATGAGGCTGCATATGATGTTCAACCACACGGCGCACATACTGTACACTTAAATTACTTTTGCCATTATTGACAAAAGTGATAAATTAGACAAAGTTAAACATTATACCATGGCCTATATTGAGGGCATGAAAATTTCCAAATTGAAAAGTTTGGTGATGAAATATTTATGAAGTGAAAGGAAACCATTTTAGCTCATGGTCATTGACATTGTTGTTGGCCCGAAAACAAAAGCAACGTCCATTAAAGATTTCTCACAGAATATCGAGGTCATTCAGGTACGCGGAAAAACCTAAGCGTTTTGTGTCAAGGGTTTATCCAACTATAGTTCTATTGCTGCAGCTCAAAACTAACCTGCATTATTCATGCAAATTAGGCACTTCGACTCATAAAGCAAACCTATTTGGAAGATTTTCTTGTAATGTTTTTATTTCGGTGCATCTGATTCAAGTTTTTACACGAGGCTAATTGCACGCCAAAATTATATTAAGGCGCAAATGGGTGTAATTGTCTTACAGAAATAGCCTGTGAGAAAGAATCGTGAACCTTTAACCTGTCTCAGTATAACCTTTTTATATTGCTTCTTGAGCTGAATTAGTGTATTTCAGTTAATTCAGAATTCAAAACGGCAATAATGGATGAACTCTTTTCACACTAAATTGCCAGTTCGGCATACTGACAGTAAACCATAGTTATTTTCCGTTCCGCTGTATTTTTACGAATCGAAAAACGTGATAAATACTGTTTCGAAATCCTCTCACTCAAGATGTTATATTTTCAGGAGCCGTTCACCACAGTACAAAGTAGCAGCGAATAGGTGATTGTAAGACCTGTTAGTTAGCAGAAGAGAAACAGTAAACCATCGCCAGTCCAGTAAGGCGAGATTTGTATCTTAATATCTTCATAACGTCCTAGTCAAAGCAGTTTTGTCTACCGATAAATGAAGAAATTTATCAGCACAACAAAATGTTATGAAATTGCCAAATTGACGACCACATCAAGGTCTTATTATGAACACTAGGATCAGTGTCACAAGAGCCTCGACTGTTTTAAACGTTTCAACGTTTCTGATACTTTTATAACTTAGATCTGGTTTATATTTGCTCGGTACAAAAGAAGCGAATAAGCTAGGCCATGCAACTAGAAGCATTAAAAATCCTTTATTTGACAGTGTTTATCTTATAAGCTATTTATTGATTAAAAAGCTCTTTTGGACCATACAACATTTTATTATGCCTTCCTTAGTTCAATAATCTTATTAGGCGAAAGATTAATCCAATATTTCTTTATAGATTTTTAAGTTGCTATCCTTCATTTTTTTTCTTCCAACCTACATTGTGTTTCGTTTGAATTGACTTCTACTGACAAAACATATCAAATCAAATTTTAACCAAAGCTCCCTGCCATAGTGCATGCTTAGGCCGAGCTATCTGTAATCATTTTTACACTGCAAATTATGAACCTTTCCCGACTTCAATACATTAAAGGGTCTGACTTTAAATAACTGCATATGTTTGTTCAAAGGCCTCTTTTAGATTACTGCAACCAGCCAATGGTTTTGTTTGAAGCCAGACCGGCAAAAACTGTCTGTTTTAGTGAGAAACATGAAGGGGAAATTTCTCTGTGAAAGTTACTTGTTCTCTTAATTTGTCGCACACGTTTAAAAGTCCGGACAGTTCTTTGCCAGATAAAGCAAACAGAGTTACCTTCATTCAATATTTCAAACTCTTCAAAACTCTCGTCCTTGAGGGGTTACACTGATCAGGGAGCCACTTTCCCCAGTTGTTCCTGTAATTTTGAGAGAGTTTCTTGCCAGCTCTCTGGCCTGCCATTTTGCCCCTTTGGGGCAACACCCTTGTAACCAAAGTAAGCAGAAAATGCAGATGATGACTCTAATGAGTTGACAGCCTGACAACCTGGCACAGAACTCGTTGTAACTTCTGATGCACAAGAAGTCAGGGCTGGTGAGCCGTGGAAGAGAAGCGAGTGTGACGAGCTTCTAGGATAATCGCGG
The DNA here is from genome assembly GCA_016490735.1 of Pachyseris speciosa. Lineage (NCBI taxonomy): Eukaryota > Metazoa > Cnidaria > Anthozoa > Scleractinia > Pachyseridae > Pachyseris > Pachyseris speciosa. The sequence continues at coordinate 4,462 of JAEMWC010000116.1, read as the reverse complement.
CTGTTGTGTAAACTCAGAGATGGGTACGATCTCACGGATACCGGACTGTACAAATATGGCAGATCGTAAGACCCCATAATGCTGTCGATTGCAAAGCTCTTTTTAGTAGGACGAATGTATGTTAAGCTGGGATGCATACGACAGTCATCGGTTTTATAAGGATAGAAAGTCGAATGCATGGAGAAAGAGCCCAGCCCTCGAAAGTAAGTGGAAGAGCTGCCTCCCAATTTCAAAGAACTGCTTCTTCTTACTCGACGCCGAGCTCGTCTGCGCCTGAAGTCGCCGTTGGCGAAATCTTCCAGATTTGCCGGGTGTATCGCCCAATAGTTACCTTTGCCGTTTTCGCTGCGACCGGCTTTGATGAAGCACTCGTTCAGAGACAGATTATGTCTGATGCTGTTCCTCCAGCTCTTGTCCTTGTTTCGGTAATACGGGAAGTTGTCTGAGATGTACTGGTAGATATCACCCAGTATCATCTTCTTGCTTGAGCAGCTTAGAATCGCCATTGCGATCAGCGCAATGTAGGAGTGTGTTGGCTTCACGTCAGGGTCTGCACTCTCTGATTTGCTCGCACTTTCGGGCGAATCAACTCCTGCTAACCTCACTGACTCATTATCGCCTTGCTCCATTACAAAGCTCTGTTCGCATTCTTCAGAGTTGGGTTCTCCGTGCACGCGCTCTGAATTGCCTCTTCCATTCTGAATGTCCTCAAGTTCTTTATCTGAAGATAGCAGACACTTGTCGCCATGTTTATCGACATTCGCAGGTGAAAGGTGACGGTAGCTTCCAAGAGCAACAGCTTGGTCGGTGATGAACTCGGTCATGTTGCTCGCACGTACAACTCTTTATGAAATTACGGCTGTCGTGTTGCGACCTTTCTGACGACCCACTGCAAGAGATTATGAATTAATAGCTTAGTTAGTCAAACAAATACCGGTCTTAACAATAGGATCCGATTGGTTTCGGCTCACTGACATATATTTATCACCACCCATACCAGTGCTTATATTGACCTCACTACAATCTGTACTGTCTCCGCCTAAACAAAGCCAACAACCAACCAACCAAATAAATTAAGCCAAGCACGACACGAAATCCGAACAAATATCTGCGACGGGCGCTCTTTAACAACCCGCGAGGCTGGTAACCTCCAATAAAATTCCTCCGCTTGGTTATAAAATCAGCTTTCTGGTCTTGATTTCACCGCGTCTCTTCTAAGTTATTCTTGACTGTTAAGTTCTTTTGTAGACACAGTGATTAAGGTAATTGCAAGTACCGCCTCTCTGTTTCGCTTCTTCTCGACCACACGGTCGGCACTCTAGTAAAGGCCAAGGCGTCTATGATTGGCTAAACACTCCATAGATACTAAAGACGTCAGTGCTGCTAAATGAGTCAAGCTTTTATAAAATAGATGTTGCTAAAAACAGATGTACGATTTTAGTTGTTGGCTAGCAGGCAACTGACAAAAAAAATTGATCGTTTTGACCCCGTAAGTCATCGTAATGTCAAACTGCTTATTTATATTAAAGACAGTTTTTGGAAACATTTCCTTCACGAAACAAACGACTGTACGGGTCTTGGCAGATGTTTAGCAAATAATATATATTTTTAATTCAGTTTTCCGTTGATAAACATTAAATAAACGACGGCGATGATGTTTTGCTGTATAGCACCTAGTAGTGAGGTAAATAAAGTAGATTTTTACATAAACGCACGAACAATATATTTGTAATCGTTGAAAACAGATGAAGCGAAAAAGCTGGGCTCTTCGGGTTCGGTTTTCCTTAGAAGCCTTCAAACAAAATGAAAATGAGATGGAATGAGATTTGAATTGCGAAGGATTTAATTTAGAAATTTAGATCTGAACATTTAGCTAGCTGATAAGTTTTAACAGGCTTTTCTAAGCTCAGGCGTCGAAAGCAATGTTTAGTCTTTTAATTCTAGCATGTTTATATTCTCAAATAACATTTTAATAGTACGACTGGTTTTCCGCAATTTCCCCGGAAAACGTTCAACAAATATTTCACGACAACTGGTTCATCGGCCGCAGTACTTTCCAGCCAGAATTTACAGTCTCAGTGCAGTTTACGTATTCCATTTCGTAATTTAAACTGTTTAGAAAAATTGTATCTTTCTGATGTTAGATCAACTTCAAACAAATTAAATCCCTCCTTTCCTTGGGGGACCAAATAGTTTTTTGTTATGATCTGATAAACGTTTTGGCACCCATCATATAATACGCTGATTAGCCTGCGAAAACTGCTATAAAAATGTCTTCATTTTACGCTTTTTTAAAGGTTGCAAAAAGCCAGGTGAAGTCAGCAATAAAGGTCTTTGCCCTGATGTGTCTTCCAGCAACACTTATTCGGGGAAACTTGAATCGATGCATTTGAAATGCCAGTCTGGGATGAAAACATTTCTCTTAATTAAAAAGATATCAATAAAATTTAGATTTCCTAAATAGAGACAAAAAACCACACCGCTGTCGTTGCGTTTATTTTCGCCATCATGTCGCGCTAGGAAATTTGTTGATTTCAAAAGTTACCAATATATAAATTGAAATGTGGGAGAAATGATAACTCTACACACGCCATTGATTCACTTCCCGAAAAATGATCTTCCTTTTCGATTTTACACAGATCTCGATTGTTAATTGCAATTTGCCGCTTGCTAAAAGCTACCGAAATATTCCACCTTTCTTTTATCTGGCTGATCAAAATGTTTCGCACACGGGCCGTGCTCAGTGCATGCGGTCAGTGCATCCACTGAGGGAATTTTCCTGCAGCTATGCTCGGCACACCACAATATAACTTGCACATTTAAGTTTGTTTCGTTCTCAGCGTGTCATCTGAAAACACAAAGATCAGTTTTGATAAATCTCCAGCTGGTTCCAACCGAGTTTATAGAAAGAACAGAACAGTTTGTCGCTATAGAACAATGAATTTTCACGGTGTGTGGCAAACAACATATTCGCTTGACAAGTTTGGGTGACATCTTTTGGGGAATTAAATAAAAATAACTCCAGGTAAGGAATCATAAACGCGTTTGATATAAAGAATTTTACACACGATATTTTCTCTTGTTACTCGGTGTCAACTAGGAGAGCAAAAAACGCATAACAATGCGTTGCCTTTCAGTAATCAAGAAATACACTCTTTTTGTCAAAAAGGAAAAAAATCAGCTGGTTTTCGCACATTTGCTTTCATGATAAATGCATTTCGCATTATAGTCACTGTTTGCGGCCATTCACGGGAAATCATCTCAGTGTTTTAAAGACATTTTAACTGAATTATTTATGGACATTAGAAGAGTCGTTTAGATCATTTCTGTTTTCACATATTGTAGGTCAGGGTTAATGCGCTTATAGCCAGATAATTTTTGATCACCTTTGGCACCAAAAAGGATTAAATTCGCCACGATCACAATTTACAAGCTTGAAAGAGTTTTAAAATATCTGAATAGATCCACGTTTTGTAACGCGATACTTTCACGCAAGATCCTAAAGTATTGTCTTATATTGGAAGATTGAGCGGATAGCTGACAGGCCATGATTAATTAGCTCAATTTAGGTGATTAGCAACTTGTTTTATTGTCTATTTCATTACATTGTCATTGTTGGCTCACCTTCCCCTCCTACAAAGAACAGGTGCCGACAAAGAATTAACGTTAATCGAATCTCTTTCAATCGAATATCGGTTTTTCTATACGAAAGGTAAAAATTTTTGTGAAGCTATATTTCTTTTGGTTTCTTTTGTCAAGGTGTACAGTAAAACACACACACGACGAAGAAGTGAACAAGCTTTCTAAAGGCGTTAGCCGAAAAAAATGAGTGAAAGTTTTCGTCTCTTCGTATTTTAGTGGTCTAGGTTTCCTTGCGGCCAAGAATGATTTAAATTCAGGAATGATTCGTGTAAACTTTCTTTTCTTGCATGGATGGCTTCATTAGATATTCATGTGTACTTTTTTTTCCTCAATTGTGTTATTCTTTTTTCAGAGGTTTCATAATTAAATAATTGAAAGAAAGCAATATCGTTTTCACGATGCATGAATATCATTGACAACTAAAAACGCAAGCGGAACTTTCCTGAAAGTGAGTTTTTATTGTAAATCTTGTTAAGCAGATATATCGCATCCTGGAAACCTAGAAAATCAAGTGGTCAGTATAGATGACTAAGAAATAATATTATATTAATATATAGCAGATTAAGTTTCTGGAGAAATTCACTGGCGTTTTTCACTGAATGATTTGTTAAAGAAGGAAGAAAACGTTTTGCGAACTTTTAAGTTTCGTTTTTACATTTCGTTGTTATTTTTATATTTACTGTTTTAATGTCATCCGGGTACTATAAGCAGTAGAATTTCAACGGCTAATTCACAAAAGTGCCAATCTTGTGCAGTTGAGTATTACCTGTACACTCTTGTCAGTTCCTTGGAAACCACTGAAATAGCGGAACTATTCTAA
>JAEMWC010000115.1:1405000-1418442 GCA_016490735.1 Pachyseris speciosa | reverse complement strand
AGTGTTAGATTTCTAAGTAATGCTAGCATTGTAAATAGTGTTAATATTTCTAAGTAACGTTGCTAGTAATTGTAAGTAATGTTAGTGTTGTAAATAAGATCGGCAGTATACAATCGCAATAAAGTGAAAAAAAAAAGAATCCCGCCAAGATTCCCGCCTAGATTGCCGGCAAGATTCCTGCCAAGACTCCCACCAAGACTCTCGCCAAGATTCCCACCAAGATTCCAGCCAAGACTCCCACCAAGACTCCAGCCAAGATCCCCGTCAAGACTCCCGCCAAGATTCCCGCCAAGATTTCCTGGAAGATTCCCGGCAAGATTCCCGGCAAGATTCCCGGCAAGATTCCCGGCAGATTTCCGGCAAGATTCCCGGCAAGATTCCCGGAAACATTTCCGGCAAGATTCCCCGGCAAGATTTCCGGCAAGATTCCCGGCACGATTCCCGGCAAGATTCCTGTCAAGACTCCCACCAAGACTCTCGCCAAGATTCCCACCAAGATTCCAGCCAAGACTCCCACCAAGACTCCCGCCAGGATCCCCGTCAAGACTCCCGCCAAGATTCCCGAGATTTCCTGGAAGATTCCCGGCAAGATTCGCGGCAAGATTCCCGGCAAGATTCCCGGAAAGATTTCCGGCAACATTTCCGGCAAGATTTCCCGGCAAGATTCCCGGCAAGATTCCCGGCACGATTCCCGACAAGATTCCCGGCAAGATTCCCGGCAAGATTTCCGGCAAGATTTCCGGCAAGATTCCCGCCAAGATTCCCGCCAAGACTCCCGCCAATACTCCCACCAAGACTTTCGCCAAGATTCCCGCCAAGATTCCCGGAGAGATTCCCGCCAAGACTCCCGCCAAGATTCCCGCCAAGATTCCCGCAAGACTCCCGCCAAGACTTCCGCCAGAATTCCTTCCAAGATTCCCAGCAAGATTCCCGCCAAGATTCCCCGCAAGTATTCCCAGACGTAAGTACCCAACAAGACTCCCAGAAAGAATCCTGCCAAGACTCCCGGCAAGACTCCCGCCAAGAATCTTGGCAAGGTTTCCGGCAAGATTTAAGCCAAGATTCCCGCAAGATTCCGACCAAGATTCCCGCCAATACTCCCGCAAAGACTCCCGCCAAGATTCCCGCCAGATTCTCGCCAAGACTCCCGCCAGGATTCCCACCAAGATTCATGATTCCCGGCACGATTCCCGGCAAGATTCCATCCAAGATTCCCGGCGAGATTCCCTGCAAGATTCCCGCCAAGACTCCCGCATAGACTCCCGCAAGGATTCCCGGCACGATTCCCGGCAAGATTCCTGACAAGATTCCCGGCAAGATTCCCGGCGAGATTCCCTGCAAGATTCCCGCCAAGACTCCCGCCAAGATTCCCGACAACATTCCCGCCAAGATTCCCGCCAAAATTCCCGCCAAGATTCCTTTAACGATTCCCAGGAAAATTCACGCCAAGATTCCCGCCAAGATTCCCACCAAGATTCTTGTCAAGATTGACGGCAAGATTTCCCCCAAGACTCCCGCCAAGATTCTCGCCAAGATTCCCACTAAGACTCCCACCAAGATTCCCGCCAAGATTCCCACCAAGATTCTTGCCAAGATTGACGCCAAGATTTCCCCCAAGACTCCGCCAAGACTCCCGCCAAGATTCCCGCCAAGACTCCCGCCAAAACTCCCACCAAGATTCCCGCCAAGATTCTTGCCAAGATTCCCGCCAAAACTTCCGCCAAGATTCCCGCCAAGACTCCCGGCAAGATTCCCGCCAAGATTCCCGCCAAGAGACCTGCCAAGATTCCGGAAGATTCCCGCCAAGATTTTCGGCAAGATTCAAAATGATTGGCAAGATTCCCGGAAAGATTTCCGGCAAGATTCCCGGAAAGATTCCGGCAAGATTCCCGGCACGATTCCCAGCACGCTTCCCGGCAAGAATCCCAACAAGATTCCCGGCGAGATTCCCGGCAATATTCCCAGCAAGATTCCCGGCAAGATTCCCGCCAAGACTCCCGCCAAGATTCCCGCCAAGATTCCAGCCAAGATTCCCGGCAAGATTCCTGGCAAGATTCCCGGCAAGATTCCAGCCAAGATTCCCGCCAAGATTCCTGGCAAGATTCCCGCCAAGATTCCCGGAAAGATTTCCGGCAAGATTCCCGGAAAGATTCCCGGCAAGATTCCCGGAAAGATTTCTCGCAAGATGCCCGGCAAGATTCCTTCCAAAATTCCCAGCAAGATTCTCGCCAAGATTCCCGGCAAGATTTCCGCCAAGACTCCCGCAAAGACTCTCGCCAAGATTCCTGGCAAGATTCCCGCCAAGACTCCCACCAAGACTCCCACCAAGACTCCCGCCAAGATTGCCGCCAAGATTCCCGGAAAGATTCCTTCCAAGATTCCAAGCAAGATTCCCGCCAAGATTCCCGGTAAGATTCCCGGTAAGATTCCCGGCAAGACTCCCGGCAAGACTCCCGCCAAGACTCCCACCAAGACTCCTGCCAAAATTCCCGCCAACATTCCCGCCAAAATTCCCGCCAACATTCCCGCGAAGATTCCTACCAAGATTCTCGCCAAGATTCCCGCCAAGACTCCCGCCATGATTCCCGACAAGATTTCCGGCAAGATTCCCGGCCGTCCTTGGCGGGAATCTTGGCGGGAATATTTTTAATGAGATGATTCTAACACACAAACTACTGGTTTAAATTTACTGGTTTGTAATGAGGTGATTGTAATCCACAAATTACTGGTTTGAAATGAAGTGATTGTAACTCACAAATTACTGGTTTGAAATGAGATGATTGTAATCCACAAATTACCGGTTTGTAATAAGGTGATTTCAACTTACAAATTACTGGTTTGTAATGAGATGATTTGAACCCACAAATTACTGGTTTTTAATGAGAAACCACGAATTACTTGATTGTAAATACATGAGAGTATTAAATTGATTGTAAAAAGATTGTAAATACATGAGAGCTCGTTAACATTGAAAATGTCCGGCGACTAGATATCGATCATTCAAGACTCGGCAAGGAATGGTTGCGGGAATCTTGCCGGGAATCTTGGCAAGAATTTTGGCGGGAATCTCAGCGCGATTCTTGGCGGAATTCTCTGCGGGAGTTTTGGCGGGATTCTTCCCTCCAGAATCTTGGCGGGAATCTTAGTGGGAGTCTTGGCGGGAATCCTGGCGGGAGTTTTGGCGGGAATCTTGGCGGGACTCTTGGTTGGAATCTTGGCGGGAATCTTGGCGGGAATCTCGGTGGGAATCGTGGCGGTAATCTCGGCGGGAGTCTTGCCGGCAATCTTGGCATGAATCTTGGTGGGAATCCTGGCGGGAGTCTTGGCGAGAATCTCGGCGGGAATCGTGGCGGGAATCTTGGCGGGAGTCTTTGCGGAGTATTGGCGGGAATCTTGGTCGGAATCTTGCGGGAATCTTGGCTTAAATCTTGCCGGAAACCTTGCCAAGATTCTTGGTGGGAATGGAAAATCTTTTCGGGAATCTTGGCGGGAGTCTTGCCGGGAGTCTTGGCAGGATTCTTTCTGGGAGTCTTGTTGGGATACTTACCGGGAATCTTGGCGGGAATCTTGCTGGGAATCTTGGAAGGAATTCTGGCGGAAGTCTTGGCGGGAGTCTTGGCGGGAATCTTGGCGGGAATCTTGGCGGGAATCTCTCCGGGAATCTTGGCGGGAATCTTGGCGAAAGTCTTGGTGGGAGTATTGGCGGGAGTCTTGGCGGGAATCTTGGCGGGAATCTTGCCGGTAATGTTGGCAGGAATCTTGGCGGGAATCTTGGCGAGAGTCTTGGCGGGAATCTTGGCGGGAATCTTTGCGGGAATTTTGGCGGGAATCTTGGCAAGGATCTTGGCGGGTATCTCGGCGGGAGTCTTGGCGAAAGTCTTGGTGGGAGTCTTGACGGGAGTCTTCGAGGGAATCTTGGAGGGAATCTTGCCGGGAATCTTAGCAGGAACGGTGGCGGGAATCTTGGCGGGAATCTTGGTTGGAATTTTGGCAGGAATCTTGCCGGGAACCATGCCAGGATTCTTGGTGGGAATGGAAAATCTGTGCGGGAATCTTGGCGGGAGTCTTGCCGGAAGTCTTGGTTTGAGTCTTGGCGGGATTTTTGCTGGGAGTCTTGCCGGGAATCTTACCGGGAATCTTGGCGGGAATCTTGGCGGAAATCTTGGCGAGAATCTTGGCGGGAATCTTTCTGGGAATCTTGGAAGGAATCTTGGCGGGAATTTTCGTGGGAATCTATGCGGGAATCTTGCTGGGAATCTTGGAAGGAATCTTGGGGCAATCTTAGCGGGAATGTTGCTGAGAATCCTTGCGGAAATCTTGGCAGGAATCTTGCCGGGAATATTGGCGGGAATCTTGGCGGGACTCTTGGTTTGAATCTTCGCAGGAATCTTGGCGGGAATGTCGGCGGGAATGCTGGCGGTAATCTTGGCGGGAATCTCGGCGGGAGGCGGGAGTCTTGGCGGGAGTATTGGCGGGAGTCTTGGCGGGAGTCTTGGCGGGAGTCTTGGTGGGAGTCCAGGCGGGAGTCTTGGCGGGAATCTGCTAACAGAGGCCTCTTTTCTCTTGTATTCAGCATGCAGGAGAAAAGTGACCTCTACCATGGGTCGCCAAGAATCCTGGCAAGATTCCCGCCAAGAATCCTGACAAGACGCCTGCCAAGATCCCGTCAAGAATCCTAGCACGATCCCCATCCTTAATCCTGGCAAAATTCCCGCCAAGAATCCTAGCAAGATTCCTGCCAAGACTCCTGGCAAGGTGCCTACCAAGATCCCGTCACCAATCCTGGAAACATTCCTGCTAAGATCCCGCCAAGAATGATAGCAACACTTCCATCACGAATCCTGGCATGATTCCCGCTTAGTCTCCCGGCAAGATTCCCGAAAATAATCCTGGCAAGATTCCCACTAAAAATACCGGCAAGATTCCTGGCAAGATTTCCGTCAAGATTCCCGGAAAGATTCCCGCCAAGATTCCTGCCAAGATTCACGCCAGGATTCCCCCCAAGATTCCCGCCAAGACTCCAACCAAGACTCCCGTCAAGATTCCCGCCAAGATTTCCGCCAAGAATTCCGCCAAGATCCGAGCCAAATTCCAGCCAAGAATCCTGGAGAGATTCCCGCCTTCCCTTCTAACAGAGGCCTCTTTTCTCTTGTATTCAGCGTGTGGGAGAAAAGAGACCTCTGCCATGGGTCGTCAAGAATCCCGCCAAGATTCTCAGCAAGTTTCCCGCCAACATTCCCGCCAAGATTCTCACTAAGATTCCAAGCAAGACTCCCGGCAAGAGTCCCGCCAAGATTCCCGCCAAGATTCCCAGTAAGATCCCCGGTAAGATTTCCGCCAAGATTTCCGCTAAGACACCCGCCAATACTCCCGCCAAGATTCCCCCCAAAATTCCTGCCAAGATTCCCGCAGAGATTTTCGCCAAGATTCCCGCCATGATTCCTGCCAAGATTCCCGGCATGATTCCCGCCAAGATTCCCGGCAAGGGTCCCGCCAAGATTCCCGCCAACAGTCCCGCAAGGATTAACGGTAAGATTCCCGGTAAGATTCCCGCCAGGATTCCCGCCAAGATTCCTGCCAAGACTCCCGCCAAGACTCTTGCCAAGACTCCCGCCAAGATTCCCGCCAAGACTCCCGCCAAGACTCTCGCCAAGACTCCCACCAAAATTCCCGCCAAGGTTCTGGAGGGAAGAATACCGCCAAGATTTCCGCCAAGTATGCCGCCAAGACTTCCGCCGAGATTCCCTTTACGTTTTCAATGCTTGTTTTATTGATATGTGGGTACTTGAGCCTGAGCATTAGCTATTCCGCCTAGATTCCCTTAAAGATTCCTGCCAAGATTCCCGGCAAGATTCCCGCGACGATTTCCGCCAAGATTCCCAGCAAGATTCCCGCCAAGAGTCCCTCCAAGATTCCCGGTAAGATTCCCGCCAAGATTCCCACCAAGATCCCCGCAAAGATTCCCGCCAAGATTCCCGTAAAAATTCCCGTTAAGATTCCCGCAAAGATTTTCCATTCCCGCCGAGAATCCTGGTAAGATTCCTGCCAAGATTCTCGCCAAGACTCCCGCCAAAACTGCCACCAAGATTCTCGCCAAGGTTCTGGAGGTAAGAATCCCGCCAAGATTCCCGCCAAGAATTCCGCCATGAATACCGCTGAGATTCCCGCCAAGATACTAGCCAAGATTCCCGGTAAGATTCCAGGTAAGATTCTCGCCAAGATTCCCGCCAAGACTCCCGCCAAGATTCCCGCCAAGATTCCCGCTAAGATTCCCGCCAAGATTCATGCCAAGACTCCAACCAAGACTCCCGCCAAGACTTTCGCCAAGTCTACCGCCAAGAATCCCACCAAGATTCCCGCCAAGATTCCCGCCAAGATTCCCGCTAAGATTCCCGCCAAGATTCATGCCAAGACTCCAACCAAGACTCCCGCCAAGACTTTCGCCAAGTCTACCGCCAAGATTTCCGCCAAGATTCCCGCCAAGAATCTGTATGGAAGAATCCCGCCAAGATTCCCGCCAAGAATTCCGCCAACACTCCCGCCGAGATTCCCTCCAAGATTCTGCCCAAGATTTCCGCCAAGATTCCCGCCAAAACTCCCGCCAAGATTCCAGGTAAGATTCCTGGCAAGATTCCCGCCAAGACTCCCGCAAAGACTCCTGCCAAGACTCCCGCCAAGAATCTGGAGGGAAGAATCCCGCCAAGATTCCCGCCAAGAATTCCGCCAACACTCCCGCCGAGATTCCCGCCAAGATTCAAGCCAAGATTCCCGCCAAGATTCCAGGTAAGATTCCTGGCAAGATTCCCGCCAAGACTCCCGCAAAGACTCCTGCCAAGACTCCCGCCAAGAATCTGGAGGGAAGAATCCCGCCAAGATTCCCGCCGAGAATTCCACCAACACTCCCGCCGAGATTCCCGCCAAGATTCCCGCCAATATTCCCGCCAAGACTCCCGCCAAGATTCCCGCTAAGATTCCCGCCAATATTCCGGCCAAGATTCCCCGCAAGATTCCCGCTAAGATTCCCGGAAGGATTCCTGCCAAGATTCTTGCCAAGATTCCCGCCAAGATTCCTGCCAAGATTCCCGCCAAGATTCCCGCTAAGATTCTTGCCAAGATTCCCGCCAAGATTCCTTCCAAGATTCCCAGCAAGATTCCCGCCAAGATTCCCGCCAATATTCCCGGTAAGATTCCCGGCAACACTCCCGGCAAAACTCCCGCCAACACTCCCACCAAGACTCCCGGCAAGGCTCCCTGCAAGACTCCCGCCAAGTTTCCCGCAAAGATTCCCACCAAGATTCCCGCCAAGATTCCAAGCAAGACTCCCGCCAAGATTCCCGCCAAGATTCCCGCCAACACTCCCGCCAAGATTACCGCCAAGATTCCCGCAGAGAAACCCGCCAAGATTCCCACCAAGATTCCCCCCAAGATTGCCGGAAAGATTCCAGTTAAGACTCCCGCCAAGACCCCCGCCAAAATTCCCGCCAAGAGTCCCACCAACATTCCCGGTAAGATTCCCGCCAAGATTCCCACCAAGATTCCCGTCAAGATTCCCAACAAGATTCCTACCAAGATTCCCGCCAAGATTTCCGCCAGGATTCCCAACAAGATTCCTACGAAGATCCCGGCAAGATTCCTAGCCAGATTCCCGGCAAGATTCCCTGTAAGATTTCCGCAAACATTCCCGTCAAGATTCCCGCAAAGACTCCCGCCAACACTCCCGCAAGGATTCCCGCCAAGATTCCCGCCATGATTCTCGCCAAGATAACCGCCAAGATTCCCACCAAGATTCCCGTCAAGATTCCGAACAAGATTCCTACCAAGATTCCCGGCAAGATTGCCGCCAAGATTCCCACCAATATTCCCGTCAAGATTCCCGAAAAGATTCCTACCAAGATTCCCGCCAAGATTGCCGCCAAGATTCCCACCAAGATTCCCGTCAAGATTACCAACAATATTCCTACCAAGATTGCCACCAAGATTTTCCATTCCCCCAAGAATCCATTACTGTTAAGATCCCGCCAAGATTCCTGCCAAGAGTCCCGCCAAGAAACCCGGTAAGATTCCCCGCAAAGATTTCCGCCAGAAACTTGACACAAATAATGATAAAATAAAATGATTAAATGATACAATAATATTTCGCTAATTTGTCTTTTAAAGCTTGATACAGAGTCAGAGTTTTGGATATTCTAAGATGTGCTCCATAAGGTTATACTAGTGTACTTAAAAGCACGTTTCATGTATTCAGTTTTTTGTTTAGGTAAAACAAACTTATCTTTGTTTCTAGTATTATAACTGTGTATTTCTGAATGACGTAAGTAGTTCGTATCAAGAATGGCTTTGTTGTACTTTCTTCTCTGCTGTAATGTCGACCAGTTGAGCTTAGCTCGTACTGAGGCAGACGGGTTGCGATTGTCAGTCAAGAGGATAACTCTTCCAGCACGATTTTGCAGCCTCTATAGTCGTAGAGATGATGTCTCGCTGCATGTGTCCCAGACTACTCCGCGGTGGTCAAATAAGGGCTGAATAGTTGACTTATACACGGTTTGAGCTAATGGTAATGTAAGGCAAGGCATTATGCGTTTAAGGATACCGATTCTTGAGGAGACCTTGTTGCACAAGTAGTCGATATGACTTGACCAAGAAATATTACTGTCGAGTACAATTCCAAGGTATTTGAAGGTCTCTACTCTCTTTATTGCGACCCCATTTAGCATTAATGTGCCAAATTGAACACAGTTAAGTCTCTGTGGTGAACCAATGACCATGTACTCACATTTCTTGGGGTTTAACACTAATCCATTCGATTTGATCCATCTGGATATATTTTCAAGATCATCATTAAGCCTTCTCAGGATCTCGTCTGTATTATTAGAAGAATAATACAAGGCAGTGTCGTCGGCAAACATATTAACAGTGGAGTGAGAGATACAAGAAGGGAGGTCATTTATGTAGACCAAGAAAAGTAGAGGCCCCAGGGCCGAGCCTTGGGGAACCCCTGATAAGATATGTTCGGTGGACGAAAGCAAACCGTTGAAAAATACTTGCTGTTGTCGATTGTCAAGATATTGTCAAGTTATTCAGTAATAGATTCATCAAAATCGCTATATCAGTTGACGCTTGGCTCCAAAACGAGAAAATTGGGGGACAAAAACGATAATGGCAGGAATCTTGCCAGGATTCTTGGCGGGAAGGGAAAATCTTCGTGGCCTAAATCTTGGCGGGATCTTGGCGGGAATCTTGCCAGCATTCTTTTTAAAAACTCCATTTACGAACTCTGACGGCGGCTTCATCAGAGACTGGTTCGACCCATGGCAGAGGTCTCTTTTCTGCCGCACGCTTTTCTGAGAAAAGAGGCCTCTGTTAGGGAATCTTGCCAGGATTCTTGGCGGGAAGGGAAACTCTTGGTGGCCTAAATCTTGGCGGGATCCTGGCGGGAATCTTGCCAGGATATTTTTTTTAAAAACTCCGTAGACTCCTATCAGATCAACATATAACCCCTTAAAATTACAAATTGCTTTACAGCTCAACCATTGAGAACAATAATAATAACACTTCTAAAAACATTTATAAAAGAAGATGGAAAAGAGAGACGAAAAACAAAAAAAACAAAAAAAACAAAAAAACCACTATAGGTGCCACTAGAAGAAGTCGAACCCGGGTTATTTACATCAGCGCCAATAACAATGACCTCCAGTTCACTGAGGTTCAGCATAGCTAATGAGGTAAAAATAGTGTATTTATTGCAAAAAAACTAAGCACACTTGTTTTCGCTTCGATGAATATTTCTGCTAAGTGTTTGAGAAAGGAAACATTTATCAAACGATGTAGATTTTCTCGCATAAACGTTAATGGAGTCTCGGTGAAATGTGTGGAGTAAAAATAATCTGTTTACGAATACGTCATTTGAAACATAAAAAAGAGAGTAAGGTTTCTGCGGTCAGTTTCTCGGCGTCACGTAAGTAAAACTAAAATTGCTTATCATTCAAAAACTAATGACCAGAAATTGAGATATTGTGTGTAAAATGGGGTTGACAGGCCTGCACGACTCCCCAGCGAGTGTTTTAGCCCTTATTCACAGTTTGGCTCTGACGAGTATGTCCTTGACCGAACGCCCTCTTTTGAACGATATGAAGGGCGGCTCCTTGTAGCTTTCGCTAAGGAATGGTTTTTGTACTATTAAATGCCAGTTTTCAAGAGGATTTGGTTTAGGTTTTACACCGATGGTTCATATTGTGTGACAAAAGGCAAGATTCGAGTTTTTTTCTTTTATTGTTGTTGGAGAGCTAGCTTCCTGTCTTCAAATTTAACTTCAGCGAGGGCCATTTCAATAAGATTTTTTGGATAGCTTCTCTTTAGTAAATGTGTTCTGAAGTTTTTGATTCTCTCTTCAAACAACTGTTTAGAAGAGTTTGTTCTTAGAAGTCTTAGAGCTTCTCCTTTGATGAAGCATTTTTAACTCCCGGTGGGTGAGACGAACAGAAATGTGTGTATTGGAACGTCTCAGTAGGCTTAAAATGAGTGCGCACGTCAAGGATTGCGCATTTTTGGAATCTTTCGCCTTTATAGATGTTGATATCCAGGAATGTTGTTTCCATTTCGGAAATTTCAGCCGTAAATTTAATCGTGCGGTTTGAATGCGCTTTGGCTTAGGATCTCCATTTCTACCTTGCTCATGAAGATGTTAGGCAACCGACATTTTTGAGCCCATTTTTGAGCCCATTGCCGTACCGTGTGTTTGCAGGTAGTTTTTTCCAGTAAATCGGAATGAGTTTTCTTGTAGGATAAGCCTTAGCGCCTGCTCGAGTAATCGCGTAGGGATAGGAGGTTTATTGTTGTAGAATGTCTCGTATGCTGTGCATACTGTTTGAATTCCCTCCTCTTGTGGTATATTTGTATAGAGGCTCGTTACGTCCTTTGAAACAAGCGTAGCGTCCGCTGGGACTTTCGTTTCCTCTATGAAATTAACGAAGTCGGTAGTATATTTGAGACAAGAGTTCTGTTGTTGAGCTATAGGCTGAAGTAATTTGTCAACCAATGATGAAAGCTTCTCTGTTGGGCCTTCACACCCTGATATTAGGGGACTTTAGATTTGAGTACGAGTACGAGATCGAGAACGAGTACGACTTTTAAATTTCAAACCCGTCGCCTTCACAGAGCCCTTACTCTGCCTTATTGCTTAATAACAGAAAAGGAGATTTTAGAAACAGGATTTATGTACGGAGTGATTATGTAAGGCGCGCGAGCTAGATTTAAAAAGTCGTACTCGTCCTAAATCTCGTACTCGTTGTCAAATCTAAAGCTCCCTAATATTATTGGTCTGCCGACCGGGGTCGGTTTGTGTATCTTGGTGAGGGTGTAGAATTCTGGAATGCGAGGCGGATTTGGTGTTTGACAAAGCCATATTTTAGTCATTTCATCTATGTGATTCCCATTGTATCGATCGTTTATAAGTTGTTGAACTTTGCGGTATGTGTCAACTACCATGGGTGTCTCAAGAGGCCCGTAGTGGTCTTCGTTATCCAGTTGGATTTGGCCTTCGTTTATTTTATCTTGAGTGTTCATGACAACAGTTGTTGTTCCTTTTTCGGCCTTTTTGATAGTAAATAAACGACCTGTCAAAGTCTCAGGGGTGTGTGATGCCCCGCACCCCCGTGGGGGAGGGGGTGGGGGTACTGCCTTATATTAGCTACATAGGTATATGCGTCCCCAAAGAGTATGGTTTTTCAGCTGTTTTGGTCTGAAATAGGGTATCAATTTTGACCATTTTGGTTTGAAATAGGGTATGTTTTGTGCGCTCTTGTGTTGAATTCGGTATGTTTTTTCGAAGAAGCTACTTCTTCTTCTTCTTTAGCCTTTAAGACCATCAAGAAAAGCCCTTCTTTTTTGTCTTTTAATTATTTTTACGCCAACTGTGTACGTGAAATAGGTCTGAAATAGGGTATCAAATTTTTGGTCAGGTCTGAAATAGGGTAGAGAAAATCGCAGATTTTGGTCTGAAATAGGGTAAGGTTTTAAGGGAGCGGGCCGGACACCCCCACCCAATTTTTCTGGGAGTACCCCCCCCCCCCCCCCCACCTCGGGTCCCCTACTTGAGTTATTCAACAAAATGTACAACCGCTCAAAATTAGTTTAGTATGGAGCGGCCTAGGGAAACACGGCAGTCTAATTGAAAACATCTGGAGTTAAGTTCCGTCATGTTAAAAGCTTTCTTCTCGCTGTTGAACTTGCAAACATTGGTATGGACACTTCTCTTCACATATTAGTTGTTCAGACTTCAAACACACAAGTTGAATCGATGTTTGCCGATACGTGACAACAGGCATCATTCATGAGTTCGTGTCTGTTTGTTTGCAGTGTATATCCATAGACCCCTATAAACATATATCCCTTGAAAATTGCTTTACAGCTCAACCATTTATAACTTACAATAATTATAACACTTGCAAAAAAAAATATAAAAAAGATGATGAAAATAAAGGAACGCAAAAAAAAAGAGGTTCCGAAAGCGGGAATCGAACCTGGGAACATCTGCATCAGAAGCGGTAAAGATGACCGCGAGACGCGGGAAGCCCGAGTAAAAACGGAGTTCATTTTCAAACTCGAACGGCGTTCCTCGCCCGAGTAAAAAAAATTTCAGGATGTTTACTCAAACATGCTCCTTAGGTAATCTCTATGTTTTGAAGGAAAGTCCCAGAACCTGCCGCTTTGAGACTAGAAGTATTTTGATTGATGGTAAGGTGATTTCTTACACGGCTGCGGCAACCTGTGATAATTTTGCACATGCATATCTTGTTTTATTAAAGGTAGCATAACGGCCGCTTTCATGTTCGCCGCATGCAAATTTGAGCTGCTTGATTGTGAAAAAACAAATAGCACGTTTACCGGCCTGCGTTTGTTGCGTCTTCAGTAAATCATAAGACGTTTCAGTGGACGGTTCGTTTATTACTTTACTTTGCTTTGCTCCCCAGATATTTAGCAGGAACTTTCAATTTAGCAGAACCTGGTTTAACAGCAGTCTTGCATCTAAATTAAGAAAGCAGTGTAGGAAAATAAATTCCACACCAAGAATACAGATATACAAATACAAAATAAAGTTAAATTAATCAACACCCGCCGGTTACCTTCTCGAGTAGAAACAAGCCTTGAAAATTGTGAAGAAGTGCGTTTCGGCACTTTTTTACGAGAAGACACCGATTTTAACTTGGATAATACCACCTCGTGTCGTCCAGGCGATAATCCGGGGGAACTGTATAGAAGAATGTTGTCCGCCATGTTTGCTCGACCATGTGGCGTTAGGAAATTTTTTACGGCTCGCGTCTCGCGCCAAGCAATCTCGCTCCAGTCCTCCCAGCCGAAAAGGGCGGGAATATGAAGACGAACAATGGAGGGACATCTCTCTATGGAAATTTTTCTTCTTGTTATTCATGCTCTTCCATCACCTT
>JAEMWC010000115.1:1307500-1402500 GCA_016490735.1 Pachyseris speciosa | reverse complement strand
TCATGTTCGCCGCAAATTTGAGCTGCTTGATTGTGAAAAAACACATAGTACGTTTACCGGCCTGCGTTTGTTGCATCTTCAGTAAATCATAAGACGTTTCAGTGGACGGTTCGTTTAATACTTTACTTTGCTCCCCAGATATTTTTACAGGAACTTTCAATTTAGCAGAACCTGCAGGTTTACCAACAGTCTTGCATCTAAATTAAGCTAGTAGTTTAGGAAAATATATTCAACACCAACAATACAGATATATAAATACAAAATAAAGTTAAATTAATCAACATCCGCCGGTTACCTTCTCGAGTAGAAACAAGCCTTAAAAATTGTGAAGAAGTGCGTTTCGGCACTTTTTTACGCTTGAGGGGCTTACTAGGTGGGATCAAATTTTTTAAGGTGTGCCTTCTGGGATTACGCAACCCTGCCCTGCCCTGCCGGGTCCTCAAACGGATCTAATTCCCAATTCCGCGCCCTCGTAAGATCTCTGTGATGATATGGTGGACCAGGGACACAACTTATAAGGAAACGTCGATCTATAATGTTGTTTCTTCGGCAAGGCATCTTTGGACAGTAAATGGTCGATTCACCCTTAACTGTACAATTCCAGTCGTATTGAAGTTCGCAGCTAGACGGGAGTTTCGCATAATATTAATGTTTTCAATCCCCAGCATCTTGATTATAACCCTCCTGAATTTTCTGTTAAGAAATCCGAACATGACTGGATTGAGAGCGGAACCCAGCTGCATGGAGAACGTACCTGCCAGCCAGATTTCGCGCGAGAACCGCGCATGCCTCAAGCTTGCGTTATTCATAATACCTTGAGGCAACCAATACAAAGCGTATAAACTGGTTACGATCATGACATTCTTTGCGATGTAAAGATCTTCTTTTTCGATTGCCATCCTCCTTAGTCTTCTATAAAAGCTACGTTTACAAGCTTCACCGCGACCTGCTCCAGATTTCACGACCGCATTGTTTTGGTTCAATGTAAAAGAAACCTGCCTTCGATGTAACCGAACGGAAGAAAAAATGGCGTAGTTTAAACATATTGCTGTTGCAAAAACAATGTCTTCAAACCCCGTGATGATGATAAAAATTGTCGAATTCTCCCTTGAGACAACACAAATAGCTTCTTTGGCATGGAATCTCACAATTTCGTTCGCTATTAACGGAGAAAGACAAAGACATAAAGAAATGATCCAAGTTGCTGCCAGAAAGATGCAGGTTGAATTCTTGGTAAAGATAGGAAAGTGCTTTTTGTAGCGAACTATGACGGAGTAACGGTTAAGGCTTATTAACATGACGCTAAGATGAGAGTTTGTGAAGAGAAATGACTTTAAAATCGCTTGGTATTTGCAACCTTCAGGCCCGAGAACCCAACCTCCAGAAATCAGAACCGAAACAAATAAAGGGTGAATCGTGATAGCAGCAAGGGTGTCGATAATCGACAAATTTAACACCAGCAAATTCGAAATCGTTCGCAGCGTCTTGTCCTTGCCAAACGCCGCAATGATCAGCGTGTTCCCAAGCATTGCAAGAATCGTAAAGGCAATTGCAGAAACTGTTTCAATCGCCGTTGATGCCGCGGATCTATTCATTGACAAGTCATCATTTGTGTAACCGTCTTGCATTCTTGCCAGCCTGTGATCAGCCTTGTTACCAATGATTTTGCTTTCGCCTTCAGTTGACAATCAGCTCCCAAGGCAAGGCTCTCGTCTCACACCCGAACTGAGTATTTTTTTAAGTACAATCTGGTGCTTTTCTCTGTTGTGGGCTGAGGCAGTCTTGTCCGCGTTTTCCCCGAAGATTAATGTTACCTCTTCGACCTCAGTTTGAACAAACGTTATGACTGATTTTAAGAAAGGCGACTAAAGATTCCCTGTCGTTTAAAAAAAAAATTGATTATACTTTTAAAGGATTGATGTTTAATCGGTTTTAGTAAAAGCCTGCAAAGGAAATGAAACCGCCGTTACTTTCAGTCGTGTCGGTCATTTAGCGATCAGTTTTGTGTGCGGAATTGCAAAGAACAACTTAACAAATATCGATTAAGGATAAACAAATTTAATTGTTTAATTCCAAACACGTGCTGTTTTCAAAGACCCATAGTGTGAAAATCCGAGAAGGGCAAGAAGGAAGTTGCAAAGGGTTTTTCTACTCCGCTTGAATTCTACAGTAGCCATTTGCAGGTGTCTCGGATAAATGCAGCATTGATTTCGCCGGAATTACTTTATTCCAGGATTAGGCACGTGAAGGGGCGGAAAAATTTCCAGCCCAAGGTGAAGCGGACAGCGTAAAGTGAATTTTTCACTCCTAGAAGATTCGAAAAAGAGATATTGAATTTTAAATTATAACGTCTCCACTTAGGCGGTGGATGAAAATTCCACACGCCGACGTACGGAGAAAACTATAAATCAAAGGAATTACACTACCATGTTACATAACAGATATTTTGTGATTAAAAGTTTCTCTTTGCACGTGACAAACTCGGCTGTTATTAACAGCAATTGATTGGTGGGTGTTTTAAACAATTTTTTCGGTTAAGGGTACTCAAAGTCCGGAGAAAGGAAACTTCCTTCAAAATTTTATCAGTAATCTCAGTTTAAAGTGAATGTGTAAGCGTTTTATGTTTGGGCAAATTACTAATCATTATTCTCATTGACGAAAACGGCTGTAGAAGGTTTGATATTATTACCATCAAGATTTCTTAACACTGCAGTTGGTTCAGTTTCCATATAATCCATGGCTACGATCAGATTTGCATCGAGGGGAGCAAATGATCTTTGCGGTCAAAATACAGTTGCATTTCTTTGTGATCTATGATCGCGTTTATTTCGAAAGAAACAACCTAATTTACTTTTGAAATATACAAAGCGTTTTTCCTTGTTTTTTTTTTTTTTTTTTTTTTTTTGAGGTTTTCATCTTGGAAGCAGAGTGGATGGACCAACACGTGCGAAGTGTGCCCGCTGTCGCGATCTCCGACTGTGCGTGGTTGCCAACACTGATCTGTCAGTTTTTACTTTTTGAGGAAACAGAAGCCAGGTAAAATAAACAGACTCTCCGGGGGTGGATTAATGTTCGTCTCTATTTTCATGGAACGTAAAAAAATATTAATGCAATTTTGTTGCTGATCGTGAGGACGAAAAGTCAAATGTTGGTGAATTAGTGAGAGATTCAGGGGCTTCACTCGTTGAATTAGTTGTCAGAAGCTTCTAACAACTTTGATAACCGTGTATCGAGTCCAAAAAGAATACTTCATTACGCAACTTTTAGTGTCTTGAAATCTTGACGTTATCCGAGAACAAAAACAGAAGTAATTTCAGAAGCGGAAAATCTTGCTTCTCAGTATAATGGAAAGATGTTTGCAAATAACACTGAAATAAGTGCAATTAAAAATGTTGTCGATCCAAAATGCTAAATACTGCTTCCGAATAGCAGAAGAATTAACAGGGATATTTCACAGTCACCAAAAACTGAACAAGTCACTTCTTTTCAAACTTGGACCTTAAATGTTTAAGAAATACCGGTTGTTTTTTATACCATATTTCTCGTTAAGTGAGGATTTTGGCGAGTAGTCGCCACATTTCAGCTTATTCCAAGAAAGACCGTTCCGTTTCTCATGTTATGGACATTTTTGCGAAAGCGGATAGCACATCACGAAACTGGGAGATAAGCGAACTAACCTAAAACGGTGACAACAAGGAACGAGATAGACGTAAATCAATCTTGGGGGAATTTCCCTACTGCTTTTTTTTTGCGTAGGATTGATTTTGTTATTTTCGCAAATTGTAAGATGATAGTAGTACAAATTTTCCCTCGAACGTAATCTACTGCAGAGAGAAAATGTGCAGTGAATTATAACTTGCTAACTCAAATATGGGGGCGGAAGAAGGCGATATGTATACAGAAATAAATAAATAACGGGGATTAGTTTCTGACTAAACTGTGATGCTGCATCGGTGGGGGTGTGAAACACGAAAATTTGGTTTATCAGCGGAGTTGATAATGTAAATTGACCACCGTAAAGAGATTCAAAAAACCTAACGTTTCGAGCGTTAGCTCTTCTTCAGAGCGAAGTTAGCCTTTCGCTATGGCT
Organism: Pachyseris speciosa; assembly: GCA_016490735.1. Taxonomy (NCBI): domain Eukaryota; kingdom Metazoa; phylum Cnidaria; class Anthozoa; order Scleractinia; family Pachyseridae; genus Pachyseris; species Pachyseris speciosa. Next base: position 1,398,410 of record JAEMWC010000115.1, on the reverse strand, counting down.
AAGGGCTAACGCTCGAAACGTCAGCGATATGTATATACCTTGCTCTTGCCAGTTGAAGTTGTTTTATTTTCGAACCTAACGGCACAGAAATTCACAGAAATGAAGACGACTGCCCAAGTTTATAAAATCAAGGTATAATGAGGTGTTTTGTTGAGTTTGTTTCGAATTGATTCAGTTACGTAACCAGCGCGTTAACTAGTTGCGTAACAATGCGAAGCAAACAGCCACCCGTGATCAGCACTTTAAACTGAACGTGGTTCAGTTGACTTAAGTAAAACAGTGCTTTTAGCCTCTGTTTTGAACGTTTTCAAAAGCACTTGATTCTAACCACCTGTCAACTCCAGTTCCTTTTAGCAGACATCACACCGGGGAGGAGATCTATTGGACCTGAAACAACATTTTAACACGAGAGCCAATGATGAAAAGCCGGCATCTTATTATTTAGTTTCGAGTTTCGTTAGGATCACGAATTGCGAATTGCCAGGTGGAAATGAGAATTCAAGTTAGCAGTTACAATAGCAAAACTTGGTCTTATGAGTTATTTGAAACTCGATATTTTCTCGCGACCAGAAAAATGACCGGCAGCAGGATGCAGTTATGCCGTTATATTTTCGCGTTGCTATTTTAGCACGTCGTTAAGTTTCCACAGGAAAGGAACTGATGTGTATCAATCAACTGCTAGCCAAAACATACGTATTTGGTAGCAATATCAAATCCTGTGTGTAGACATCAAAGGAATAGGAGACGTCTGCACGCCGGCTACAATATTATTGACAATTAAAGTACATTATGGACTGCAGCTGGAAGCCACATTTTGCCCAAGTTTTGCACAATAGACCTTTCCACGTTTTTTCGATGTTTTAATGCACCTGTCAATGTTAGTCTCGAGGGGGGGGGAGGAGGATACGGGATGGGGTGGGGACTTTGATCTGAAACGCAAATTTTGTGTCAAACCTCCCCACCCTTGGGTAAAGTTTAGAGTTCAAAGTTCCCTACTGTAGGGATTGAGATCCAAGAGGTTGACCTCTTAAATGCTTAAACAATACACACACTCCAGGTTGAAAAATCACAGTTTTTTTCTTTTAACAACGGGAATGAAAGAACACTGGAAGAAACCGATGGTTGAAGAAACCGATGTTTATCGGTAACAATAGTGATTAGATTGGGCAAATTTTCATTACCTTTCATTCCTCCATCTTGTTCGCGCCTCACGGTGACCTCTGGGTATTTTCATGATGGAAAAGTCGTATTTTCATGATGGCAAAAGTCGTATAATTTCAATTAATTAATCAATTAATTAATTTTGATAATTTTATCAAAATCAAAAATTAATCTCAAAATCAAAATTTATCGTTAATTGTTACCCACCTCGAATAGCTATGCTAACTGTGGGTAACAAATATTGTACAGTTGTTGCTTTCCAGAGCTTATGACAATTCCGCGTTAACAATCAGATTGAATAAATTGAATTGAAATTGAATCCAGGCTCTGCTTTGTCGACCAGTCCAAGCCCGGGAAACGGTCTTTTTTTTTTAATATTTCTTCAGTTTTGAAGTTTGATCAAACTTCCCCACCCTGGGGCTACCATTCTCTTCAAGTTGTCAAAATTCCCCACCCAGGGCATGAGATGTCGATCAAAGTACCCACCTCATCCCGTATTCGAAGCCGTTGAAGACGCGGAAAATGTTATCATCGACCGCGTAAATTTTAATCAGCAACGGTTTTTCACTAGCTATTTTCACGAGTTCAAACCGCTCGACAAGTCATCAGCTTAACATGTTAGCGAATATGTGTTTTGTTCTTCTTTTTTTCCACGTAGTAGTAAACCTGTTATGTAACAGTTTGAGGGCAATAGCCTGGAAAGCGTGAACGATGGAGGAGCGCGCGAGAGAATTTCAACCTTGTTCCCAGGGTCTCTGGGGACGGGAAGAGGAGAGACCCTGGGAATCAGGTTGAGAGAACTTCACTTTTACCTCCTTCTCCCATGTCAAACGCTGAGCAAATTACGCCCGTTAGGCAGGCGAACTAAACGAAAAAAAAAAGACAAAAAAAACAAAAAAAAAAACAAGAAAGTTCTAAAGAGACGCCAGTAGAAATTGCCGCCTCGATCACAGCTTAATAGAGTGATGTAGCCGATCGTTCCAGTTTCCTTTATGGTCCACGCAAAGCTAAATACCAGGCCACTGTAGTGGTAGCTATTTCAAACTCTCTTCCTTTCGTAATCGCGCATGATAAGTATTTTATGTGCTCTTTGATCTCGTTTTAAGTAGGTTTTATACAGTTTTTTTACGAATTAAGTAGTCTAGATAATTTTTATAATTTTATTTTAAGCGCTGATGAAAATAGCAATATTGATATCGGCGCTATATAAGTTTTGTTGTTGTTGTTGTTATTATTATTATTATTATTATTATTATTATTATTATTTTAAAGCTTTAGGTTAAACATGAACACAACGGTTTCGAAATACGAGGGTTATGGTTTTGCTGAAAGTGTACATAAAAATTTAAGAGTGCGTTTTTTTAAAAACAGTTTTTATCCTTGCAAATAGTTTTGTTGTAAATATGTTCTTCATGATATTCTTGAATAAATTATTATTATTATTATTATTATAAAAAATTTAAAAAAATTATTATTATTATTATTATTATTATTATTATTACTATATAGCAAAAGTGTTGAAATCCTTAGAAACAAAGCGACTTTCTTTAATCTTTCAGACATGTTTCGACGGTACATCCGTCATCGTCAGTGTGACAGTAACGATAGTTCGTTACATAGTGTTACGATAACAAGTGTTCGTTGTAACATGTTACAACGAACACTTGTTATCGTAACACTGTAACGAACTATGACGGATGTACCGTCGAAACATGTCTGAAAGATTAAAGAAAGTCGCTTTGTTTCTAAGGATTTCAACACTTTTATTTGCTGTTATCTCGACCTTTTGGATCTATTATTATATACCTGAGACAACCCTCCCGCCCGAGTTACCCTGGGCGAGCTACGTTCTACCAGCCGTTTACATGAAGTGGGCGAGACAACTCGGGAAGGCGAGTTGTCTCCCCTCGGTAGGTGCGGTAACCCTGGAAAGCGGGACAACACTTTGTCTCGCCTACCTGGGACGAGACGGTCTAAAATTAAATATGCGAGTATGCGAAAAAAAAAGATATTTCGGTCCAAGTTTTGGTTTGAAAAACACAAGGAATTAAATGAACCTATATAAAGGAAATTTTCAATCAATATTGACGATATTCAATCAAAGAGCGACCAAATACAAAGAGGGACAAAGTAGGGTCACGCATTTCATATAAACGGGCCCTAAGTGCTGACCTGTCTGATTTCATCGTTGTTCTGTGCTATTTTCACCAAGACGGTTCTGCTCGATAGCTCTACCTAGTTTTCTACTCAGTCTCAGTCGGCTCAGTCTTTTTCTTCTTGTTATCAGTTTGTTCAAATTGTGAGTACCGTAAAAGCTCTATTAACCCCACCCCCCCCCCCCGTCTCTATTAACCCCCTCTGTCATAAGGCCCCCGTTTGGAAGTTAGTTTTTGTAATAAGTCCCCCTTTTATGGGAAATGAGTGTCCCTCCTATTCCCTCTTACGAAATCCACATCATGCGGTCCAGTTGGTTTCTTCTTAAACAAATATACACTCAAACAAATACTGTCTGTTTGCTGCTCTTTATTAAGCCACTGGCACCGTGCCGGCCAAAACCGGCCGCACAGAACCACGTCCCTTGTACCGCTTGTGACGTCATCAGCTTTAATGCTCATGGACAACTTTTACATGTAGCATGTGTAGGGGAAGAGATCTTTCAAACCATACCCAAATGAGCACGATTCCGTCAAACAGGCCGGAGAAAACGCGAAAAAACCAAGTGATGTCGAGCCGAAAATTTGAATGAAAATCTTGTTCCACTACCCACATGCACTTCCTTCCACCTAATCCTATAATCCTAAACGTTTTCCACAAATCTTCCCCACCCCCCTCCGGAAAGGAAGCCTAGGAAATGCCCAGCAAGACAAAAAGAAAGCGAGGCAAGAAAATCGAAAGAAAAGGGGAGGAGAGAAAGTGAAACTTTTGAACCCCAACACTTTTGGAAAGATATTAGCATCAGGAACAGAAGGGCGCGATGATCTCCACCAGCAAACAGAGTTTTGGGCAGTTTTGGTTGTTTTTGGCTAGAATCTGGCCAGAAAACGGCTCGACGAGCTTCAAAAGGTGTTTTTCGGAAAAATGCTCGGTAGTCAATGGGTTTAACATTTCACTGCAGTTGTTCGAGTTTTTTACAAAAACTATTTTAAGGCGAAAACGGTGTGTTTGAGATTTGAAATAAGCCCCCACCGTTAATGAGGTCTGAAATTAAATAAGCCCCCCGAGGCTTAATAGAACTTTTACGGTAAGTAAGTAAAATTACTTCTCGGGGGGAAAAGAAACTAGACTATTTTATGGCGATTTTTCTAAGACACAATGAAAAAACTTGAAAACGTTCGCCTAATTTTTGCAAGTAGCAATCCGTTTTCTCCCCGTCATGATTCGTCATCTATGGCCATAGGCAAAATGTTTCAAGGCGCGTACTATGCACTTCATAAAAAAAACTGCAACATTTTTTAACCCTTTTACGCAATTTACACCAACAGCCCCAGTCACATCCTGAATAAAGCCGTTTCCGGATTACAACCGTTTAAATGAAGTCATTGAAACGTTCCTTTGAAATTCGAGTAAACCTCATGCTCATGACGTTGTTGAAAGCGAGGAAATGTAGGTGAAAACTATGAAACTTTCATGTGCACCAAGGAAACGCAATAGCCATGAAATTGTACTCCAATTTGGTCAGTGACAAAGCTATTGCGCCATTACTGTTGCTGCCCAAAAACCGCTCTCAGCTTAAATTCTTCAGCCACAGCGTACCAAAACATTCATTTTGCCTTGGTTCTAGGGTTAGAAAAACAGCACATTTGATATCACAGCTCGCTAGGAAGTAACCTGTCCATCTGCCAACAAGTATGAATGGCAAGGGCTCTCTAAGTTCTTAGACCAGTATATAATTATAATCACTTTCTGTCGATTTCAACGTTGCCAAATGACTCGACAACAAAGCCTTTTGGAATCATCCAAAAGAAAAAAAAACCTTAAAGGATTAAAGGTTCCATTTGTGGAAATAAACTTATCCAAATAACGCGACAGTGCTCTTTAATATGTACCTTCATTAGAAGTGGCTTTAAATCTGTTACGTATTATAGTTGAAACACTCGTGATTACAACAAGTTTCCAGGTTTCTATATCCTGAATTCTGGCCTCGCTTTGCAACAAAATTTAGTAGTGAAGTGTGACCTTTCGAATAAGACCTATGGAAAGAAATTTCACATTATGTGTGACATTTCTATAAATAAATTACAGAAAACTAAAAGACGGCAAATCTTGTAATTTGGCGCTCTTTTAAGGTAGAGCCTTAAAGATTTTTTAAGAGGACCCCAAGTGCTTCTTTGGTCTTGATAACACGCGGTATCTTAATCTGATTGGCAGCTGCTGGGTTGATACGAAGGAGATGCGTCCTCAGTTCTTTAAAGGTTCCTTCTTCGACTGTAAATAGATGAAGGCGAGATATACTGCCTTTCTGTCGGAACGATTCGTAGACTGGACTGAACTTACATAAGGCATTGTCGAGCTGCAAGATAAAACAAAGGAAAATTAAAACAAAAACTCCCAATTAACTCACACCGCAATTCATGCCCGCTTGAACCCAGATTTAGAGACTTTACCTTAGTTTCTAGGCTCTTTCTCTCTTCATCCCCCAGTCCTCCTCCACTCAGCTCCAAAAACACAACATAAAACGGAGCAGAACCTTTGACGTCAACTCTGATCGCGTGGCCATCGTCATCAAACATGATGCTTTCGGCGCATGTGTAGTCCACTAAACGAGACCGCTGTTCTTGATCACTGAGTGCGCATGTAAGTGCATCGTAAAAGACTCGTTCCGAAGTCTTCTCTGCTCTGACATTTAGGATTTGTCCCTGACGATACTGGTACTCGATCACAGGGCAGTTGTTATGGAAACGGGCAATCTTGATAACGTCTCCTATTCTGTAACGATACAAGCCACTGAGGTTTGTCACCACGAGCTCATAGAGTTTGCCAACTTCAGTATTTTCACCGAAAACCGTCTGAGGAAAAGAAACCGTTATGTACGAATCCGTTATGTACGAATCACTGAATCACACTCGTCATTAAACAAACCTGACTCCCGCTACGCGGTCGTCCAATTTTGCTAATCAGTCGTACGATTACAGACGGATTGGACTCCACTCAGTCCTATTACGATTAGTAATTGCGTCAATAACAAAATGCTCGAATATGATTGGTTCATAACAGCCTTTATTTGTGTCTTAATTGGCTGCTTCAGGTCCAAACTGTCCAATTTGAGCTGTCCGATTACAAACCTTATTTGGTTATGTTGAGCAGAGCAGTAGCAGTAGCAGTATCTTTGTGCTTTGTAAAATAGCAACCATTTCCGGTGTTGCATAATTTGGATTCGAACCGTTGGTTATTTTGTACAATACGTTTTACAATTTAGAAAGTTGACCTCTAGAGTTTCTCGCATTTTGTTATTGACACAATGAATTGGTAATCGCACTTCCTGTCGTACAATTCAGGGGTAATCGTGTTCGTAATTTCAGATCAGCCTCGCGCTACACGCTCGGCCAATTTGAAATCACTCGTCCGATTACTCTCTGAATTGTACTCCACAGTCCTATTACCATTACTTATCACGTCTCTAGGTGACGGGTGAGGAGCCATTTTAAAGGCAAAGGCTTACAGAAGTCGACTGCAGTAGAGCAAACGACCATATTGGAGTTGACAACCATCCTTAGGGGTAAGGTTTCGATCTTTTTTCACACTAAGAACTGAAGCTTTATAGATTACACCCCAATCCCCCACCCACCCATCCCAACCACCACACACATTGCAAACGATCAAAATCATGCAAAAACGAAGATTAATAGGACATCGTCTCTTGAAACTGGGAATTTAATACCTTCTCGAGCAACAACCGAGAAAAAACTTCACATTTTATTTTGCTTGTCCGCGTTGAATGATGATGAACAATCGAAAGCGGAGACCACAGCGGGTAACAGTCACTGAAAAGGAGTTCTTTCGTTTCTTTTTAAGTAATTAAAACGTACATTTGAAGAGAGTGATAACACACAAAAACCATGCGTGTCTTCGAAAAAAAACCATCACTAAAAATACGTTTTTGAGTGCTTGTCTTTCGATATCCTTAACAAAGAAAAATTAAGAAATTAGCCAGCATATTTAAAATGCTTTTCGAAACTTACTGCATACATACCGGTGGCTGCTCTTGGCTGCTTTCCTCCACAGGAATGAATTCAAAGAACATGGCTCTTGGTACCAGCATGTACACGGGATTTTCTTCTTCTGGCCATATGTTGATTCCCATCAAACCTTCGGTTGCGGCGTAAATTGGTGAATACATTGGCACATCACCCAGGTATTTTTCCTTCAGTTTAGTCGCGTACAGTTCCGAGGACCCTTAAAAAAATAAAAGATATGCAGAGTGTTAATTGACGCAAGCTCTTTGCACTTCCTTGTCAGTGGTAAAACAAATATATTTTTTTCTTGTGCAAAGTCAACTGGAAAGAAAATTCCTGCTGAGAAACTTTCTATAACGTTTGGCATACCTCAGGGGCACCCAACGAGCCAAATCAGCCAAAAGCTGTAGAAAGGCATTTTTAGTACCTTATGGTGTTTGAAGTCTGTTTAAAGTGATGTTTTCAATAGCTAGAAGAATTTCATCTGTTCGGATTCCCTAGCTGAAATTTTAATTGCCGGAAAATGTTAGGGAATAAAATCTTCCTTTGAGAAAATCCTACCTGAAGTTAACTTTCTAGGGAACCATTTTTCTTTCCGTAAATGCTAGCTGTCGTTTTTGACTGCCAAAACCAGCAATAACGACCTTTCCGAAAATCTCTGGGCTATGATTTGCACATTACGAATCTTTTAGGCCACGTTTTACTTAAGAAAATCCGAGTGCACTCTTTAATCGACGCCGAAAGCCCAAGGCGAATTACCCTCCACCGAACAGATATCTACCGAAACTTGTCGTTGGGTGCCCCTGATACCTTGCGAGGTGTTCTTTTATAGGATGTTTGGAACAGTCGAAAATCTCTGTTGCGTTCGTTTTACCCATCCAAGCCAAACAAAAGAGGCAGGGAGTCCACCATTTTGATTATGGAAGGAGGGAAAGAAATAAAATGGCTATTTAGGCAAAAATCAGAAAAACAGAAACACAAACTTTATGACCTTGATAGGTTTTTGTATTCTCCTTGGCCACTGGCTTGGCAAAGCATTAGTCTTAGTCAGGAGAAGCTAGTAATTGATCGTTTATTCATAACAGTTTATACCTGTTGTGCAAGCAAGCATCAGGTTTAGATGAGGCCAAATTCTCCGGACGATGCCATCAAAACCCTTCTCAAATTCTGTCTTCAGCTCTTCAGCGCGTTTCTTATCAGGTTTAAGAAGGCTTTCCAGTTTCCTGGAGGGAAAAATAACAAAAAATAAGTATTAAGTATTGAAAATGGCAAAGATCTGACTGACTAAACAGACTGGCTCAAAAGGATACTCTATTAATTTTTTCTTTGGTGGGAGGATGGGACATGGGGCAGATGGCACTCCTCATTACTAGTTACAATTGAAGGGCTGAGGGCATAAACTGCCTATGTGTAGTTTTAGGTGGTTTTTTTGCATACGTTATTTCTCGAAAACGAAAAAGAAATCGGTGAAAAAAAATACGGGACAATGTTTTTGAATTAAAATGCAGTTCACATGCAAAAGTTTGGACAAATCCAAGCGAACTAAAAAAACGGCCGAAAATTACACATAGGCAGTTTATGCTCTCAGCCCTTCATATGTCTGCCTTATTAACATGCATGAAGCAATGCCCAAGGGTATTCTTTATTTCTTTATTTGAAAACTTAGCGCCAAATGCTCGTAACTGAAGGGTAAAACTGAAACTGGACATGAAATGACTGACAGGTAGAAAGGATTGCTCCATAGTGTGACGTAGACTAAAAGTTTTGGCGGTTAAAACATTGGTACTTACGCAACGTGTCTGCCGAAGCTCCCGACTCGATCCGCGCTAGCTTGTTTGGTTTAATCGAATTATGTCAATTTGCCTGTTCGCTCGGTGATCGAAGGACATCATGAAGTCTTAAGATCCATAAGTCTAACACGGCTGAAAGAAGCCAGTCGTGTTTTCTCTGCTTGCCAAACCATGAAGAGAGAGATGAATTTGACTCTCCGGTTTGGGAGTAGAGATTAAGAGCCGGGCAGAAAAAAAAACTCCGAAAACATCTCTCGTCTCAAAAGCGGCTCGGTTTTGCTAGTCTTGGTCCATTTCTGAAAGGTTGCCGTGCTAGAATTTCCGAAAAGGAGAGGTGTTTTTGGAGTTCAGGGCAAAAAACTGGCTGATGTTTGCAGAGTGTCTTTCGCTCGCGGAGGGCATAACATTCCCACAATTCATTGCGGCCGAAGTGGGCGCTGTCTCCCGGGCCATCGAAGCCGTGAAACAGTTCGTCAAAATTCGGAAACATTACGGAGAATTCATCCGAGAGAGGGAAGTCAGCATGACGAGAAGTCCGTCCGTTTTCGATGACTATCTTGAAAACAATCCGGGGAAAAGTTGCATGGGCGCGCGTGGAAAATATTACTCGTGGTCGGTCGTCGAGTTGTTAGGTAAACACAGGGAGACATGCTGCCGAATTTCAACATATAAATCAGTTTTGCGTCGATCAACTCGGTTATTTTGATTTTATGGAGGCTTGTAAACATCAGCAAAACGTATTTTCAAGCGAGATAAACACCAGCAAAAACGTATTTGCACGCGAGACATTTTAACAAGTCGTTGTGTTACGCATCAGACGATACGGATTAAATTTCACATCTTATGCAAATATTTACGTCTTGAAGCCAACAAAACTAGTTAAGTATTTTGTTCCAGTTTTTTCACTGTCGTCATTTACGTTGATTTGTGATACGAATTTCATTCCACTGGTTCCATTTGACGACGAAAATGAACCCTTCAAAATCGTTTCAATAATGACCAAAGCACGCGAAGCGCCAGTCAAATCTCTGTTTCGAAGCGGAAACCGACGGGAAACAGCTTACTCTTTTAACTCTTAATTTTGCCCTTGAACATCGTTAACTCAAATTTTCGGTGTTGCTCACGAACAGAAGTTGTTGGTAGTGGCCAAAAGCTATCTTCAAATAAAAACAGCCTTCTTTAATATTTTATTCAATTTCTCAGCCGACAGCAAGCTTTTTAAGCCCTGAGTTAGAATCAAATCCGATCCTGCTGTACCCTCTTCAACACTTTACTTACATCGGCCAAAGCCTTCCCGAAAGAATTAAGAATCAACCAAGAAACCTGTGCGCTCTTTTCATTTCGGAGGAACCAAGAAACCAAGAAACCTGTGCGAGACTCAAAATACGCCGCTTACTTTTAACGTTAACGTTTGCAATGCCCTAGGCCGAACCCTATCCCTAGCTCTAACCCTAACCCTAGCTCTAACCCTAACCCTAATTCTAACCCTAGCCCTAATTTTAACCCTAACTCTAAACTTAACAATAACCCTAAATCTTTTGAGTGCTGTTTTCAAGTCGGACAAAATCTACGCGCGCTGGCTTAAGGTTAACCAAGGTTGCTGTGTGCTGTTTTTAAGTCAACCCAGAATGTTGCGCACTGTTTTCCAGCTAAGGAAGCTTCTTGAGCACTATCAGTAAGCAAAACACTGGTAATAAGTGCTGCATTTAAAAAAGTCGACCATTTCCAAGTCGGATGGGCATCTTGTGGGCTGTTTATGAGTCAAAAAGGCACACTGCGCATAAAGAATACCCTTGGGCATTACTTCATGCATGTTAATAAGGCAGACATATGAAGGGCTGAGGGCATAAACTGCCTATGTGTAGTTTTAGGTGGTTTTTTTTGCATACGTTATTTCTCGAAAACGAAAAAGAAATCGGTGAAAAAAAATACGGGACAATGTTTTTGAATTAAAATGCAGTTCACATGCAAAAGTTTGGACAAATCCAAGCGAACTAAAAAAACGGCCGAAAATTACACATAGGCAGTTTATGCTCTCAGCCCTTCAATTATGCAGGTTACGAAAAGGTTTCCACATAGAAGCCAAACCCATGACCTTCTGATTTAACTAGTTCAGATGCCCTATCACAGTGCTATAGTTCAATTCCCGGACTCGGCGTCATAAGTGGCTTGAGTTTGTTGTTGGTGTTCAACTCTGCTCCAACAGGTTTTTCTCTCTCCTCAAATCTGTCTTCATTGGATGAATAATGCCACTGCTAAATCCAGTTTAATTTTAATCTCATTTTAATTCACAATGAGAGAGAAAAAATAAATAGAGGACACATCTTTCAGTCAGTGTCAAAGGGATACCAGCTTACTTTGAGAAACTGTCTGCATACAAAAGGTCATGGTTTACACTTACAGAAGATGTCTACTTAAGGGAGATTTGAGAAGATGTCTTCTTGGGAGATGTGTCAACTCGTGGAAAGTGTTCTTAAGTGACAACAGAAGATGCCTGTAAACAGCAGATCATACCTTCTGGTTTCATCTTCAATGTCCAACTCAGGGTTCAGCCTGCCTAATTCAATATCTTCCACCAGTGATTTCCACTGAGTTTCAAGAGCAGCCATTCCTGAATGGACAAGCTGTGCAAAATTTGCATCCAACAGGCCAAGATTTCTGTCCTTCAAGCCAAAGAGCAAGTGAACATATAATGCTTCTGGTTCAGACATGACATCAAATCCTGCTTTTGGAGTTGTGTAGAGATGAAGGATTCGCTGTGAGTTACTGGGCGTGGAGGAAGTTGGCCCAATTGGGAGACCTGAAACTGTATAGCGCAATCTTGGAGAGTAAAAGAACTTCAAGCCTTTCTGTAACTCAAAGGTCTAAACAAGAAAAAAGAAATGGAATGGTTTTCAATAAAGCATCAGAAGAAAATTGTTTTTGGTTTGGTTTTGCACTGTTTTCCTCTGTTATTGGCCAGCAAAATGCGCGCCACGTTTTCAACCAATAAGAAGCAAAAACAATCACAACTTGAATGCACAGATTTTTCCATGCTTTGCACTGGCTACATGTAATTGATTCGTATTCTGATTGGCTCATTGCACTGTTTTGGTCCTTTGTGATTCGTCAGAGGATTATTGCTTTGCGTTTGGTTTTACAACACTGAGTTGAAAACTGCTCAAGGACAAAGAGATTCTTCAGATTTCTTTCTATTATCAGTTCATACAAGTCTCACAACACTGAATCAAACAGGTAACTTGCTCCTACCTTGGGGTAAGTCTCAAACATGGTTTTCATTGCAACACATACTCCATGGGCGAGAAAAGTCCTGGTGATGTCATTTGTGGTCGGCACCAGGGAGCTGTTACCAGAGGTCCCTGAAGTGACACCTATCTGATACGGATCCTTTCCTGTGAGAACATTCTTCTTTCCACAGATTACCATGTCTATAAAAATCACCAAGTCACTGTTAAACACAGAACATCCTACCATCATTGAGACTAAGAGAAAAATTATAGTCGAGAATAAATGCTTAGGTTGCATAAATGATACAGACATTCGACAGAATGTACTTAGCAAATCAATCAATCAATCAATCAATCCAGCCGTCAGTAAGTCAATTATAGACAGTCATTCAGTAAGGGCCTGTTTATATGAGATTTTTCAGCCCCGTTAGGCGGGCGCCAGCGGTTATTGTCGGCCACGCATGCGTTATACGTGCGTCTTCTCGCGGCCCTCGTGTAGTTTTACTCTGTCATTTTGTAGAGGCTTTGTTGTCCTTAGTAAAGTGTTTGTATTTCGCTATTATCGTGTCGTCTGTCCTTATTACTGGCGTGGTGGCAGCAGTTGGAACTTACCCTCGTCTCGTACTTAGAGACAGCCAGCTCATAACGGATCGTCGACCGATTTCCAAGCGAGGAACTAGCGAAACAGCTTAGTCGATAGCTGTGTCAACAACACACAAGGACTCACAGCTAAGTACACATTTTGCCTTTCCTCTATTCATTTAAGAACACGAAATGAATCCAAGAGCACCAAAACAGTGGTCCTTAACCAAACAGGAAACGATAACGTCGTTCGAAGCCTGGAGACAAAATCTTCAGTACATTCTTTCTCTCGACCGCAATTTCGCGGCTTTCTCGCTGATGGTGTGACATGGTTTAAGAAATCCCCCGGTAGCCCTCTTCGTGGCCTCCAGGATGACCCCGAATCCGTACCTCAAGCTTCCCATGGAACAGCACAACAAAAGTCACTTACCTACCTGCTGAAGACCGCGCTTTACTGGCCAAAGCATGCCTGGCAAGTAGCCTCGATGACGACGATGACCCCACCGATTCTGATTTCTTCTGCCCACCTGAAGTGGAGGACTTTGCTTCTTCTCCCCATTCCTCGGCCAGGGCTGTGTCTCGCCGTGTAAGCACAAAGCAATCACCCCATTTCAATGCCTTCTACCATCACCACTCGCTTAAACTAACCTTGGACACTGGTGCCGAAACCAGCATGATCAAGGCCTCCGTCCCCCGTGGCATCGCCGCTCTCATCATGAAAACATCCCAGCAGGCCCTACAAGCTGATGGAGTTACGCCTCTTGTCGTTGTTGGCGAGACCCACCTCACTCTTTCACGAACTGGCAAACACCTCGCCCTTGATGCCCTCGTAGTAGAAGACTTAGATGTTGATGTTTTAGCTGGAACTCCATTCATGATCACTAATGACATATCTGTTCGCCCAGCACAGGGACAGGTTCTTATCCAAGGCTCCGAAATACTGGCCTACCATCCCGCGTCAGGTGCCAGTTCCCAGGCTCACGCCGTCCGTCGCACCCAGTCTTATGTGTTACGCTCGTCCGCCCCTACAACAGTGGTCCTCCCTGGGGAATATCTTGAACTGGACCTACCACCTAACATAGATCCTGACTGTACCTTAGAAGCCTGTACCGATGCACCATCCAACAATAGCTCCAAAGTTTCACAACTCTGGCCCCAGCCCCAAATTGTAGAAGCAGTAGCTAGTAAAGTTCATTTAGTCAACGACACTGCTGAGCCAAGGACTGTCCAACGCCACGAACATCTCTGCCAAGCTCGCCACACCACAGGTGTGACTCCCACGTCACCTGTTGGACCACACCCATCACCTCGCCACCCTTGTGGAAGCATCTCACCTCAGCCTGGGTTCTTCTCAGATGCTGTCAAAGTTGACCCTGACAACATCCTACCCGACACCGTACGCAACAAGTTCCGCGAAGTGCTCCAGGCTCACGACGAAGTTTTTAATCCTGCCATTGTTGGTTACAATGGCATAGCTGGTCCTGTCCAAGCCTCTGTCAATATGGGACCTGTACAGCCTCCACAACGCAAAGGCCATGTTCCCCAATATTCCCGTGACAAGCTGGTTGAATTGCAACAGAAATTTGATGAGTTGGAACAATGCCAGGTCTTCCGGCGTCCGGAGGACATCGGAGTTACCGTTGAGTACCTCAACCCTTCATTTCTCGTTAAAAAACCCTCTGGCGGTTTTCGTCTCGTTACAGCCTTCACAGACGTCGGACGCTACAGCAAACCACAACCCTCCTTGATGCCTGACGTTGACTCTACTCTCCGCACCATTGCCCCATAGAAGTACATAATAAAGTCTGATCTCACCTGTGCCTTTTACCAGATACGTCTATCAAAGGCCTCCATGGAATACTGCGGTGTGGCCACTCCGTTTCGCGGCATCAGAGTATATACCAGGTCAGCCATGGGAATGCCCGGTTCAGAGACCGCATTGGAAGAATTAATGTGTTGTGTCCTTGGTGACTTCCTCCAAGAGGGATGCGTTACAAAACTCGCCGACGATCTTTATTGCGGTGGCGACACCCCACAAGAGCTCATCACTAACTGGTCTCGTATACTTGACGCCCTTGCCCGGTGTAACCTCCGTCTGTCTGCCACTAAGACTGTCATATGCCCAAAACAACCAACATATTGGGTTGGATCTGGTCACAAGGCTCCTTATCTGCAAGCCCCCACCGCATTGCTGCACTCGCAACCTGCTCTCCTCCAGAGTCTGTGAAAGGTATGCGTTCCTTCATCGGCGCCTACAAAGTCCTTAGCTGTGTCCTCCCTCACTGCTCTCAACTTGTGGATCCACTTGAATCATCCTTGGCCAATCTACAATCTCACGACCACGTCCAGTGGGATGACAACCTTCGTCAGAAATTCACCACAGCACAAGATGCCCTTCAAACGCACCAGTCTATCGTCCTGGTAGGTACGTCATGTATGGGGACACATTATGTACCGATAGTCGCAATGAGGGTAGTACGTCATGTAAGACTTGACTATTATGTCCCGAGCACCACCCATGAGTAGCTATGCACTAGCTGTCACGGCCCCTGTAGTACCTGTAGTAGCTGTAGTACCTGTAGTAGCTGTAGTACCTGTAGTAGCTGTAGTAGCTGTAGTAGCCGTAGTAGCCGTAGTACCTGTAGTAGCTGTAGTAGCTGTAGTAGCTGTAGTACCTGTAGTAGCTGTAGTAGCTGTAGTACCTGTAGTAGCTGTAGTACCTGTAGTAGCTGTAGTACCTGTAGTACCTGTAGTAGCCGTAGTAGCCGTAGTAGCTGTAGTACCTGTAGTATCTGTAGTACCTGTAGTAGCTGTAGTGGCTGTAGTACCTGTAGTAGCTGTAGTACCTGTAGTAGCTGTAGTAGCCGTAGTAGCCGTAGTAGCCGTAGTAGCCGTAGTAACTGTAGTGGCTTTAGTACCTGTAGTAGCTGTAGTACCTGTAGTAGCTGTAGTAGCTGTAGTAGCCGTAGTAGCTGTAGTAGCTGTAGTACCTGTAGTAGCTGTAGTAGCTGTAGTAGCTGTAGTACCTGTAGTAGCCGTAGTACCTGTAGTAGCCGTAGTAGCCGTAGTAGCTGTAGTACCTGTAGTACCTGTAGTAGCCGTAGTAGCTGTAGTAGCTGTAGTACCTGTAGTATCTGTAGTACCTGTAGTAGCTGTAGTGGCTGTAGTACCTGTAGTAGCTGTAGTACCTGTAGTAGCTGTAGTAGCTGTAGTAGCCGTAGTAGCCGTAGTAGCCGTAGTAGCCGTAGTAACTGTAGTGGCTTTAGTACCTGTAGTAGCTGTAGTACCTGTAGTAGCTGTAGTAGCTGTAGTAGCTGTAGTAGCTGTAGTAACTGTAGTAGCTGTAGTACCTGTAGTAGCCATAGTAGCCGTAGTAGCCGTAGTAGCCGTAGTAGCCGTAGTACCTGTAGTACCTGTAGTAGCTGTAGTAGCCGTAGTAGCTGTAGTAGCTGTAGTAACTGAAGTAGCTGTAGTAACTGTAGTAGCTGTAGTAGCTGTAGTAGCTGTGGTACTTGTAGTAGCTGTAGTAGTTGTAGTAGCTGTAGTAGCCGTACTAGCTGTAGTAACTGTAGTAGCTGTAGTAGCTGTAGTACATGTAGTGGCTGTAGTAGCTGTAGTACATGTAGTAGCTGTAGCAGTTGCAGTAACTGTAGTAGCTGTAGTGACTGTAGTAACTGTAGTAGCTGTAGTAGCTGTAGTAGCTGTAGTAGCTGTAGTAGCTGAAGTAGTTGTAGTAACTGTAGTAGCTGTAGTAGCGGTAGTAGCTGTAGTAGTTGTAGTAGCTGTAGTAGGTGTAGTAGCTGTAGTAGGTGTAGTAGCCGTTGTAGCTGTAGTAGTTGTAGTAGCTGTAGTAGGTGTAGTACCTGTAGAGCCGAACTTGGAAGGTTACAACTATTTGACCCAATAATCAAAAAATTATGAAATATATTATTTATCTAAACAAAAAATATAACACCTCTATAGTCAAACAATCTTTCCTTATGTCGAAGAATCTATATTCAACTAATAATCCCGGTTTTTATTCCAATTTTATGAACATGATAGAACAATGACGTTCATCTAATTTAGATCCTGAAGCTCTTGATAATGATACACTTAAGCGATATGCAACCTATTTGAAAGAGAGATACATATCTTTCAGGCAACACAGCCTTGAACATTCAAAGAAATTAGAATTTTACAAAGTTTTTAAATATGAATACACTACATCCGATTATTTACACCAACAAAGAAATATTAATGAAAGACGAAATTTAGTGAAGTTTAAAATAAGTAATCACAAACTTATGATGGAACTAGCTCGATATCAGACCGATCATATACCCAGACAGTGCAGATCATGCCCATTGCAGTGCAAGTCAAATGAAGTTGAAAATCTCGTTTCTTGTTTCAGTGTAGCAGATACTCTTTACAGCAGCAGACGTTCTTCAAACGAATCAAGGAAAAAATACCTGACATTGAAAGTAAATCAACATCAGAAAAACTAAAACTACTAATGAACTCTAACGACTATCATGTAAATAAGCTGGTAATGAAGTTTGTTTGCTCATGATACGTGATACATTGTTATTATCAAAAGAAAGTGACGTAACTAAGGATATTACTACTATTACCCTTGTTTTGTTTTTTTCTTTTTAAATTAGTATATAGTTAAGCTTTTGCAATACTGTAAAATCTTGGGGTCATGAAAATAAAGCGATTTTACTACTACTACTGATAATACGGTTGCCACAGCTTCTACAGCTACTACAGCTACTAAGCTACTACAGGTACTACATGCACTACAGCTAATACAGCTACTACAGGTACTACAGGTACTACAGCTACTACAGCTACTACGCTTACTACAACTACTACAGCTACTACAGCTACTACAGTTACTACAACTACTACACCTACTACAGCTACTACGGCTACTACAGCTACTACAGCTACTACGCTTACTACAACTACTACAGCTACTACAGCTACTACAGCTACTACAGCTAATACAGCTACTACAGGTACTACAGGTACTACAGCTACTACGCTTACTACAACTACTACAGCTACTACAGTTACTACAACTACTACACCTACTACACTTACTACAGCTACTACGGCTACTACAGCTACTACAGCTACTACGGCTACTACAGTTACTACAACTACTGCACCTACTACAGCTACTACAGCTACTACAGTTACTACAACTACTACAGCTACTACAGTTACCACACCTACTACAGCTACTACGGCTACTGCAGCTACTACAGTTACTACACCTACTACAGCTACTACAGCTACTACAGCTACTACAACTACTACAGCTACAACGGCTACTACACCTACTACAGCTACTACACCTACTACAGCTACTACAACTACTACAGCTACTACCGCTACTACAGCTACTACAGCTACTACAGCTACTACAGTTACTACAGTCACTACAGTCACTACAGCTACTACAGTTACTGCAACTGCTACAGCTACTACATGTACTACAGCTACTACAGCCACTACATGTACTACAGCTACTACAGCTACTACAGTTACTACAGCTAGTACGGCTACTACAGCTACTACAACTACTACAGCTACTACAAGTACTACAGCTACTACAGCTACTACAGCTACTACAGCTACTACAGTTACTACAGCTACTTCAGTTACTACAGCTACTACAGCTACTACAGCTACTACGGCTACTACAGCTACTACGGCTACTACAGCCACTACAGTTACTACAGCTACTACAGCTACTACAGTTACTACAGCTACTACAGCTACTACAGCTACTACAGTTACTACAGCTACTACAGCTACTACAGCTACTACAGCTACTACAGCTACTACAGTTACTACAGCTACTACAGCTACTACAGCTACTACGGCTACTACGGCTACTACAGCTACTACGGCTACTACAGCTACTACAGTTACTACAGCTACTACAGCTACTACAGCTACTACAGCTACTACAGCTACTACAGTGACTACAGCTACTACAGGTACTACAGGTACTACAGCTACTACGGCTACTACGGCTACTACGGCTACTACGGCTACTACGGCTACTACGGCTACTACGGCTACTACAGGTACTACAGCTACTACAGCTACTACAGCTACTACAGCTACTACAGCTACTACAGGTACTACAGCTACTACAGGTACTACAGCTACTACAGCTACTACGGCTACTACAGTTACTACGGCTACTACGGCTACTACGGCTACTACAGCTACTACAGCTACTACAGGTACTGCAGCTACTACAGGTACTACAGCCACTACAGCTACTACAGGTACTACAGATACTACAGGTACTACAGCTACTACAGCTACTACGGCTACTACAGGTACTACAGGTACTACAGGTACTACAGCTACTACAGGTACTACAGCTACTACAGCTACTACAGCTACTACAGCTACTACAGCTACTACAGTTACTACAGTCACTACAGGTACTAAAGCCACTACAGTTTCTACGGCTACTACGGCTACTACGGCTACTACAGCTACTACAGGTACTGCAGCTACTACAGCTACTACACCTACTACAGCTACTACAGCTACTACAGCCACTACAGCTACTACAGGTACTACAGATACTACAGGTACTACAGCTACTACAGCTACTACGGCTACTACAGGTACTACAGGTACTACAGGTACTACAGCTACTACAGGTACTACAGCTACTACAGCTACTACAGCTACTACAGGTACTACGGCTACTACGGCTACTACAGCTACTACAGGTACTACAGCTACTACAGGTACTACAGGGGCCGTGACAGCTAGTGCATAGCTACTCATGGGTGGTGCTCGGGACATAATAGTCAAGTCTTACATGACGTACTACCCTCATTGCGACTATCGGTACATAATGTGTCCCCATACATGACGTACCTACCATCGTCCTCCCTCGTGCCTCTGACCAGCTTTGGATTGTGACTGATGGCTCAGTCTCCCGACGCGGTCTTGGAGCCACCTTGTACCTTACCCGCCATGACCGCCTTCTCCTTGCCGGCTTCTTCAGCTCTAAACTACGCAAGCATCAGGTCACATGGTTACCATGTGAGGTCGAAGCGCTGTCTATAGCAGCTGCCGTAAAACACTTTAGCCCCTTCATAATCCAATCCAAGCACCGTGCCTGAGTTCTGACAGATAGCCAGCCCTGCGTCCAAGCCCTCCAGAAACTTTGCCGAGGTGAATTTTCTGCCAGTCCACGTGTTACCTCCTTCTTGACCACCGTCAGTAGGTACCAAGTTAGCCTCCAGCATCTCGCTGGCACCGCCAATCTACCCTCGGACTTTGCCAGTCGGAATGCCCCTGATTGCACTGAACCGAACTGCCAAATTTGCTCTTTCGTGCACGAATCAGAGTCTTCTGTAGTACGTGGCATCTCCACTCAAGAAGTCCTTGACAACACCAAGCGCCTACCCTTCAGCAGCAGACCTGCATGGTTCAGTGTTCAAAATGAGTGCCCTGATCTACGGTGTGTCTGTGCTCACTTGAAACAGGGCACCCGCCCTTCCAAGAAACTAACTAACATTAGAGACGTAAAGCGCTACCTTAACGTCACTTCCATTTCCAAGGATGGCCTGCTTGTCATTCAGCGTCAACAACCACTCTCCCGCCCTATTGAGTTGATCGTCGTACCTTGTTCCGTACTTGATGGCCTACTTACTGCCATTCACATCAAGCTTGACCACCCCTCTAAGCACCAACTTCAAATGGTCATACAGCGTTACTTCTTTGCCCTGGATATGAGTGCTGCTATCGCTCGAGTATCAGATTCCTGCCACACTTGTGCCTCACTCAAGAAGTTCCCTACCTCCCTTACCAGCCAGTCATCCAAAGATGCACCCGAGGTTGTAGGCGTGTCATTTGCAGCCGATATCATTAGATGCTGTCGCCAATTTATCTTACTTTTGAGAGAATGTGCCACCTCTTACACTACATCGTGCCTTGTACCCGACGAGAAGAGTGATACCCTTCGTGATGCCCTCGCCCGATTAGTAGTGGGCCTACACCCCCTCGATGGTCCCCAAGTGGTGATTCGTGTTGACCCTGCACCTGGGTTCGTCTCGCTGAAAAACAACCATGCCTTACAACATCTTGGCATCTCTGTCGAAGTTGGCCGCGTCAAAAACACCAACAAAAATCCTGTTGCCGAACGTGCTATTGCGTCAGGAGCCCGGCGGAGGTCCAGTTACTGAGCTCAGTCTTGCCATTGCCACTGCCTGGCTCAATTCCGCAGCCAAGGCCTGTCTTCACGGGAACTTTGGACACAACGGAACCAGTTCTCCAATGAGCAGATACCCATCAATGACTTGCAACACATTTTAGCGAAACAAAAAGCCCGTCAAGCCAACCATCCTTTCAGCGAAGCGGCCAAAGGCGGTTCCCGGCCACAAGCTCCCATTCCCCCCTTGCAGGTTGGCGACCTGGTTTATGTGAAGTCTGACCGAGACAAGTCACGCGCCCGTGACCGCTATCTCATTGTTAGCATCGATGGCGAATGGTGCTTCATTAAGAAGTTCTCTGGCTCGCAACTCAGGGCTACCTCTTACAAGGTGAAGCTCTCCGAGTGTTACGCTGTACCACACACCCTTCCACCACCTTCATACCTTTCTGTTGTCCCTACACTTGACGACGACGAATGTGAGGAAGTTGCTGAGCAGCCGCAGCCGTGCCAACAGACCTCTGCCCCACCGGACCTGTTACGTCCACCTAGCCCAGACCCTTCAGCCTCCTCCCCGCACCACACCGAGCACCAAGAAGACACCACCCCCTCTGACAGTGATTGTATTCCTATCTCTGTTCCATCTGAACCAAGACCCCAGCGGGCCCGCCGACCTCCAGCATACTTACAGGAGTACATTCTTGACTAGTGTTTTATGACAGTTACTTCAGAAACAGTCCGTTTAACTAAGGGCTGTCACGAACAGTTACTATTGGTTACAACCTTCTTGTTAGGTTTCTTTTACTTTGTACACGTTAGTTTTCTATTTACACAGAAGAAGAAGGAGTTGCGCCAGCGGTTATTGTCGGCCGTGCATGCGTTATACGTGCGTCTTCTCGTGGCCCTCGTGTGTAGTTTTACTCTGCCATTTTGTAGAGGCTTTGTTGTCCTTAGTAAAGTGTTTGTATTTCGCTATTATCGTGTCGTCTGTCCTTATTACTGGCGGGGCTGGTCTGCTTTATCGGGCTGGCTCGGCTCATGCCTTATTTCTTCATAAAATTGTGGTTGTGTTTATATGAGAAGGTGGACTTGCCAGCCCGTCAAGATCTCAGTTTCTTGAGCCGAGATCTTGGCAGGCTGGCCTTGGCAGGCCACCAGCCTCTTTTTTTCATAAAGGGAACAAAAACACATAAAGAAATAAAGCATGAGCTGAGCCAGCCCAGTAAAGTGGAACAGTCCGCCTGACCGGAAAGGAAAACCTCATATAAACAAGTCCTAAGTTAGTTAGTCAGTCAGTCAATCAGTCAGTCATGCTGTGTTTACACCTGGGCATTTACTCACCAGGTAAACCTTTACTGACTAAACCTTGGTACATTTGTACAGTGTTTATACTGGCTCAAATAACTGAGGTAAACTTGTTATTAATCACAATCAAATCAAATTGAAGGAAAATTCTAAAACCATGCATAAAATGCCCATGTTTATAAGAGAAGCTGTGGCTATTGTGGTCCTCTTGTTTTATTTTCTCGTTCATGATCAGCAAATTCAGGTCTCAATATTTCAGCAGCTCTTACATTAGGAGCACCTCAAGAAGTCAAGGCAAAAGTTATTGATTTTTCTTCAAATTGCTCTTCAAAAGACAAGGCGTACTAGATGTGCGTGGGAATGGCTGAGAAACCAATTCTGGTTTGAAACCCTTTTACACAGAAATTTTGTTGCAGAATGATGGAAAGGGAACTTCAGAATGTCTAGATATACGTTTCATTACATTGTCCAAGTGGTTGGCCCAGATTTGGCAAAGAACACTAGATTGCATGAATGAAGTCATGAAAACATGACCGAATGAGACTGGTGCAATCTCAACACCACAGGGTGTGAAATACCATGTGACCGCAAGCGGATATATGTCAAATCGACCTTGGTTACTGACCTAAACCATGCCTGATCACAGGGTTAATTGAACTTTTACCTTGGTTAACTTTCTATTGTCTTGGCGGCATTTACCATGGAATCAATTGGTGTTTACACAAGCAAAATCAGGGGTTTCATTAGAAGCCGGCAACCATTGAAAAATCGGCACCTACTTTGTCAGAATTTACCTCTTACATGTATACTGTACCATCACCAATTTTGCCTGTATTTTCACTCCAATTATAAAAATGAAAACAATTTATCAGGTCGCCACCAACTTAAGTTAGCTCAGATGACTATTTCAAAACGTATTGAAACCCATGAAAATATTTACCTAGATAAGTAAACTCCAATACCTCGGTAAAAGGCACAAGTCTAAACACGACATCAGTGAGTTGGCCTGTCAGTCAACCAGTCAGGCAGTCAGTCAGTCAGTCAGTCAATCAGTTAGTCGGTCAATCAGACATTAATCAGTAAGTTGGCTGGTCAGTCAGTCTGTCTGTCAGTGACCTGTTACTCAATCAATCCTGTTCTACACAGCTGACCAGGGGTGTGATAAATATTAAGTGGGTTGCCAAAAGGCAAGTAAGTTTTCTTTCACTGTAGTTAAAAAAAAACACGTCTATTAAACAAAACAAAAAATGCAATCTCACCGATGTAGTCTTTGTAATGACTGTATCTTGTCAATGGATGTCGAACAGCATAGTCTTTCTTGTCCTGTATATCACCAAAATTGTAACGTACTCCATATTCAGTACTAGCGTTACTCTTAAGAATCTTCAATAAAGTCTCTTGTTGCACCTCGGCGAAATTAACGCTGTCGATTTCTAACTTCTTTCGCATTCGCGCGCCCAATATTGACAAGATGAAGTATTCGAAATACTGTCGGAGCATTGAGCCATACGTGTGCAACTCAGAGCGCCTCTTCCTTCGAATGTGAAGTGCGATTCCTAACACAGAGACTCCAGTTAGTACGAAGGCCGCAGAGAGATACCTGTTCGCCATTTTTCGCACGCAATATGTAACCTTTCACCTAGAAGTGTTTACAGCCTTCGAGGTATTTTGTGAGTCGTGTTATTATGCGCACATGCACACTGGATACCAGATCGGCATTTTGGGCCTTTGCTGGTGTGGTTAGCGAGAAGAGTTTGCCGATATTATCCGATCAGTTTGCATACAAAACCGAAGCTTTTATAAATCCTGCGTCCCGTCCGTGAGGGTCTGGGACATAGGAATGATTGATCGTGGAATGGACTACCAACCACATCAACCATTTTTTTACATTTATTGCTGAACAGCTCGTGCGGTCTAATTTCGGCCATAACAATGTATTGCACAAAGTTTTTGACCAGTTGTATAAGTCACGTGCCTGATATGAGTTGGTCAATATTTTTTTATTGATACCTATACATCATTCTACGATTTTGTTCTTGGCTAACAGTTCAGAAATATACCAATACTATCGCCAATTATTGACATGTGAAGAATTTAAATTTCGTGGCTGGTATGACGCGGCGTTTCGTCTCGGCCAAGAGACTCATCAGATACTTTTCGAATTCCAGCAAACTCGTTGAGCATCGCGCTCAAAGTCCCGTTCGTGAAGTCAAGATGTTAGCAGTCTGGCCCTCTATCACAGAAGGATTCCCAACCGCAAGTTCACGAGTTTATATGGAATAAAAATTGTCAAGTACTTGTGAAGAATTTAAATTTCGTGGCTGGTATGACGCGGTGTTTCGTCTCGGCCAAGAGACTCATCAGATACTTTTCGAATTCCAGCAAACTCGTTGAGCATCGCGCTCAAAGTCCCGTTCGCGAAGTCAAGATATTAGTAGTCTGGCCCTCTATTGCAGAAGGATTCCCAACCGCAAGTTCACGAGTTTATATGCAATAAAAATTGTCAAGTACTTGTGAAGAATTTGAATTTCGTGGCTGGTATGACGCGCCGTTTCGTCTCGGCCAAGAGACTCATCAGATACTTTTCGAATTCCAGCAAACTCGTTGAGCATTGCGCTCAAAGTCCCGTTCGCGAAGTCAAGATACCAGCCACGAAATTTAAATTCTTCACAAGTACTTGACAATTTATTGACATACATTATTAATCTTGTTTAAATCCCTCCAAATAGGCAATAACCCTTCCAGAGTAAACACCTATCCTAGGCAAGTACCCTTTGTAGTGATGATAGTTGGAGCACTGAGTCACTCACTAGTGGTAAGAGTTCAGGCAAAGACACTTCAAAGTCAAAATTTTATTAGCCTACACAGAGGGCCCTTGCATCACATTGTTTCAAGAAGGCTTTGCTTGTTTACAATATTGTTCTCTACATGACATAGCAGCTGTTAGGCTGAAACAAATACTGTAATCAATGCCATCAATATTTCAAGGGGAGATCTGGAAGCATACATATCCTTGCAAACTACAGGAATGTATAAGGATGCCTGGAGAACAGCAAATACCTGTATGCCAGCATTTAATAAGAATGACACCATCATATTAGTCTTTTTTGTTTGTTTGTACACAGGGACCCATGTGTACTCAAACCATTAAATAAGGAGAGACTGGTACTTGTAGTGACGTAGATACCTCTACATCATTATCATCATTATAAACAGTTCATGCCTATATTTTCTTTTTTTATGGTATCGGGAATAAAGTTTTACAGCAGTGAGTGCCATAATGAGTGCAAAATGTTTCTTTCTTGTTTGCTTCATGGATCACCATTCCCCTCCAGTCTTTATTTTGTTAAAATAATTTAGTCAATTGTTTTCAGAGAATATTGTATTTTCTTGTCAAGCTTAAAGTAAATTACCAGGATTAAAAACTATTTTGTGGACATGTTCCACCAACAATGGCTTTAATTTACTTTTATCGCTTTGCAAATTTACTTTTATGGAACACAATGGGCAACCTTGTATGGCTTGAATTATTTTTGCAAATAAGCATTAAATTGGGAATATTTATAAGGTGCTATGTTGAGTCCACTTAGCAATGCCTTGAACACCATGTCACCCTTCAGCCATTTTTTCCCTCACAGAGAGGAAAGAATAGCAAGAATGTATTCATTTGGAGTGAAAGGTGTTCAGATCTTTTGAGACATTTCTTTATAGGAACTGGCAACAGCTTATTAGCTTCACACATTCCACCACTCATCATCGTCATCATCATCATCGTCATCCTCTACACCTTCAAACAACCTGTTGAAACATTCACTACCTGGTGCATTGAAATGCTGGTACGGGTTACTGCGAGAGAGTGTTGCCATGCACAACCAGCAAAAGTAGGCCCGACATTTCAGGCAAGTCATTTTGTTACAGCCATCAATCTTCTGAATGCTTGCCTTGCAGCTTGGACACTGCTTTGCATTTGAAAAAAGCCACTTTTCAGATACCACCTCATCTACCATCTGTTGCAGTCGCCGCTTTCCAAAACGCTTCTCCATTAATTCTTTTTCCTGACTGGATGCTGAAATGTATTCGTCATGAAGCTTCCTTATGTCCTCACTTTTGATTACACACGGTGAGACTCCATGATAGGTATGCTTGCAAAATGCGCAAAATGCAAATGAACATGATGAGCAGATACCCATTGATGACTCATTTTCAAGCATGACAGCCATCTGACACGATGGACGTGGGCAATAGATAATGTCTGACATTCCATCAAGACTGTACTGAAGCAGAAACCTGTCATACTTTGCAAACAATTCCGGACTAACAAGTTCCTTAACTTGAGATGGATGGGCTTGTGACTCACACTTTTCAGATGGACAATTTAGTGCTCGTACAGCACCATCCTCAATTTGAACTTTAAAGTAGCCACCCATGCAGTCCACACAAAACACATGTCCACAGTCATGAAATTCGATGCACAATGAGCCAGGCTTTTCAGAAAAGCAAACATTACACGTAAAATAACTGCTGCTAAAAACTCTTCTTTTTTCTTCTTGGTCATATTTCAGGATAGCATCAACTAAGTTATAGTATGATGCAACATCTTGGAAGGCTCTTGCATCCCCTCTCCTTTTGGCATTTCTTTGTCTGTGAGCTTTCTTAAATCTCAGAGGGAATGGTGTCTCCAAGTTTAATGTGGCGAGGGTCTCATCAACCAGAAACTGCAGCCATCTGAACATGATGACCTCTCCTCTGCCATCTTCAGACCACATTTCATCAACACATTTGCAGAGTTTGGAAAGCTGGTGTGGATTAAAGGAAAAGATTTATCAATTCATCATCATTATTATCATTGCCATTGTCATCGCCATTTTTGTTGTTCTTCCCCCATCTCCCGCGCCCCCAACACACACACACACACACACCCTTTGAAGAAGAAAGGGGGGCCAACAAAAAAACAATGGTGATTTTTGTTGTTTTGGAAACAGCTAGCCATTTCCGGAGGGGGGAGTGTGTGTGAGTGTGTGTGTGTGTGTGTGTGTGTGTGTGTGTGTGTGTGTGTGTGTGTGTGTGTGTGTGTGTGTGTGTGTGTGTGTGTGTGTGTGTGTGTGTGTGTGTGTGTGTGTGTGTGTGTGTGTGTGTGTGTGTGTGTGTGTGTGTGTGTGTGTGTGTGGTGTGTGTGTGTGTGTGTGTGTGTGTGTGTGTGTGTGTGTGTGTGTGTGTGTGTGTGTGTGTGTGTGTGTGTGTGTGTGTGTGTGTGTGTGTGTGTGTGTGTGTGTGTGTGTGTGTGTGTGTGTGTGTGTGTGTGTGTGTGTGTGTGTGTGTGTGTGTGTGTGTGTGTGTGTGTGTGTGTGTGTGTGTGTGTGTGTGTGTGTGTGTGTGTGTGTGTGTGTGTGTGTGTGTGTGTGTGTGTGTGTGTGTGTGGTGTGTGTGTGTGTGTGTGTGTGTGTGTGTGTGTGTGTGTGTGTGTGTGTGTGTGTGTGTGTGTGTGTGTGTGTGTGTTGTGTGTGTGTGTGTGTGTGTGTGTGTGTGTGTGTGTGTGTGTGTGTGTGTGTGTGTGTGTGTGTGTGTGTGTGTGTGTGTGTGTGTGTGTGTGTGTGTGTGTGTGTGTGTGTGTGTGTGTGTGTGTGTGTGTGTGTGTGTGTGTGTGTGTGTGTGTGTGTGTGTGTGTGTGTGTGTGTGTTGTGTGTGTGTGTGTGTGTGTGTGTGTGTGTGTGTGTGTGTGTGTGTGTGTGTGTGTGTGTGTGTGTGTGTGTGTGTGTGTGTGTGTGTGTGTGTGTGTGTGTGTGTGTGTGTGTGTGTGTGTGTGTGTGTGTGTGTGTGTGTGTGTGTGTGTGTGTGTGTGTGTGTGTGTGTGTGTGTGTGTGTGTGTGTGTGTGTCTGTGGGGGAGGGGGGGAGGGTTGAATAAAAAATGAACCTTCCCAAAGAGATAGCGTTGTATTTGGAAAGATGCGTTCTAAGATTACGTCTCTCCAGGCTCTCAACGAAGCAAAAAACCTTCTCCACAATTTTCATGTTTTGTCTACGTTGTTTCAAACGGAGAAGCAACGTGCATGTAAGCATTTTATTTTGTGTGAGTTGGAAAGATCAGTCAGGTACATTAGGAATAGTATTTTGCCTTACCTGAAAAACAGTTAACCACTTGCATGACAGAGTAAACAGCGGAGGACTCTTGGAAGGGTAATCCACTGGAAACCTGAAATTCAGTACAATCGGGGGAAGGTACTGCACCTCAAGTAAGGCATAATCATCGTTCTTTTTTTCGCTGGCCGAACCCTGTTCCTTCGTTCGATGTTTCTGTTTTGCAGAACCTTTTGGCAGATACCTTGACTGTACCTTGAGCTGAAAAGGTTTTGGTAAATCGAGGAAAATATTGAACTGTCCTCCTTTCTCTTCAGAAGACTGTACAAAGATTCGCTCGTCGTAGATTGAGGCCAAAGCAAGTAATTCGTCCTCTTGGTGTTCTTCGTCCGCCATTTGCTTCTTGTACAACATTAGGTTCCAGTTCTCAATCAACGAAAAAGTTCGTCACGCGACCATTGCGCAGTGTACTTGGTTAGGTGACGACTTCTAACACCCAAGACAAATTACTTGTCACACACTCCCCATTTATCTCTCCCCCAGTGTTGAATTCGCGTCAGCCACGCAAAAAAAAATCTTGGCACTCATAATTTTCTGTGCATACTCGATGTCAATTCAACACTGGTGGAGTGGGGACTAGCGGGGGAATGATAGCCATGGGTTGAGGGAGAATGTAATTAACACCTTGACATGCTGTAACGTGTGAATTCGCAACCTTTCGTGTACTGTTACAGACACATTTGGCGAGGGATGTAGCCTGCGTGACAGGCGCTAGAAAGGGAAGGGGGGAGGGGAGAACGGGCGCGCGCGCGCGAAGAGAAGGGACCCGCACTTCCTCCCCTCGCTTCGCGCGAGTACCCGCTCTTCAAGCGCCTACCACGCATGCGGGTTAGACGACTTCCAGGCTCGATTACCTGCCTCTTGGTATCCCCTTCGGGCAGGAATGTTGAGACTCGAGAAGGTAGTTAGCCTCCCACGCAGTCGTTTTTAGGGGACTCGTATTTCACCTCCTCCCCACTTGGGCTAGAGGGTAGTGGACTGGCACCCATGCTCGAATCGAAGACTATCTGGGAGGTGGGCTCCAGCTATGAGTCTCAGTGAAGGTAAACAATCCAATTGCAATGATGTTTGGAATGGAAGAATGCTTGCCATGGTATGTAGAGAAACAGGAAGGGCGAGGTTGAAATGGAAAATGCCGTACTACGAACTCGTGCTAGGTCTTCAACGCCATCCGTCTTGTTATTCTTATTGTTATCTGCCATCTATCGTGAATATAATCATCATTAAAGTAAGTATCGACACCCTCCATCGCTAATATTGTCACCGTCATCGTCATTACCAGGAGCCCATGGGTTCCTATCATTAGTCAGATAAGTAAGATATGGCCACCTAGGTCACCATTATCATCATCTCCATGTCCATCTCCACCATAATCATCACCACCATCACAATCACCACTACCATCACCACTACCACCACTACCACCACCATCACCACCACCACCATTCACCACCACAACCACCACCACCACCACCATCACCACCACCACCACCACTAACACCACCACCATCACCAACACCACCACCATCATCACCACCATCACCACCACCACCGCCACCACCATCATCACCGCCACCATCACCATCATCATCATCAACAACACAATCTTTATTATTATGAAAGGTGTTCGTCATCGTGGTTTCAAATGAAACGGTTATCCGTTTTCGTTTGTAAAAAATCTTACGAAAACCAAGGGACGAACAACCACTAAAGAACCTGAACCCGTAATTAAATCTACTGTGGTTCTACCATACGTCAAAGGTACATCGGAGGCTCTTCGCCGTTGCTTACAACAACAAGGCATACGGACTGTTTTCAGATCTGACACAACTCTTAGATCACACCTAGTGCGACCTAAGGACATTGTCGATCCAGTAAAACAAGACGGAGAAGTCTACAAGATTCCCTGCGAATGTGGTAAGGTTTATATTGGAGAGACGGGAAGATCTATGCATGAACGGATTAAGGAACACGATAGAGACTTACGGCTTGCTTGAACCCAATCCTCCGCCGTTTCAGAACATAGCAACGCGACCGGACATTATCCGCTCTGGGACGAAGTTAAATTTATTGACCGAGACCCACATTGGTACACCCGTAGGGTTAAAGAGGCTATTCACGTAAGACTTCACCCTAACAACATCAACAGGGACAATGGAATTGAAATTCCTGAAGCGTGGATGCCCACGATCAAACAACACAATAGCCGATCAGTACCAAAGCGGACCGCTGAGGGAACAATTTCTAGTCTGAACAACAAGGATCGAAATCCTCCAATCAACAACAGCCTAAGCGAGGATCGAAACGCAACAATCACGACCAGCCACGGTGCTTCTTATACTCACACGCAGCCAGTCGACACCATCGCCTGATGAAGACCAGCAGTATCGCGGTCGAAACGTCGCGATCCACATCTTTGTGACTCAATCGTGAGACAAAAGATTAACTCAGCTATCACAATCTTTATTGTCCTTATCATTCAGTTGTATTACGACAACACCAGTCCTTGAGAGGATTGAAACAAGGAAGCAGGAAATACAAGGAAAAATCGCTCGAGATATTTGCTTCTCGGAGGACAAGAGCACAAAAGAGGGAGAGAAGCGAAATCGCTTACAGAAATCACAACAGTCATTCAAAATAAGTCTTCCTTTATTCCCCAATATCATTACTTAAATTCGTGACTCTCGTTATCTCATACCATGTCAAATTTAGCTCTGTGATAGGTAAAATATCTATTTTAATACAATTTTGAAATCATACTGATTGGTTGTTTCAAATTTATGTATCAAACCAGGCATATCATAATTTCAGATTTGCTACGATACTATTTCCACGTTATTGACTTATTTAAATCAGAAATTCGTTAAGACTCTACTATTGGTTGTCACACCTCTACTCAAGGAAACAGAAATTGACGTGAAAAGGGAATAAGCAGAGCGAGTAGAGTTACCTCCTATCTTAGTTTTCTCGAGTAAAATGTTAACCTGCAATCCATTTTCAATTACAAACTGAAATATGTACCTTATGATAAAATATAGGGTTAAGAAGCAATGACACCAAATTCTCTCAATCTAACTATTGAATAAAATCTTTGATTTTCTCTTTCTTTCTTTCTCTTTCTTCTGTGCAACGCTACTGCCAAACTATATACAAGGAAATTCTGGGCAAAATAATCTTCGTGACAGACATTTTATAAGCAGAAAATAGACAGACATTTATGTATAAACTGTATATCCTCAGAGAGTTGGAAAACTTCAGCATTACAGCTTTACAAAGCGGCTGGTAAGTATTTTACATTCTTGAGTTGCATATAGGCGTTCACTCGGGTACGGAGTCGGAGGGGGGGGGGGCGGGGGGCGAGGTAAGCCTCAGGTCTGTACATTTTTGCCATACGTTCCATCTGGGGGTCGGTACAGTTTGGGGAGGGCCATCACTTGCCAGGCGTTAAATGCGTACTTTCGCACTCCTGTGTTCTTGAAAGTGTTTTCTCGCCTCGTTCCTTCACTGTGAATGGAAAGTAATTCAAAACGGTTTAACAGGTGGTATGGACTGAGGTACACTATGAATATTCCTTTGAGAAAAACACGCGAGCGAGCGCGCGCTAAAACAAACTGCCGCGTCTACTCGCGCGAGGCAATTTTCGTGCACGCGCGCGCGCGCGTTTCGCTCGTTTCGTTATCCCAAAGAAAGATAATAGACTACGCGTAGTCAGGTGTAGAGGTAAGTTGCATTCGCTTGGCTAACAAGTAAGATGTTCTCTTTAACTAAATATGAAGCACCGGAGTAGGTGAGAAAGCACTCTGGGCGACAACAGTTGATAGAATTCACGTCTACCTTGTGGGTGCAAGGATAATAATGGAATTTTAAGTTGGAGCCTCCTCCCTTTCTAAGCGCACCCCAACCGCAAGGAGTCTACGTACCTTCTCATGGCGTCTAAAGCCTGCTGAAAAAATTGCGAGTCCATGTTGTGTTCTCGTTTGAGAATCATGCACTGTTCAAGTGTGATTCCCATGCCAGTTCGGTCTTTGGCGCTCTTACAGCTTGTGAAACGGCATCCGTTCAGCCGCCAGCATATCTGTAACAACAATAGCATTACTTCAATTAAGCTGGAGGAAACAAGCTTCACTAAGCTTCAGCAAACACATTAAAGGGAAGATCCGTTTATTTAAGCTCCATGCACTGTACAGAAACAAAGAAACGGGACAAAAAGCCCTGGGAAACATCTCTGAAGAGACCTCCAGAGATAACTAGCAAAACATCCCAGTAACGTGGACGGCCGAAAAAGAAAATTAGGAGAACTCTGAAGAATGAAGTGAGTGCAGCCGCCCATACTCATTTTAGCTTTCAAAGTTTTCTCTCCCCCAAACTCTTTATAGCCTTTCCAGAGAAGAACTCCCTCTACTTGAACCAGGTGCACAAATCTGATAAATGGGTACCTCTAAACAGACCTAGAATGGACAACGCATCCCTTCATACTAAAGAAATCGAAGAGAACACCTGGGTGTGGTTGAGATAGCTACCCTGTAACTCTGTTACCTCTTCGCTGGTTAGCAGAATTTCTACATTCTTTCCTCGCTTGCTGTCAATGTTTGACTTCAGTGACTTCATAAGCTGCTCCAGACGCGTATCCCCATCTTTGCGGGGGGCAGCTGAAACAGCGTAAACGACGACACATCAATAATTATGTCACAACAGTCGTAGTGCACAAAAATGATTAAAATAAGCTAAAATTTCTAGAGGAAAAATCAAGAGTGGCACAAACTGACATATGACAAGGTAACCTTTAATGTATGAAGCTATTTGAGAGCAACCAAACCGTTAGGGCTTGTTTGGAAATATTTTAGGCACTTTGGACAGTTACAGGGCTGATTAAAATATATAGAACCATTACAGCAGACCTGCATCAGGGAAACTTTTCCTTGAACTGCTCAAAGTAAAAGTTAAGTATGCTGTAGTTATCCGCCATTGATCTTTTCCTGTAGACTGGTGTCTCCAAATCTAAAGAAAACGATGAATAAATAAATAGCATTACAAAAAAATTGTTCCAACGGCATATGAAGGCAGGCACACCCTGGGCTTTCTCTCGCGCGCACAGCCACGTGCGAGGCAGCGCACAACCACGCAAGAGGCCGCGCACAAATAGCGGGGTCTCGCGTTCGACCAGTCAGCGGTTACTAAAGATATTGCTTAGAATACCGTTGCGCAAAAATTCTTTTATCAGTATCAGATTTAGCAAAACTTCACAAGAAATGCACAGCAAGCCGATGACCTACGCTCCGCCTGCTGTGTAAACTCTCTCCAAAAGAAACCAAATACAAATGTCGTTTCATTTTACGAATGATTACCAAGCTATAGCTCGTTAAATTATTGTGCGTTCTATATCTCCTAATGTTCTTTCTTCTCCTCACCTATCCCCTTAGAGCGCTTTTCAGTTGAGTGTCGTAAAACCAAAACCAAAGCAATTACTCTGACCAATCAAAACAGACCGAAACAGTGCGATGAGCCAATCAGAATACGAAGCAATTACATGTAGCCGGCGCAAAGCGCGGGAAAATACGCTCGTGCAAGTCACGATTGGTTTTGGTTTTGCTTCTCATTGGTTGAGAAAGTGGCGCGAGTTTTCCTGTCCAATCACAGAGCGAAGCAATACAAAACCAAAGCTAAACGAGAATTTCTTTCGACACTCAATTGAAAACCGCTCTAACATTACAATGATATAGTAGGGAGAAATCAAATGTTTATTCACCTTTCCGCAAGCGTCGCATGTTCATTGATCCCTTGTGTGAAGAGCACTGGTATAACCTTGACCAAGCGACCTTCCTGTAATTCACGCGGCAGACGCCGGAAGTGGGTCGGTGGCAGTGACAAGTTCACTTGTATGTACCCCCTGAACAAAAAACGACACACAGGGGTGGGGTGAAAATAAGAAAAGCATTGCAGTGTGAGATACCCAGGGAGCAACTCTATTCAACGCAAAGCTGGAAAGGTTGAAAATCCATCAACTTAATGAGCCTTTTTGTGAGCGCTTAATGCTGTCAACAGAGAGTAAGGGAAACACGAACCTGTTACCGCTTAAGGTTGGAATCTCATCTTCTCTTTCACATTCCTTGAACTGAAGCAGAAACCAAAAATTCAATATTTTGTGAACTTTCCATAAATTGACAAAATAATTAATCTTGGAAACACTTTCATTTCAGAACCGCCCAAGAGAATTAGCACACGCATGCCTTGGAGTTTCCAGCGCTCAGCACCGGACATCTGTTTCTCAGCTTTGGCACCTTTTCACACCTTTTCCCGTGCTTGGAACCCGTTACAAGTTTTCCCGCGCTTATCACTGGTGTTCCGCGCTTGACAACAGTATCTTTTTCTCATACCTGGCACCAGTGACAGCTACATGTTTTTTCCCGCGCTTAACAAGGGTTACACTTTCCCGCCCTTGGCAGCGTTGAAGATTTTCCCGCGCTTCGCACTGGTTTATTTTTTTCCCGCCAATGGAACCAATTACATATTTTCCTTTGCTTCCCAGCAGTAAATATTCCCTTCAGGGGTTGTATTAGTTCACCTTGAATTTGACGCAGGTTAGGTTAGCTATGCTGACACAAGCATCTTCCAACATCCCCATTTCATCACCTAGAAAATAAAATAAATAAATAAACAATGTGAAAAATATATAAATAAATAATAAACAAAGCCTTTGTTGCCGCAGTCAGTCAAGCGTTAAGCCAAATATACTGACAGTGGCTGGTTACATGCCACGATTCCGGGCTTTTGGGCCAAACTCCTCTTCGTCCGTGTTAAGACAAATAAAAACAAACCTTCCTTACCATTTGTGCTGAGAAGACTCTCAAAATGCGCCAGGAATCCAATCTGCGCGAGCTGCTTCATAAACACAGCGTTTGAAAGTGTAGTGTGAAGTTTGCAAACAAACCCAGCTATAAGAGACGTCACCTGGAGAAAAAAGCAGAGAAATAACTTGCAACACACAGAGAAACCTACAATCTATACTTATTCTCAGACCACCACGTTTGAAAACCACACTCTTTAGGATGGCACAGACCTATATAGGCCGATATACCATCGTGTAATCTCCCCCAGGCCCTTCACCATAGAGGCGAGAGCTACAGTAGACTTTAATTTTGTAGTATTGGAAACAACATTAAGGGATAAAAGAACTGTAGTTTTACTGTGTTCGATGAAAGTCACTTACTGCGTGAGCGAAAACGATGTCTTGCCTCTTTCTGATTTCGTACAGTAACGATGCATGCTTTGCTTCTTCCTAACAAAGAAACAAATGTTCAAAGTCATTTTTGCGTTGGCATCTATTGAACACCAAAAGTGAAGCTGTATAATCTCGCTCTTCGCAAGAAATAAATACGTCTTATAGAACTACAAAAAGACGTCTTCGAATTTTACTTTAAATGGTTGAACGCGCTCCACTGGAAAGCAGTAAGTCGTGAACTTTAATCAGAAGAAACGATTGGAGTGGGTTTCAATTTCTCTGACCAATCACAACAGACCGAAACAGTGCAATAAGCCAATCAGAATACGAAGCAATTACATGTAACCGGCGCAAAGCGCTAGAAAATGCGCGCATGCAAGCCGTGATTGGTTTTGGTCTTGCTTCTCATT
Organism: Pachyseris speciosa; assembly: GCA_016490735.1. Lineage (NCBI taxonomy): Eukaryota > Metazoa > Cnidaria > Anthozoa > Scleractinia > Pachyseridae > Pachyseris > Pachyseris speciosa. The sequence continues at coordinate 1,362,228 of JAEMWC010000115.1, read as the reverse complement.
GGTTGAAAAAGTGGTGCGATTTTTGCTGGCCAATCACAGAGCGAAGCAATGCAAAATGAAAGCAAACGCAATTTACTTTCCTCCACTTCAATTTCATAGCGACAGGGTTAACTTTCTCAGTGTTTAGGGCCGTTCAATGTTCCTGTATTTAAACAATACGCGATCACACGGAATAAAAGAACACGGTAAAATAACGCATTTTACATTTTACAAAGCATTACCTGCAGTTGAAGGAAAATCATTCCCAGATAGATCTCCTTCACCAAACCATCCACTGCTCTCGAAAAGTCATGCGTCTCTGACAATATCAACTCAATCCAAGAATTGCCTGGAGATAGAACCAGACAACACTTGTAAAACAAACAAACAGATATCAGAGTACATAGAAAAGACACTTCGAAAGTGAATAATCCAAATTCCCACAGTGCATTGCTACCTTCAGGTGGCCGGGCGCCCTGGATCATACTTTCGATGTGGCTCAGCATCATGACGAGGCTTTGGTCGACAAGAGTGGAGAGTTCCTGAAAAGAGAACAAAGAAAAGGCTCCGTAAACAGACAAAATGGTAGAAGTTTCATACATAATAGACGCATTCAATTTGTAAAAAAATAGTTGAGATGTTCACATTAGGCTTGCTACCCTTCCGAAACCCGGTGCTCACCTGACACTTAGTGCTTGGCCGCGTAAATATTCGAACATTCCAGAAATTATCTGCAACGGATAAGAACCTGAATTAATGACAGACACTACACGCCGGCCAGTTCCCTCTCTTTCACTGTAAGATTGTAAAAGGAGCCAACAACACCACCATCCCTCAAAACTTACGAAGCATAAGGAAAATATGACAAAAGCTAAGACATAAGAATCGCGATTTTTTTTTAACAACTGGTCATATTTTGTTTTCCTCGAGAGACAAAAAAATCAATAAATTTAGAGACAAGCAGAGTTTTTCTGTTTTTCCTGTTCCTAAAAAGTTATTTTAGCCCCGTAAGAGATGAAGATGCTTAAAGCATGGCTAGAGTTGGTATGCTAAGGTACGTCATGGTTAGAACTAAAAATAAAAGCTTCCTAGAACAACAAAAACACAGAGTACCAACAACGAAGAAAATACGTTTTCTATTCGACTACCCTGGTGCTTGGAAAGTTGTTCCACAACGGAAAGCCAAAAACAGAGAGACTATTTCTGCCTTCGCCTTGTAACAAGGGGATAATTTTTTAGAAATCTGAATTACACACATAGTGATAAACACTGATGTGGACCCACCAACATCTGGCTCGTCTCCTTCTTTCGGCGAAGGCACAGCTTTCTCCAGTGAAGCCAAAGACTCAACAACCAAACGAGCTTCACGAAACTTTAGTAACTGAGTGGCCTGAAAAGAAACAGAAAACCTGCTCATTAGAAAAAATGCTATTATTCAGAGTGAACTCGCTAACAAAAGAGAAAAGGACAAAAATGCCAACTGCTGTTCCCGTGGTTTCCAACGCTGGTCTTCCGTACTCGTTGAGGAAAAGCTCACTTTCACAAACTATTTCTCTAAAGTAGACATTTCACGTTATCTATTTACCTTGCTTGAAAGGCGTGACATAGTGTCCATGAGGTTTGTCACATTCCCTGATCTGATGGCTCTGAAATGATAACGACAACGATGGCGATGATAATGATGATGACGATTACGACTAAGATGATGATAACGAAGATATTAATGATAGCCATAGTGACAGTGATAACAATGATAACGGTAACGGCAACGATAACAATAACGGTAACAATAACGATAACGGTAACGGTAACGATACCGATAACGGTGACGATAACGATAACGATAACGATAACGGTAACGATACCGATACCGATAATGGTAACAATAACTTTTACGGTAACAATGACGATAACGGTAACGGTAACGATAACGGTAACGATAACGATACCGATAACGGTAACGATAACGATAACGGTAACGGTAACGATAACGATACCGATAACGATAACGGTTACAATAACGATAACGGTAACGATAACGATAACGGTAACGATAACGATAACGATAGGGAAGGAAAAGAGTGCTATGCAGGGCATTGAGGGGGCGTCAGTGGCTACATAGCATGGTTGCTGTTGCTCTGTTGGTTGAATGCATTCATCACTTGCGTTGGTTGTCATGCATGTTTGCATTCATTGTAAGTGACTCACTTTTTGACGCTGTCACAATGCTGACTCAACTGAGTCTTGAATTTTTCCAAATTAGCTGCAAAATAAAAAAAAAACAGATATAAATCATCTTGAATATTGTAGTCCAAGTTTACCCCAGGTAAAACAAATTCAATCTTTAGGTTGAAGTTAATAATACAGTTTTGACAGTGAATATTTGTTTGAAGTGCCAACAAGTTTCAGATTGGCCTCCAAACATTCAGCAACAACAAAAGTACTTTCAACTTCGTCATGTCACATTTTCTGCAAATTACTCTGGGCCTACCTCTCAACCGCCTTATCGCAAGAGCCTTGTTGTCACTATCGCCACCACTATAAACACAGAAGAGCGACACATTACATTCAGTTTCAAAGAAATATAAAATTAGCAGCATCAAAATTTTAGATAAATTGGGCTGTTTTAATTTTTTTTCTACAGCTCTTTTCAAGTATGGATACCTTTGCTGTGCTTTCTTAAGTGTCATGTACAGTCTCCTTAGTCCACCCTGACCAAACTTCAGTGTGTGTGCTGCTGGTGCGCCTACTGTCACTATGTCATACATTGTTCCTGCTGTGAAAAGAAAGGATTAACTCATTAAGATCACTAGAAATGCCAGTTTAGCTAAACAAGGCTTTGAAATAAACTCATACCTCCTTCACTGCCTTGCATCACCTTCATTCTTTGGATGTGTAAATTTATTGGCACAAAGGCTAGTTTCTTGTCATTTCTGAGTCTGGCAGGCTTGAAACATGTGCCTGAAATGGGAACAGCACAAAAATATTCAAACATGAACATCAAAGAAATTGACCAAATATCTTATTGACGTTATGTCTTCTTAATTGGCTGTCCAAATGAGCAGTTGGCTGACAGTCTACTAAATGGCTGACTGACTGACTGACTGACTGACTGACTGACTGACCGACCGACCAACCGACCAACCAACCAACCGCCTGGCTGGCTGGCTGACTGAGGAACTGAAGGGCTGACGGAGAGCCTAATCATGATAGACTATCTGACTGGTGCGCCAACATGGATCTTACCAATCAAGAAACCTGCCGTCTCTCAAATGACTGATTGACCTACAAACCAACTGACTAAATGACTGGCCAACTATTTGACTAATTAATGGCTGGCTGACTGACTGACCAACCAAACAACCAATTGACTAGCTGAGTGACTGACTGGCTAGTTTCGTCCCTACCTAGAACATAGTCATTTCTTCAGTCGTTCTACTTACAAACCTTGTAAAGGAACAAGTTCCTGTAGATTGCCTTTGTAGGCACAGATGAGCTTGAAGTGATTGTCAAGAATTTCTTGTCGAGCATTCTCCCAACCAGGGTTTAACTAAGCAATGGAACAAAGTATATATTAGGTAATTAACAACACAGTTAAGTCTATCAGCCTCAAACTCGAAACTCAGTCAACTAGTGTGACCACTCAAATGAAAGCTGAGGAGCAGTACTTTCCTTTGGTTCTACTTATAATGCTATGCAAGGCTGTCCCAAGCCATAATTCTCCATAAATTGCCAAATTCTTTCTTTTACAGTTAGCAAGATCCTAAAAAAATAGTTCTCACATTTCCTGGATGTGAACAATTACCGTAATGTTTTTAGAATCGAGTCACACACAGGAACCGCCATAGAAAATCCTGCAAAAGTTTCTCTTTAAGTGTCCAAAATGTTACAAAATGTGTTCTTACATCTCCTAAGTGATGCAGCTCCAGTATTTTCTGTTGTTCCTCAGCAATGTACATTTTTCTAAAAACAAATAAAGTATATGTATTTCGTAAATAACTGTTAGTCTGAATCATACAACTGAGGTAATTTTAACACAAATACATCAAGGTATTAAACATCACTTACAACAGCTGAATTGGAATTTTAAAAGTCAGGACACTTTCTCCCAACAGTTCTACAACTTTAAGGACTACACCTCTGCTCCTAAATAAGATAAACAAGAAAAAATAATCCTGTTGTTATGATAAGTGTTAAGTTTAAGTGTTAATGAAACTTGTCAATTTTTGTCCCTGTATACTCTAAATCTTTATTCTCAATTCATTACCATCTTCTACTTGTTTCATATTTCTGTGTTAACTTGTTAACTATAGCAGAATAATTAAGGAAAAACATATAACACAATGATTATTGTGTATTTTCAAACAGAAAACTTGTCTGCTTGTCATTTCCTATTGTGAAGCAGCATAAGGTAACTAAGACCCATGCCTCCATTCCTTGCAGGCCTGTAGAAGGCAGGGGATCTGCACAAAGTAGCTGGGGTTTCCAGATGTATTGACAAACTCATTACACTAATTTTCTATCAAAGTAGCCAAGCTTCAAAAACAAAGTAGCAAAGTCCTCTTGCCCCAGCCCATATTTAAGGCTATGTCTATGGAGGTCACAGCATGAATCACCCCTTTTCCCTTCTTCCCCATTCTAGACAATGAGAAATTGTTAAGTTAACCATCCCCATTCATGGTTTCAATGACAATTTTAACAGATGGCCAGATAAGATCTATCACAAATTAAAGATTGCACCACTTGTAATGTAGAAGTTTTTTTTCACTTCATGCAAGTATATTTTGTATTTGTTCTGGTTTTCCACCACCTACCTGGAATGTGATTTGTGTGGTTGACATTAAGCTGTCTTGTTTAACTCCATCATCGAGTTTGCCTGATCTTGTTCCGTACAAAAAGTGATGTCACAATTATGCAACAGGAATGTCAAAGGTTAATTATCCATACTTACGTGGTCGGGAATCTGTAACTTCTCTTTAGAACGTGCTCTACCATCAACATGGATCTGAAGCAGAGAAATAAAAAGCAAGATAGGTTTAATTCAAAGACTTCTGTGGTATTCAAAAAATTAGTAATAATTCATGAAAGAAATCTAAATAAGTGTTTAATGAGAGCCTTTATATCTGATATAGACACAGCTAAAACTTATGTCTGATTTTCCAGGCCAAAATATCCTAATTAATAATGCTTTAGAAATACACAGGCAAGTAAAAACTAACGATGTAATGTTCCGATGTTTTGGTGACCTCATGACGCCATTGAACTGGCTTGTATTATTCATTCCTTGAGAATGGCGTCATGAGGTCGCCGAAACGTCGGAACATTATATCGTTAGTTTTTACCTGCCTGTGAAAATATCCTAAAATCTAAATATTAGTTGGATAGATGTATAGCATTTAGCTTTTGAAGCCATTCGACAAATTTGCAATTTGTGTATTTTCAAGTCCTAAACACTTGGCTATGTCTCAATAGCCTAACACATATAAAAACAAAAACAAAAAATATCGGCCAATAATATTATTACCAACAACTGATTGACATTTTTTACCTTCCACTGTTTCTTCTCTCCTTCTCTTTCTAAAACAGTAGCAAAAAATTAAGACATGCAAGTTATGTATAAAGTGTTTGTGAATTTCAGTAACAAAGAACTACTAACAATGCTATCAAGTGGGAACAAATTTGAGTCATATTCTGGTAGTGTTTCAAAATGATGAAAGAAAAAAGATAAATTTAATTTAATTTACAAACCTCTAGATTTTGAGACATGCGATGCAAGGATCCACGGCCATCCACCTAAGGTTGAGCAATAATAATAATAATTAGTAATGTATCCCGTATTGGATTTTTACATTATAAATTATCTTTTGATGCATTATTAGTCAGCAGTTAAGCCTCACCTTCCACCCAAGAACAGTAACAGTTCCACAGCAATCTGGTGAATCAAGGGAGCTGGAATGAAAAAAACTCAGCAATTATGCAATCCACAAGATATATAGCAGCGATTCTCAAGGGTAGTCTAAAGCCCTGCCTGGATAGATGGAATGCAAGTTATTGCAATTTTGAACATGCTGATTTGCATGCACAAAATTGCAATGAGTTGCCCAAGTTGGAAAGTCCTGTGCATGTACCCAAAGCACAAAGGAAAACCTTGCATTAGTGATTCAACCATAATTTGAGATATAGACTAACTTGCAAAAGGATTTGAGTTTCATCAGGGTAAAGACAGGAAACCTTTATTTGTAATTACAGTACGTTACATAAATGCATACAAGTCCTGGATAAATGCAGACCCATGCAAGCAACTTGTTTCTGGCTGAGGTACTTCATAACATGATCAAGACTTTTTAACCACACCAAACTCAAAAGGCTACAGAATTTTATGTTAGTCATTAATAATATTATTTTTTATTGTCCCTTACGTCAGAGTTAATAGCAATTTCTGATCTGGTGCTGTCAGGATGTCTCCCATTGTACACATTGCTTGTCCTAACAATGACATCTGAGGAGAAAAAAGATTCTGTAATCAATTTTATTGACATATATTTATATTGAATATTTTGCTGAGACAACTGACTAGTATTTTTCTTGTTTATGATGTTTTCTTCTCAAACAGTCATCACTCAAAAAAAATATCACTCTACAGAACACCTAGGGAGCTATCCCCTTGGAATACCAAATGAACACTGAGGAAAACCTACAATGTATCTGACTGGGTTAACTGTGTTACACAATTCTCATTACCATTGAGTAAAACTACTTATAAATAAATATATCCACAGGGTACCTCTTCTTTTTCTCTATCCCTGACATCAAACACTGCCAATTTTAAGCGGGTTAGCTCATTCACAGACCCCTCAGGAAACACCACTGTGGTCAGGAAATAAGGGTCACGGCTTTGCTAGAAATCATAAGAAAATAACCAAGACTAAATACAATAACAATAATTTTAATACTTCAGTGGGTTTTATTGCATTTAAAGTGATTCTGACAAAACAAACAACTGTTCATATACACTAACTTGTAATCAGGGAGCAGGGTTGGCATAGTGGTGAGAGCATTCGCCTTCCACCAATGTGTCCTGGGTTCGATTCCCGGACTCGGTGTCATAAGTGGGCTGAGTTTGTTGGTTCTCTACTCTGCTCCGAGAGGTTTTTCTCTGGGTACTCCGGTTTTCCCCTTTCCTCAAAAACCAACATTTTGATTTGATTTGATTTATTTAGAGTTGATTTGAATTAAAAATTGTAAAGCGCCATTGATCTGTATTTGTAAATGGCGCAATATAAGTAATAAATTATTATTATTACTATTTCAATTTAGTTGGTATTCCCCAACTGACCTCTATAATTTCAGTTTGAGCGTGTTTACTCCATGATGTCGATGGCGGAGCCATTGTTCTTATTTCAACAAAAGCATTTGGTAACTGTCCTTCCTCTGGACTTACTAACTTATGGCAGGCTGAAACATGGAACCAAAATAACAGGGTTTTTTTATGGTGAACAACAAATACATGCATGGAAGGTTCAGGGTTATTTTTTGCTGTCACTCTTAAGCAATATTGCAGGGCAGGAATACCATCAGTGATGAGCATGATTAGAGCTTGAAGGTGGGAGTTTATGCAGAGAACCTTCAGAAGAGAAGAGAATCAAACTAGGTTGGTGTCCAACAGGAAACGTACAGCTGTAGCACAGGCAGACCAAAGGATGTGTGGCATTAAGGATGGCAGAAAAGGAGAGGATTGAATCTGGGTGGAGAAGGTGGGGTGATATCCAGTTTGCCAAAATCAGGCCAGAATGGTGAACTTTTGTTAGCACACTATGCGACATTGGGCACAGAAAGGACTGATGATGATGATGATGATGGTGGCAGTGGTGGTGGTGATGATGATGATGATGATGATGGCATTGGTGGTGGTGGAGATGGTGATGGTGATGGTGGAGATGGTGATAATGGTAGTGATGATGATGATGATGATGATGATGGTGATGGTGGTAGTGATGGCGATGATGATGATTATGGTGGAGCTGGAGATGGCAATGATAATGGTGATGAGGGTGGCCATATCTTAAGTACTAATTTCTTGGAACCCATGGGCTCCTGGTAATGACGATGACGGTGATGATGATGGTGGTGACAATAGTAGCAGTGGTGGTGGTAGTGAGAAAACAAGTTGTCAAATTTAAAAATCTACAATAATTGAAATGAGACTCTTTAGCCAACTCACCAATGCACATTTCCAAAAATGGATTTTCATCAGAATCTGCTGCACTAGTGGAAGAGTACTGCCCAATACCAGGTTTCAAAGGCTGGAAACAGATGTTTGTGATAGGTTTACTATAATGCAATATAATACCCTGATACCAAGTATTTATGTTTTATTTTCTTCAATAAATAACAACCACTGTATTACCTCTTGAAGAGCTAAAGGGTGGAATTCTGGTAAAGGATCCTGAAAGTTAACAAAAGCATTAGAAAAATCAATAAATTCACAACAAATCCAAAGAGATGCTGAAAGTCAAACAAATTTAAAAAAAATAATAATAATAATAAGTTAAGTTTTCACAAGTTATTCACAGTTTTTACAATGCTCTCGTGAATATTTAGCGGTAGGGAATCCTTATGCGATATAAAGCGAGATTGCTTCTGCTGAACTGATTGCGAACGGGACTTTGAGCGAGATGCCCAACGAGTTTGCCAGATATCAGGAAGGTCTCTGAAGAGTCGCTTGGCAGCAACGAAACAACAGTTGTCAGACTAGCCATTACAGCTTTCACAAGTTAAGTTTTCACATGTTATTCACAAGTTTTCACAATTTGTACACTAATAATAATCATTATTTATATAGCGTTATTTCTACTAAGAAACCAATAACACTTTACAATGATAACACATATAAAATATATGATAATAATACATGAAAATAATAGATAATAGTAATACCTAAAATATACAAAAGACTATAATATGAATAACTAATCAAGATAAATATTTACAAGAAAAATAATTCAACAAGAATAAAAGAGTTAAAATGCTTCTTTAAAAAAAACGTTTAAAAAAATGCTAGACTTTCAAGAATTCAAAATAACCAGTAGGTTAAGAACAAGGCTGAGTTACCTTTCCCGTAATTTCCATGAGCTGTTTTCTCAGGCTTAAAAGCTTGTTCCTTAGACTTTCATAACTGCAGATTGGAAAAACAAAACAATTTGGTGACTTATAAAAAATGGCTTCTGGAACAACTTTACAACATTTAGGTAATAATAATTAAGCATCAATTGACTTTTTGCAAGCTGTGTGTGGGGAAACAAGATATAATTACCTCGCATTTCTTATTTTCTCCATCCATTCTTCCGTTTCCTTAGTTGATTTCCCATTCAAATGGTACCTTTGAGTATCATCTTCGTCAAATACTGTCAGGAGAAATACACTGAATATTAACAGTGATAACCACACCTTTGCAACTGAGAACTCTGAAAGATGCTCTCTGTTTTTAGAACAGCAAGTAAACTGTTTATCATAATAATGGATCTAATCTGCATTCCTTGAAAGATCACTGATTTGTCACTGAAGCTATTTCTGGATAATTTATACAGTCATGTAGCTGTCCATAGAGAAGAATATAGATGCAAAATTCCACTATTCTTTATAAAGAGCAAATCAATTTACCTATTGTGAATCCATGTTTCTTCTGAGGTGATGAATCTTTTAATACCCTGCATCTCTCCAGCACGATTGCTCCTGCTGGCTCTGAAGTCTGCATGCATCCAACACATCATTAAAGATAGGTTATCAGGGTTTTCATTAAAGTGCTACTACGATCATAAAATCGCTTGTCTTTTTTCTTCAAATTTCGAGAGTGTGTTTGCTTAACACTCGACTCGCGAAATTTCAAGCTTTAATTTCAAGCAGAAGACTGTTTACTTTGAGTACAACTTTTTCATTTAACGGTCCGCCATTACTCACGTTCATAAGTGACCGATTAGGCCTCCGAGAGCTGGATCCAGGATAAAATGACATCATTTACTCACTGGTTTAAAATTGCAGTGTGTGAATGCAGCTTATTAAGTATGCAAAACACGAGTTTGAGAGTCTGAAAACTCAAAATTCCCGTGCCGCATACTAAAGCAGCCGGGTTTACACACACTGCATTCTTACGCTTGTGAGCTTTCTACGTCATCACGTCCTCGATCCAGTTCTCTCAAGATTTTTAATTTAGTAATGGCGGACACTAAATGGAAATGTTTCAGTCAAAATAAAAAACTGACTTCTGCAAATTAAGGCTTGAAATTTTGCAAGTCGGTTGTTAAGCAAACACACTTTAGAAATTTGAAGAAAAAAGACGAGTAATTTTTTGATCGTAGTAGCACTTTAAGACTTGTAGTAGCAGGAGAATTATTATGAAAGATAATATTATAATATTAATATTATTATATTATTATCATTTATGAAAGGGAAAAGCTCTTTCAGGGAGGAAGAAGCAAGCAAAATTTAGCTGGAGAATTCTGTGTAGTAACCAGAGAATTCTCCGATCTCTGATGCCTAATGAACACCCTGTGTTATGCAAAAAAGAAATACTATTATCACATTTTAATCATTTTACCAAACACACTGATAATCCATCTAAAGTGCATAAACTAAACAACAGATACAAGACACCCATTTTTTCCACTAATATCTTTACAGAGACATGGTAATTGACACCAAAGGCAACTTGAATATGTCATTGAAAAAGACTAGGAAAGCAGTACAAGAACTGATCTATGTGAGGTGAAAGCACCAGAAAATAAAAGAAGACAGGCCACCATTGGAAACAAATTTTTTGGAGGAGAACACCTGAGGCCACAATGATAAAACCACCCACAAGCTGATAATGGAGTGAGGTCAAGAGAATAAAATTTTCAATCTGACCAATGATGAAAATGGAAAACCTTCTTTTTTTCAGGTTTATACACTGCATACATGTAAGTGCAAAAAGGATAATGGAGAACAGTTTAATTTTTGAATGTAATATTAAGCAACAAAAGCTACTGGGCTTGTTTTGCTAATTGCTTTGATTTTGCTTTGAATTAAAGTGAATGCCATGGTGCTAACAAACCTTATCCTTGGTCTTGAAGTAAAACAACAAGTTTCCTCTGAGCCGAAACCATCTCTCTGTATAAACTGAATTCATGAGGAATGGATTATTCACTAAATTACTGGTACAATTTATTCATGAGAATAAATATATGAAAATCATACAATTATTTGAACTGTGGATTAAAGAATGAAGATGCGAGTGATCATCACATTTATGAATACTTCTTAAGCAGTAGCGACAATAAAGCTTGAAAAACAAATCAGGCTGCTACAGGAATCAAACCTCTGCAATACTGCTGCAATGCTCTACCAACTGAGCTAACATTTAGCCAACACTGGGAGCTGGTCTCCAGTTCAAATATGATTTACATATATTCATTCTCATGTATTCATCACCTGTGGGTAAATCCCCAGGCATACAAACATCTGTAAAATTTCCCAACTTTGCAAAGATATAACTTTGCAATTTTAAAATTTACTGACTCCCAAACTATGGCTGTTAAATTAATTTTATGGTGCTCTATCCAGCAGTATTAACAGATTTTGTTACATCAAAAGTTGATGAATCCTTGGAAAGGTCTATTTATTTTGACATTTGGTACAGAACTATCACTTAAATTTAAGCCAGTATAGAAGACAATGGAGATCAGTCATCCAAGTCCATGCCTTGTCCCACACTGGAGTAAATCGAGCACTTGCTAAGAAGCTGGCTCAACCCTTCATCAATAAGTTCTATCCAACTGTTTTACCTAATCAGCATGAAGCAGTGATAGGAACAATCAGATTCAATTGAACATTGATTAACAGCTGATAAAAGCATCATTTGATGTAAATCCAGGCTGTTAGTGAACTTCAAAAGCTGTCAACTCGATATGCATACCTATGATGTTGACTAAAGAATCACACAAAGAGAAACTAGCCTGCAATATTTACAGTGTACTGCATGGTGAGCAACAATTTTGTGGCGAGAATAATCTAATATAATGTTTGCATTCACAACAAAACGAAATATTGAGACATCTCCCCGGTAAATTCATCGTCACTGTTTGTAAAGCTAAGTGGGTGTAATGGCAATAATTCATAAGCTTTGATGACAGAAAAATGGCGATTTTTTGGAGAATTCCACGCGTGTTTGCGGAAGTCAGTCTCAGCAGGCATTACGTCACGATGAAACTTACCAGGTCGATTCTTCTCACAAAATTATTGACCACGAACCACACACAAAATTTAGACTGGTAGCACATTACCGTGACAAGTGGAGGAAATTCAAACAAGAAACTGCGCTAGCAGCGTTATGCAAAGGACTCCACACATATTTATGCATTGATAACACTGCACAGCTCATCTGAATGTAGCTGAGTTGTATACGATCATCTGGTGCCCATTTACCTTCATTTCGCTGCCAGAAATGTCCTTCCTTTTCCTTTAGCCACAAGACACCTTCCTTGTCAAAAGGTATGTCAGTCCGGGTGGCAATAAAAGCGAGCTCTTTTTGGTTGAACCTCATATTGACGGCTTCAACTTTCCCTTCCAAAATTCCGCCATTTTGGAATGATCGGCGCTTTTAGTAGACACCAGGCTTCCAAGTGGTGGCATCGCTCTCGGTCAAATATGGAAATGAGACTCATTCGCATAAAAAAGTTTGTTTAAATAAAAGGCTGTCAAAAATACTTACCAACACCGTTATTCAGATTTTCGAGAAACTGGACAAAGGCAAAAATGGTTCCAATTAGCAAGGGATTCTTAGACTGGTGACAGTGGTTTCCTGAGACACGAAACGTTTGAACTCGCGCGCGTGTGTCACGCTTTCAGTTGCTCGATTCGACGACCACACGCAATCGCGCGACCGAACCAACGTGAAGTAGAAATCGTGCGTGTGTTACCACTGGTAAAAGGATCCCGCTAGATCAAGAACCCCATTTTGTTAATAGAAAGGCAGCGAAAGGAGGAATTGAAAATTGTACTGACTAATTAACAGCGCGTTACAGTAAGTCAATATGTAAAATGCAACATTTGAGGACTATAAAAACGGTAAAAAACAAACAAACAAACAAGCAAGGCCGAGTTATACGGCGAGGAATACATGCATATATTTAAGCCAATATTTCGGGACGCACAGCCTTCCTTTATCGCGGCGTTACAGATAATCTTGTTTTTTACTTGCTTGTTTTTTTACCTTTCTTTAGTTTACAATTTTATAGCTGGTTAGATCTATGGCAGGATCCGGCTCTTTTATTTTGCAACGGTGGTCCTTGTTAAAGTATTTCAGTAATCAACATTTGAGGAGACCTAATTAACATAAGCTTTATAGCTTCTTTTATGCCTCCTCAACACAGCTCTTCAGTTCTTCTTTTTCATTACTATTATCAGTGTATTGTTTTTTTTTTGCGTCTCTAATTTTCATGCTGTCTGTGTGGCAAAAAATAAATTAATATAGTTAGATGAGAACGTGAGTAAATAGAAATACAACATGGTAGAAATGCATGTAATTACATCAAATGGAATATTTTGCCATAATGCCGAAATGCTACCAAGAAATTAAAAACAAAAAAAGGATTTATTTCGCTAAGTATCCAAACTGTAGGAATAAACGTCCACTTTCAATAATATTCCCAGGAACTGGCTTCCATTTTCATCGTTCATTTATTAAATTTTCATTAGCGGGTGTATATTTGCTGATATTTGAGAGGGTGTCTGAAAGGAATTGCTCAGTTCAAGTACACACGGTGTATAAGTCAATTTATTTTATTATCTGTACAGCCTAATCACTTGACACCATAATGCTCTTAACCATATCGTCTTAGCGAGTTTAACGAGGATAACACTTTCAAGCCTGCCGTAAGGATTCCCGAAAGGATATGTAAGTAATAAAGTCCAATTGGATTACGCGATTCAGGACCTCGCCAATAACCAGCGCGCGGCGAACATCATAAAAAGCTTAGCATCTTCATTTCAGTTCCTTTTCCAAAGTCTCTACCTGATTAGATCAGCCAGCAACGTTTTTCAGGTTTAAGTAACATTGACGGTCTTCATATCTCAAGCATTTAATATTTATACATCGAAATAAAATTGGACGACACACCAACGTTTACACAATGAGCGAATGAACCGCCGTGGGATTCATGACACTCTACACAGTAAATTCATAATTTCAAATAACCTTGAAAAGTCTTTTTATGTCCACGAGAGTTAGACGTACGACAAAAGAAACGACAGCTTTGTAAACATTTGAAATTTGCTCCCTCATGATTAAGCCACCGAACATCATCGTTGTGCAAATACGTCACGAATGCATAAAGACATTTCACACAAAAGCCACCAAATGAACCCAAACAAAAATCTCTTCAAGACTTTCAGGGTTACAGTACAGCCTTGCGATAAGCACTGCGACCGCCGAACAGCAAATATTTTCTTCGGGTTTAGATTTTCCGCCACCTGTTCTCTGAGATATCCTGAAAAGTGATAAATTTTGTCGCTTGTGACTGCAAGGAAGCCTCTGGAAGCTTTTAATTAATACGATGCGCTTAAAGTAGGAGTTTTAAAGCACCTCTGGCTGACGAAACAGCTTTGGTCGGCTTTGCTGGGGCAGTTGAAGTTTCACCGGTTTTCAAGACATTTCCCATACATCTGTAAGTACAATTGATTGCTGCTGCTCTAACCGACTGATAAACCCATTCAGATAGTCCTTTCTTGGAAATAGGTGAATGTAATATGAAAAAAAATTCACAGAGCCACCAATTATTTTCCAATAAATCTAGCAAAGCCATCAGTATGCTTTGGTCCTTATAAATATGTACGTTTTCAGTAGCATCAAGAAGGATATTCAGTCGCGATTCAGGCCGATTTACGCTTTATTTTTCGCGATATGAAAAAGCGAGCACGGAACTTCTGAAATAGTTTGCTTACCAAAAGAAATATTTGAGCAAACAGAACTGGGGAGCGAAAATTTCTTACGACGAGACAGTTGTTTTCACTCTAACAATTTTAAAGTCCTTGAGCTGGTGTAAAGACAAAAATTGGCACTGAATACTGAGAACGATTAATATTCACTCTGTACTATACTAAAATAATAATATTATAAAGTGAACTCAGTCTAGTAAAATAACTTAGGCGATCTTCGAATTGTGATCGTTAATTGTGTCCACCACCTTAGACTACTGATCGATGTGAATTTTACAGTCCCATGCAAGATCACCGCGGAAAATGTATCCACGGATGGTGGTTAAAATAAGATTAGAACCGACATTGAAGAATCCTTCCCAAATGCAAGAAAAAAAAACTACAACTACAGCGCTTTTTATGCCATTTCCAGCCGAATATTCCACGTTTAGCGAAGACAGATACGTTTCTTCTTTATATCAGGTCACACTCCACACAGGGACACCACTTTATCTTATCTTGTTGGAATTCAGTCTGAGGGCATTTTATTCGTTACGAGTTAAACGTCATTCAACTATGTGGAGTTCTATTTTGCCTTGCTGCATCTGCTATATATATATATATATATATATATATATATATATATATATATATATATATATATATATATATATATACATATATATATATATAATTTTTTTTTTCAGAGTTGGATTATTTGGTCGAAGACATTTATTGCATTTATTCCAACTCTGAAAATATACGTATTGCCCTAGATTGCCCTAGTTTATCTATTGAGCACTTTAATAGCTGATGAAGACTTCAATTCATTACCTTTCTATATATATATATATATATATATATATATATATATATATATATATATATATATATATATATAATGTTAATTTTGGGATGAACGTTGCTTTTTTCTGTTCATGGTTTATAAAATTAAAGGTTGGAATACTGTGTTTAGTCCTCTTCTGTTGATATTTTATACACTTCATACAGTGTTTTTGTAAAATAAGCATATTTCTGTTGTATAATATTCAGAAGTTGTTGAAAAGGTAAAGTTCCAGTTTAAGTTTAAGTATTCTGAGTAACTGAAGTTCAAACTCGAACCTTGATCAATTTTTCATGAGCCAAATTTCGTGCATGGCTGCTGTTAAATCCTTAAAAATGACAAAATACTGACACAATGCATAGTTCCTACAAGAGTTTTCCTACGAATCCACTAAATGAAAAGTCTTACTGGTTTCTGAAGTACGAATATAGAGTGAATACATTTGAGCCAAGATCTTAGTACCAGAATGAGAAGCGAACACGAATTTAAATTCACCAGCTTGTCACGCATCATAACAATTTTATCGCTCTGTATTTTCATTAATAAAACCCCTAAATAAAACAAGCCAATGACTAATAAATTCACAAACTGTGCTGTTTATAACTCCATTCTAATTATTGTGTGATATCATTCATACTTCGTCATCAGGTTCACCACAGAAGATGTAAACATGCATGAAATATAAATGTGGTGGCAAAAAGGATCAAATCAGATTGCTGGAAGCAAGTTCGCTTTGTTTCTGGTTGGAAAACTTTGCGTGTCTTCGTAATTGCGGACGAGTGGGATGTGAAAGCGACACTGGGCATCTGTAAAACAGCTGAAAAGCTGTCCGTGAACTTGAAGTTCTCGCCTCCTCGCCTCGCAAAATAAACTTTAACAGCAAAAGGACGAAACACGATAGACGCACAACATCATAGAAGTCCTCTTCATCATGGAGCATAATGATACACGGTTTGGTGGGAGTGACGACAACAAAGCATCGCAAACATTAATTTCAACATGTTTTTCTGTCCTGTTGATTCTGACAGCTGCAGTTAATATTACTTCAAACGTGTTAGTACTGGTCATTCTATCGCGAAACCAGCGCCTCCGTACTTGCACGAATTTCTTCATCGCAAACTTATGCGTTGTGGATTTAATCGCCGGTTTGGTGCTATTTCCCGCATCCATTGATTCGCTACTCACACAAAGCGAGCCGCGACGAATCAACCACCAGTTAGCTTGTGCATTCTTGGGATTTATAAACTCTCTTTACGGGATCGCCTCGTCATTAACGGTGGCCTTAATAGCGTTAGATCGATACCATAGCATTCTGAACTGTCTTCGATACGAAACAATTGTAACTCAAAGGAGAACCGCTTTTGCAATCGCATGGACATGGCTACAAGCAATTGCTATTTCTTTGTGTCCTCTCGTTGGCTGGGGACATTTCTCGTTGAACCCCAATCAACACTGTTCATTGGATTTATCAGATAATAGAACTTTTATTTTCTTCAAAACAACAACCTGCGTTCTTTTGCCGTATTTTATAACCGTATTCTGCTACACAAGGATACACGTTGTTGCAAGAAGGCACGCGAAAACCATCATCACCATTAAAATACGCGACGCTAGGAACAAAGTAAAAGGCACGAATTTATCAGCATCGAAGAAAACAATAATGGTGTATGTGGTGTTAGGGGTGTACGCACTTTGTTGGATACCTTTATACACATTAAACTTTCTAATAAGTGTGTTTCCAGAAGTGAGAATCCCTGAAAAACTTCCAGTCACAGCGACTGTATTAACGCTGGTAAATTCTGCTTGTAACCCTATAATGTATGCATTAATTACAAGTCAATTTCGGAATGGTTTGAAACGTGTTTATCGTCGCGTTCGAAGAAGTATTTTTGCAGGCGACGCCAGACAAATTAACCAAAACGGACCTCGGGGAGATTCGCGAAGCTCGTGGACTATTACACGATCAAGTGTGAGAAGGTTTTTGACGAGCCAAGAACAAGCAAGGCCAAAGGTTGTATTGGATTCGAGTCCGGTGTGTGCAATCATACGGGAAGAAAGCTCCATGCAAGCGGGATTTCCCGAGAAAGTTAATCAAAAGGGAGATCTCCCCGCGTCAATTTATCCTTTGACATTACAAGTACCGGATGCAAGATGGCATAAAAACAGGAAAACTATTAATCCTCTTCAGGATAAAGCTGTCAAGAAAAACGGATGGATGGAAGATTAAACTACGAACGCACCTTTGCTATACTTTTGTTTCCACTCAGGTACAAAGACTGGAAAAAACAAAATAAATTATTTTTCAATGACTGAATTACCAGTGAGCAAGACATACCGTAGCTGTACCAGCCTCTTTCAGGAAAAAACTGTTAAGAAAAACACTCGGGTGGATACGACATTACACTCAGAATACAGTTTTACTATATTTGTGTTTTCAACTTAGTTGCGTGGAGTAGTTAAAAAATATTTTTCAAAGGTGAATTATCACTGAGCGAGACAAACGACAGCTGAACTGGTCACGCGAATCAGTAAAACAGAGACAATAGCAACTATCTGGGGATCTCTTGTATGATGACACGAATCTTCGAGATGGCTCGATAAAAATGGTAAAATTAATACTTTTCATGACATTTACTAGTGATGTGCTACCGCGGTCGAGAAGCCTTGTTCGTTTTTCAGTACATGGAACTGTTTAAGTTTACGGATCTTAAACGGAGCCGATGCGCCATTAGGAACCATTTTCTTCTACTTTGTCGCATTTGCCTTGACAGTTTTTGATACATAAGTTAAACAACAAGGGTGAATTGGTGGTAGGGGTTGTTTTTTAATTTTATTTTCGAAACTCGTCTAGGACTCAAGCTGTTAACATGGTAGTGAGCCAAGAGATCTCTTGTAGTGAGCTGAATACTGAACCAATCACTCTAAAGAAATCGTCCCTTAGATTGTTCACAAGAGTTTGCTAGGTTTTCAGTTCTCCACAAAACTTTTAAGGCCAAAACGTATTTCAAAAATAAATATAGCTGATTTTTCACTGGTTTTCGCCGTTAACACCCCTGTTCTTGCTGAAAATGATCTTCTGAACACTACCCTCCGATCGTTTGCTTCGATGTTATAAAGCGGCTTTCAATTGTCACAGGTACTTTTGTAGTTCCTTTCTTCAGCTTAACCACACTGTATCAACATAGAATACTTAATAAATCACGCAAGTCTCTTCAACCACAAGAGTCAAACGAAAAAAAATGCTAATGTATGTGACTTTTTGTATCATAAATTTTTCCTACCATTGGGGGATGACACATTTTAATTCCCACGCTTGACGTCGCTAACAACTGTCATTTGTTCTGATGAGGGCTTCCAAAGGATGCCGGGTCTGGTGTAGGTCTGCCACTTGTTTACGACTCTGTATCAGTTGTTTCGTTAAGGACAAATGTCGCTGTCGAAAAGAAAACAAAGAGGAATGAAAAGTGAATTGTCCCTGTCGTAAATTGTCAAGCTCCTCCCGCCACTTTCTGTCGGTTGTCTGTGTTATGGGAGATTGTCGCCTGTTTTCGGAGCCACGTCGCTTGTCGTTTCTACCCCTTGGAAGGCCTCTCTGATTAGTTCATCGTGTTGTTAACGTTTTTTGTTCAGTTGTCGTAGAACCAAACTGAAATTACAAATGACAAAAACGGCTAACGAATCAACGACAGTTTGACCCAGACTCACGTAACCGGCATTTACGTTCGTTTCGCCAACGAGTCGTTTCGCTAACGTCCTGGGTTGAGTTGCTCGAAGCATGGTTAGCGCTAACCATTGGTTAAGATGTATTAAAACCTATAGGTTGTCATGGTATTTAACCCAGGTTAACGCAAACCATGCTTCGAGCAACTGGGCCCTGTTCGATAACGACTTCAGTCGTTTCGCTAACGTGTTTGCTGAAAGGTAAGAGAGTTTCCTTTGGAGATGACATCCTTTCTGACTTTATCTGACTTCAGGCCAACGAGCCAACGTGTCTCGGAGGGTTTCATCTTTGAATGCAGGGTCATACCTACTGTCGTCGATAAGGGTACGGGCCTTGGTTAAAAATTCTTCCAAGAGCATGTTGTCTTGTTTAAGGCATCTTAGTTGGTATCTGAATAGAATTTGGTTGCTCTGGGGCCCTGTGTATGCTTCTAGCTTGTCGAATATTGGGTCGCCATCAAAGTTTTGTCTACATACGTGCCGACAAATTTTTTTTGTCACGAGCAACTACTGAATACCTTATCAAACTGGGTTGAGTTGCTCAAAGCATGGTTAGTGCTAATCCGGGTTAAATACCATGACAACCTATAGGTTTTAATGCATCTTAACCAATGGTTAGCGCTAACTATGCTTCGGCCAACTGGCCCAGGACGTTAGCGAAACGACCAGTTACCTTAACCGGCGCCAATCGAGGGAAAACGAACTCGAGCAAGTCAAGTATTGTTTGGGTTCTTATTGGCTGAAAAAGTGGCTTCAATCAGTGTCTAGTTAGCGTTGAAAACGGCTTTTAGTCCTTTTACTGTTTAAGGAGATTACTTTGGTGTTTTGCCTTCGTAACAAGCATTTCCGTCGGGTTTTCTTCGTTTTTTTCGTTCTCTGACTGCGCGAAAACTGGGATGAGAGCAAAAATTGGGGGGCGGGGGACAGAGGAGGGGCAGTTTTCGCGCGGTCAAAGAATGAAAAAACGCAGCTGGGGGAAACCCTTGCTACGCAGCCTGCTTGTGACACTCAGTGGGCCTCACGGGTCATCACGGATTTAAAGGGCAGTTAGGTGATAAATATAAGCGTTTGTATCCCAGTTGAAAACCACACAAGAATGATTTGCACTTCGGAAACGTGCTTCTTTCAAAAGCTAAACGCTGAATACAAAGAAACAGGATGAAATTTGGAATCAGTAACCTTTTTTCTTTGAATTTTATTCTCTTTATTGAATCGCTCTCTAACTAGCTAGCTAGTGCCCACAAACAAAAATGCCTCCAGCAAATACTGAAAACTAGTTGAAAAAATGTCTCAGATATACTCTCTCAATTAAGGTACATGATCAGCTGCCGCTGATAAATCTCTCAGTTTATGCACATGTCATCGGCTTCCTGGTGGGGCGACCCCCAGGCTAACCAGGGGGATTGTAAAATCAGTCAAGCAAACTTGAGGAATTTCCTGGGGAGTCGGGGAATCTTGAAATACAAAGTCCCCTGGGTGAGGTGTTTCTCAGCAGAAAATCCTCCTGACAACCTTTACAAACTCGCGATTTCCCCCACCCCCTAATCTTTGATCGTAAAACAATGTCGTTTTTTCCCCTACCCTCGGGAAAAGAATCCCATCCACCTCTTTGCATTCCCCCACATATCTCTCTGGTTGGCCCGGGATCGACCCGACAAAGAAACCGATGACTTGTGCATTATGTGTTCTGATACACAAAAGTCTGCTCTCTAGATTCTGAGCAAGGTTATCTACCAAAAAATCTAAACCAAAGATAAATAAATTGCTTAAGCATATTCTGAAGAACAAGGTCAAATTATTTTCTGTCCGAATATTTTTGGTCAGTATGCGTTCGTTATGCCAAACACACCCGTAACGAACCTGTTGACAGAATAAGTTGACATAAAGTTGAAGCTGAAAACGTATGAGTATGTATGTGAAAGATCGGGGTCATTGAATTCTACAGTCACACATCAATCTCTAGTCGTTCCACTGTACGCTATAAAATATGGACTCCTTAGGATACAAACAAGTTTCTTTTCTTATTCCAAATTTCTGTTCAAGCTCGTTTACCACCTCCTCCTCTCCACCCACGAGTTCTCTGGACACTTTTTTCAGTTTGTTGTCTCCTAGATACGTTGTTGTTACAAGTTTGCTTCCTGAAAGAGTGACCCTCCCCCAGGGTTTTGCAACTGTGCATATGCGATTGTGAGTAAATGGAGACTTGACATCGGTTTGGTGATAATCTAGCATCTTGTGGAAGTCTTGTGCCGTTCTTGGGATGAGGTCGAATCTGAATCTCGTGGCCCACATGAGATCGCCGTGGCTGCCAAACTGCTCCTTTGCCATTTCTTCGCGGCCAAACTCATCAACGATTATCTTTACCTTTTCTTCGCACATGTAAAAGTCTCCATCTTTTCGAATTCGATAAGTTCCACTTTCTTGTTCTTGCTCCTCGGCCAAGCCGGTGAAATTGAGTGGCTTCCAAAAGGAGTCACCGAAAGCTACATCTGTTAGCCAAAGTTCATCTTCAATGCTCACCATTAGAACCTGATGATCAAAAGGCGGGCCTATAAGTCCTGTCTTTCGACTGTAAACTGAGGCAGCATGACTCTTGCAACTAAATCCAAAATAATCGAGAAGAAGAGAAAACATGGTGTTAAGCTCAAAGCAAAATCCGCCGCGATGTCGCCGCACAATCTTGTCGAACAGCCAACCTTTTGAGAGGAAAAGTTTTTCCTTTCCAAACACACTCAGGTTTTCAAATGGTACTGTCAAAATATGACATTGCTGCAGCTCTGACAGGGCATCTATTGTTGGTTCCCTGGGCCCTTTATAAAGAATACGAGCCAAATATTCCTCGGCTTCCTTAGCATTGAGCCGAGCGTCCTCCATGTTAAATTCTTTGAGTTCTAGCGCGACGCTGAATATGGATGGAGCCCTGGTGACGAGGAAATTATCGCTTTGACCGTGACATTCTCCACTCATCAGTGATCAGGTTCTCTACTCATGTGTGTTGTTGCAAGAAGGCACGCGAAAACCATCATCACCATTAAAATACGCGACGCCAGGAACAAAGTAAAAGGCACGAATTTATCGGCATCGAAGAAAATAATAAAGGTGTATGTGGTGTTAGGGGTGTACACAATTTGTTGGATACCTTTATACACATTAAACTTTCTAATAAGTGTGTTTCCAGAAGTGAGAATCCCTGAAAAACTTCCAGTCACAGCGACTGTATTAACGCAAGTCCTATTGACTTGGGGTCAAATACAGCTAAAATTACAGTAAATGAATGGGATTTTGACCGACTCTGAACCGTTGTACCGCTAAAAGGAGGCGAATTTCCAAAATTTGCCACTACTTTTACAGTCAAGTTAGGTCAAGAGTACCCCCCTAGAGTACATTAATGAGTTGATTATTTGAACATTGAATCCGTTAGTCGTTTCGAATAATGCAATCGTTTTTGAAATATTCGAATCAAACTTCAATTGCTGATTGGATTATGTCCATAGATGTGTTTGAAAAACGCGTTTGACCAACGAGACTTTAATTCTGTCATCTCTTTTAATAGAGCACACCATTTTTAGCCCTTTAAAATCCAACAATATTGTTCTTTCCGAGGAATACTAAGAATAATAAATTTGTACAGAGCGAAATTAAACACAGCTGATAGCGTACAGCGTTGTAAACCAAAAATATTGACGAGAAAACTTGCTAGAACTTCGCCTGAAATCCTTTTATCACGAATAAGACTTCTACAAGCTCTATGGGATGTAGAAAGCAAAAAAACTGCTCGATAATAACATTTACAATACCGTTTTTCACCTATCACTTCCACTCACCGTTGGACGCCATGTTGGACGCTTCGATTTCCCATATAAGGAGCATCTTTTGTTTGCTTAGTCCAATCAGCAATCGAAGTTTGATTCGAATATTTAAAAATGATTGCATTATTCGAAACGACTAACAGGTTCAATGTTCAAATAATCAACACATTAATGTAATCTAGGGGGGTACACTTGACCTGACTTGACTGTAACGGTTTTATTGATATCGTTCATTCAACAGATAATAAGGCCATTAACGAAGGTACGACGTCCGTAGATTAGAATTATAAATCTTCTCATGTAGATTCTAATTTCACGGTAATTTACATAATTTTGATTAGAGAGGTTTGTATGACATCTTAAAAATTCGTTTACGGCAGTTGTAGCCTGAATCTGTTCTTTATACTTCATGAACACAATGTCAGTACAAACGTCTTTTGAAAGACATTTTTTGCTGTGGAAATCCACCTCTTTTTAGCGGTTTTACAGCGGTTCAAAGTCGGGCAAAATCTCATACATTTACTGTAATTATTGCTGCCCTTGCCCCCCACTCAACATGGCGTCATTAACCCTGGAAGCGTCTATTACACATCAATCTCTAGTCGTTCCACTGTACGCTATAAAATATGGACTCCTTAGGATACAAACAAGTTTCTTTTCTTATTCCAAATTTCTGTTCAAGCTCGTTTACCACTTCCTCCTCTCCACCCACGAGTTCTCTGGACACTTTTTTCAGTTTGTTGTCTCCTAGATACGTTGTTGTTGCAAGTTTGCTTCCTGAAAGAGTGACCCTCCCCCAGGGTTTTGCAACTGTGCATATGCGATTGTGAGTAAATGGAGACCTGAGATCGGTTTGGTGATAATCCAGCATTTCATGGAAGTCTTGTGCCGTTCTTGGGATGAGGTCGAATCTGTATCTCGCGGCCCACATGAGATCGCCGTGGCTGCCAAACTGCTCATCTTTTGCCATTTCTTCACGGCCAAACTCATCAACGATTATCTTAACCTTTTCCTCATATATGTAAAAGTCTCCATCTTTTCGAATTCGATAAGTTCCACTTTCTTGTTCTTGCTCTTCGGCCAAGCCGGTGAAACGAAGTGGCTTCCAAAAGGAGTCACCGAAAGCTACATCTGTTAGCCAAAGCTCATCCTCAATGCTCACCATTAGAACCTGATGATCAAAAGGCGGGCCTATAAGTCCTGTCTTCCGCCTGTAAACTGAGGCAGCATGCCTCTTGTAACTAAATCCAAAATAATCGAGAAGAAGAGAAAACATGGTGTTAAGCTCAAAGCAAAATCCGCCGCGATGTCGCCGCACAATCTTGTCGAACAGCCAACCTTTTGAGATGACAATTTTTCCTTTCCAAACACACTCAGGTTTTCAAATGGTACTGTCAAAATATGACATTGCTGCAGCTCTGACAGGGCATCTATTGTTGGTTCCCTGGGCCCTGTATAAAGAATACGAGCTAAATATTCCTCGGCTTCCTTCGCATTAAGCCGTGCGTCCTCCATGTTAGATTCCTTGGTCCCGACAGTACCAGTTCAATCGCGATCGCTTAATATGAATGGAGCCTTGGTGACGAGGAAATTATCGCTTTGACCGTGACGTCTACTTACGACGTCTCTACTAGTGTGTGTGCTGTGAAAATAAACAGTGAAATGTTAATACGTCAGACGTGTTTTATAACAATTTGGGAACCCCAGCTGTAGCCCGGGCTTAACGCACATTCGAGACAGAGTTTGGCAGGTGGCGGGTGGCGGGTGGTGGCATGAGACGATTGGTAAACAATCTTCGTACACCTTGACTAACGCACGTATGTTTAATAGCCCAACAACTACTAAAGCAAAAACAAAAACAATAATTATAACATACGTGTATAAGTCCAACAAAAGGTTTAACACTGACCGCAACTTGTAACTCAATTAGTTTCACAACATACAACTGATCAAAATTTAGGTTTTCTTTAGGACGTGAGCGCATAATGATAAATTTTATTTCTTTTTCCTTGCTTTAACGTCGTTCAAACTAATTTAGTCCCTGGACAGCTCGCCAGCATTTTCCAAGTTTCACAAATGAGGAAAATCGCGAAAGTATTACAAAAACTGGAACTTATATCTTGAAATGACGTTTCCCTTGCAGACCCTTGCAGTCACAGTCGTCGTTGCTAAAGCTCTCAAAAAACTGTAACTTGTAAACCATCAGTCTCAAAATATCAGTAATTCAAAGCCGCAATAATTACTTATACAAAACTGCAACTTGTAAACCACCAGTCTCAAAAAATAATTGAAAACAATTATTACTCATTATATTACTTTATTTTCTGCCGTCTTCCGAAAATGTAAAAAGCTGTTCTTAACGTTTAGCTTGGCAGTATTTCATTAAAACTGAACACCAAGGCCAGCAAGGAGCAAGGAAAGTTGGAGAGATGTAAGACCTGTACATCATAAACCTACTCCAGAAAAAGTACTTTTCCGCGAAGTTCCCCGGCACGTGTCATGTGAGCAGGTGCTGCTTGCGTCATCAGCGTGTCAAATCAAATCAAATCAAATCACCTAGTTACTTATACACGGCAACAAAACTTTAGGGAGCTTAAAAAATTATGTCCGACGCCTTTTCTTTTGATTTTCCACACATTTTTCCTTTTCTTTCCGTGTGGCATGGTTTTTCAGTTTTTTCCGTCTTCAATTGATTTGCGAAAATAATCTCTTGCGAAAACATAGTCCACGAAAAGTCGTGTATTTAGATTTCAGAAGTTTATTTGAATTTGTGCTACCAGTCAACCACTACCCGTCGTGACCCTCCACCTGTCACCCAATAGTGGTGAGCCTGGGAGTCTCGTCCACCAGCTATGGACGACCGACTAGCCAAATATCTGGCAATTTGAAGGATTGCAGACTGGGTGAACAATACCTGCCGGGCATGTGATTGAATCTCTGCCATCTTGATCTGTAATGGCAAGTGCCACCTCAGGCAAGTGAAAACAAGGGTGAGCAACAAAATGCCTGAAAGGGGTGGGGATGGGAGGGAGTGAGGCACGCAAAAAAATGGAGCAAGCAACAAAACTACTGAGAGGAGTAGGCAGGGGAAAAAGAGAGACATTTGGCCATTAATTTTCGTTTGCCATCGGTAAACAGGGGTCCTTACCATTTACATGGAAAACCCGGAAATTGTGGTTGGAAAATGAAATGGTACATACCATTCCATTTGGAACGTTTCAGAAATAATAGGCCATCGGGTTAATCAATGCAAGTTTTCTTTTTCTTTTTGAGATTTCCTGATTGATACTAGTACATTTCGTAATTTGTCCATTTTGCGTTTGGGCAAGCTGCAGCACTGAATATTTACACCGAAAAATTCTACCCGAATGGATCGTGTAAATGGTAAGCGCCCCAGGTCTCCTTTGCTTTCCAGATTTTTACTAACAATCCATGAGACTGCCCTTTAATGAATAAACATTTTCATGGACAAATTCTACACCAACACTTGTTCAAATGTGAATTACAACAAGGGACCAAAACTGATATTTGAAATTACAAACTACAATACAAATTGCTTCTGAAGTAAACATGCAACTTGTTGTTTCAAACCTACAACAATCGAAGGTTTAGGCAATGCTAAACGATAAGAGCTGGGTAGAAAGTTTTGCATGTACATGACACAAAAGTTGAATCAGACTATTTTGCACTATAGTCAAAGCATCCAACTCAGGATTACCATAATACACACATTGACAAGGCAAAGAAAATAGGAAGAAATAAAAAGTTGATCATTTTAATTTATCAAAAAGTGTTTTTGTCTACTTTGTTTCTCATTATTACTATACAATCTTGGCCGTCTGGCTCCTATCTTAGCCATGGTATGGCAGTGTAATTTATTGCTAAAGATTCATGCACACAGAACGTTTGCAACTTGTGTGAATATAACACTATATTCTGCCTTAGTATTAAGCTTTTTTCGTGAATAATTTATGCTATATTTAGGCTATCGATTAAAGCCCTTGTCAGAATTGTGGGCCTAACACCTATTGCAGAACTTTAATTTAAACTGCCACTGTGTTTTCAGACTGGATTAACTTAACTATATTACAGCTAATGAATTTTGCTCTCACTTGTCACCAACTATTGCAGCTTGTTTGTTTTTAGACGTCTTATGACTTATGAGCTAACTCATGTAATAGATGAAACTGATTTGTTACTATATTTAGGATACTCCTTAACAGCAAGAACTAGTTGGTCTGGATGACAGCTATCACTGGGTTTCCACAATAGTTCAAAGAAGTGTAAAACTGTATTACAGAGCTTATTACTTACACACAAAACAACACCAGTGTGACTTCCCCTGACATAGGACGGAATACAAGAGAGGCCAAACAGTTTAAGAACTAGCTAGGCTTTCCACTCTAACCACTATGGTTTCCAGGAATATCTGGTCCCAGAAAATGCTGCTTCAAATTACCAGTAAACTAGGATTTTGAACCAGTATTTCCAGAATGGGCCATTTTCTTAACGAGTAAGGGCCTGGGAATGAATCCAAACTTCACTGAAAATCAACGAAATGGAACTAAATCGATTCTCACATGAAAGGGTCTCTCAAAATAAGCAGTTTCAGCAAGTTTGAGCATGTTTGGTTGAGAAGCTGCCAGATGACATGCATTTAAAACTAAAATTTTCAAACGCATTTTTTTCAGCTCCAATTCAACTGAACAGCGTCAAAGTTGGTTGGGTGACCATTTTTGAGATGCTCTTTCATGCAGTGGAAACAATTTTTTCCAATCGATAAATTTTAAAACCTTGTTCCCAGGCCCTTACTCGTTTAGAAAATGGTCCATTGCACAAACATCTGATCAACACTGAAATGCAATCTGGAAAGACATACGCCACAAAGCAAAGTGTATCCACAGGTGTCACAATTTCTCCTAAACTTATTCACTAAATGCTTTATACATACAGGGATGTGTACAGTGGATCATCAGAACCCATGCCTGTCGCTAGTGGCACAGGATGCTGTGTACGCCTCGAAACAACTATTTTCATCTTCACAAATCTGAACTCTCCAAAAAATGTACACATGAAACTCAGCAACATCAAAGCCATCAGCCACTCGGACACATCACCAATGACATGGTTGATATACTTCTTATCGTTAGTGTCCCACCGGTGGGGAATCATAGAGCTGTTTCCATGGTAACGTATCCAGTCTTTACTTACAAAAGATGTGGCGGTGACACAGGAAACTAAGAAAATGGTCATGGCAAAGTTCAGGATGAGCCGTAATGTAAGGAGTGTGGTGGTAATTAGACCACATGACTTCATCTTGTAAGAGATGATAGACTGAACCCAGCAGTATAAAATACCGCATAAAAACACCATCAGGGCACCAATGATGTGAACATCCGCAACTGCATCTTCCTGAAATAAAATAATTGCTGTTTGTTGGTCGGTTTAGTGGTGTTGTTTAACAAGATCCACCTCTATAGCTTCACTTGAAAGCTCTCAGAGAAGGACGTTATGGTAACCAGTTACAGTACCTTGCCACATTGCCAACTAGCATGGCACCCTACATCTAGGTCATTTCCCCAATTCTCAATTTTGTTGCTCTCAGATAAGTTCTCTCATCTATGGTGGCCCAGCATTATCATAGTAAAATATCTAAGTTTTGGGGAGAAAAGAATAAAAAATGGAAAGAAACGAAAAATATAAGCAATCAAAATAGAAAAAAAAAGCGAGAAAAAATAATATTGCAATAAAATCTAATAATATAAAGTAAAAAAATATATGTTGACAAATTAAAAAGTAAAATGAATATAAAGAAAAATAATTTAAGCACTAAAAAAATTTGGAAAAAATATAATCCAAAAAAAACAAAGGAAAAAAACAAAAAAAAGAAAAATCATTAACAAAATACAACATTGAAAATCAACATCGAAAATCAACATTAAAAATCAACATTGAAAATCAACATTGGAAATCGACATAGGAAAAAAAACCAACTTTATTTCCACGTGGCCTGTTGTTATCATAGACCAGGATGCTCTGCACTGGCACGCATATTTGACCTTTTTTGGGCTCCTGTGGTCTGACCCCAAATGAGGACGTGTCCTGTTGTTTGTATGAAGTGTGAAGATTGAACACTTCAGCTGACGCTTCCCTTCTTCTGGCGGATTTCGAAAACTTACATATTTTACTATGATAATGCGGGGCCACAACGTGGCCTGTCGTTATCATAGAGCAGGATGCTTTACACGCGTATTCAATATATATTTCATCCATTAGAGAGGTGAGTAGAAGCTCCTGATGGGCCTTTGTTGGACACCAGCACATCGCACGAGCCCACTGGATGGCCAAAGTGTTCCGCGCAAGCAATCTTCAAGTTTTCAAGCGTTAAATCATCGCTGGAAAACTTGATGAATTCTCTCGGTTGTACCAGGCGAAACGTTTGCTTGTTGTTAGGTTCTGCTGTCTACCTTTACGTGATGATGTCGCTTGGAGCCGTTCCTTTAGCACCTTTGCGAGGACGTGTTGCTTGCTGTGTTCTTTTGTTTGACATTTGTTCTTGAAGGGGCTTCCAAACTTGGCTCATTTTTGGCGGCATGGTGGATCAAAGACCTATAACTTTCCAACAGCACCCCTAATGGATCGAAATCCACCAGAAGAAGGAAAGCGTCAGCTGAAGTGTTCAAACTTCACACTTCATACAAACAACAGGACACGTCCTCATTTGGGGTCAGACCACAGGAGCCCAAAAAAGGTCAAATATGCGTGCCAGTGCAGAGCATCCTGAAAACTTGAAGATTGCTTGCACGGAACACTTTGGCTATCCAGTGGGCTTGTGCGATGTGCTGGTGTCCAACAAAGGCCCATCAGGAGCTTCTAATCACCTCTCTAATGGATGAAATATATATTGAATACGCGTGTAAAGCATCCTGCTCTATGATAACGACAGGCCACGTTGTGGCCCCGCATTATCATAGTAAAATATGTAAGTTTTCTAAATCTGCCAGAAGAAGGGAAGCGTCAGCTGAAGTGTTCAATCTTCACACTTCATACAAACAACAGGACACGTCCTCATTTGGGGTCAGACCACAGGAGCCCAAAAAAGGTCAAATATGCGTGCCAGTGCAGAGCATCCTGGGCTATGATAACAACAGGCCACGTGGAAATAACGTTGGTTTTTTTTTTCCTATGTCGATTTCCAATGTTGATTTTCAATGTTGATTTTTAATGTTGATTTTCGATGTTGATTTTCAATGTTGTATTTTGTTAATGATTTTTCTTTTTTTTTTTCCTGTTTTTTTTGGATTATATTTTTTCCAAATTTTTTTAGTGCTTAAATTGAAGGGCTCGGGCAAGAACGTCCTCCCGGTTTTTGGTCGATTTTCGATGTGCTCAATAGAAACTGAGATTTGGCATGTGGACTTCATTCCAGTTAGAAAACATTGCTCTGTATTTGTTTTGGCTGTTTTCCTCTTCGTTTTCAAGAAATAACGTATGCAAAAAACCCAAGTCAGCTCATTCCCTTGCGTATTAATATTCATGCGCGAATTGAATTACCTTTAGGGCACGTGAAATGAATGACGCTTGGAAAGCATTGTTTGATAGTGTGACGTAGACTATACATTTGGCGGTTAAAACATCGATTTAAGTTTCATTGATAGGAAACTTACGTGGCTGTGAGGTGTCGATTGCTAGCTAAATTTAATCGAAACTTGCCAGCCTGGTGGCATCGAAAACGGACTGACTGCTCGTCTTGCCGATTTCCCACTCTTAGATGAATTCTCCGTAATGTTCCCGCTCCGAAGTGAAAATTTTCCCACCGCAGCCGAGCGAATATTCATTTCCAGTCCTCGCGAGAACTTTTCAAGGAGACAGCGCCCTCTGTGGTCGCATTGGATTGTGGGCATAAAAACATCCTTTCGAGCGCGCGCAACACGTCTTCAAACATCCCATATTTTTCGCCGCAGTCAAAAAACAACTCTTATTTCCGAATTTCTAGCACGGCAACCTTTGGAAAATGGGCCAAGACTCTCAACTGCGGGCCGCTTTTAAGACGAGAGTTGCTTTCAGACTGTCCCACCTGGCTCAGTACTCTGTACTGCGAAACGCCGATTTGTTCCAGTGTTTGGCACGCACAGAGAAACACCACTGGCTTCTTTCAGAAGTGTCTGAATTGCCGATCGACAGACTTAAATGACGTCCGTTCGACCACCAGGCTGGCGAGTTTCGATTAAATTTAACTAGCAATCGACACCTCACAGCCACGTAAGTTTCCTATCAATGAAACTTAAATCGATGTTTTAACCCCCAAAATGTATAGTCTACGTCACACTATCAAACAATGCTTTCCAAGCGTCATTCATTTCACGTGCCCTAAAGGTAATTCAATTCGCGCATGAATATTAATACGCAAGGGAATGAGCTGACTTGGGTTTTTTGCATACGTTATTTCTCGAAAATGAAGAGGAAATCAACCAAAACAAATACAGAGCAATGTTTTCTAACTGGAATGAAGTCCACATGCTAAATCTCAGTTTCTATTGAGCACATCGAAAATCGACCAAAAACCGGGAGGACGTTCTTGCCCCGAGCCCTTCAATTGTTTTTCTTTATTTTCATTTTACTTTTTAATTTGTCAACATATATTTTTTTACTTTATATTATTAAATTTTATTGCAATATTATTTTTTCTCACTTTTTTTTTCTATTTTGATTGCTTATATTTTTCGTTTCTTTCCATTTTTTATTCTTTTCTCCCCAAAACTTACATATTTTACTACGATAATGCTGGGCCACCATACTCATCCCCTGATAACAGTCCAGCCAACAAGTGCAGCAACCAAAAAGTCTAGTAATGTCTTGCTTTCAACACTACTTTCCTTTGTAGGTTCTTATTAACTTCCAGCTGCTGGATTCATAAAATTTTTATGACAGCATTTTGTTAAGGAACAAGTAATAGTATGGAGCCATGGAATTTAACATATGGGGAGCTACAGCCTCTGGTTAAGGGGGTGGGGTGGGGGTGTTGGTGGTAAAGGGGGTGGGAGTGGGGTAGTCAGAGGTAACTTAGCTGGTATAGAGTGTTTTTGCATGACGTCACGGCGGCCATGTTGATGTCCCAAACTAATCCTCTGGGAATTGAACTCTATTTTTATGCAAATACTGGTTGTTTACCGTTTACCACAAATTCCCGGAAATTCCAGTTGGAATGTAAATGGTAAACGTTTTTTTGGTTCGTCCCACTGGAAAATTCCCGGGACAAACGGGAGTTCTGAAAAGGTAGTCCTGTTTTCCCGGTTGGGACGTTCCCGATGGAAATTCGTTTACCATTTAGAAGTTTCTGTGTTTCGTACTAGTTTCAGTCCTCTTGGCTTTTGGCCGAGCGTAATCTATCCAATCAGCGAGCGCGACGTGATAATCTGGAAATTTTAGGCAAATGGTAAACAAAACGTACCATTCCGTACCAACCGAAATTTCCGGAATTTTTTTCTAAATGGTAAACAACCACTTTCTTTTGTTCCAGTACCGGTACACTCTATTGGTGTTAAGAATAGCATTACATACATACATCCATGCATGCATGCATGCATGCATGCATGCATACATACATACATACATACTTTATTGGCTCATTCCCACGGGGCTTTTCAGAGTCAATTTTACCTTACAAATAAACTCAAATAAACTCAACATGATAACAATCCCAACTGGCCGGAGGCAAACCAGTTGGCTATTTACAAGGATGACCGAGGACTTGAACCAGGGACTACCAAGAACAAGACCAGCTAACGGCCAGAGTGGGATTTGAACCCGGGGCTACCGCATTGAAAATCCATCACCCTAACTGCTCGGCCATCCTGCCCCTTATTCACATATCATACCAAAATCCAGAGCCATTTGATAGTTTTGAATAAAACGAAAAAACATATAAAACAAACTTGACAATGACGTTGTGAGGAAATCGAAAGAAAACAAAACCGAAAATAATATTCCAAAACTTGGTTTTCCAACTCGGTCTTGTTTTCTTTATGTTTCACACAATATACTGTACCTGAAAATTGGCCACTATGCAAGCTCCAAGGCTAGAAAGCACTCCAAATGCCAACGCAAGTTTGTTGAGTCTCAGAAGAAGGTGTCTGTCTCTTTCATTCCAGTCCGCATCGTGTCTCAGCTGCAGATACCTTATAAAAGTTGTCAAAAAACCCATGGCCGCACAGAAGTTGAAAAGAAAGCCGAACACGTTGCTTTCAGGCCGATGATCTGCTGTATCGCTGATGGTAGGGAACCACGATGTGTCGTTGTGAAGGAAGGAGATAACATAGGTCACCACAAAAGTTGTTAGAGAAAGACAGACCAAAATGACTGGAACGAAACCAAGGCCGCAACGAGCGCACATGGCTACGGAAAAACCTCAAAAGCTTATTGCTGATATCCTTCAAATAACACGAAGAATATCAATGTACAACCTATCCGCAGTGAGAGCGAAGTTTCAACACAACGAAAAACGAATTCTATGCAAACACTTCTGCTCTTCTGCTAAGTCTTTAGCTTTCGGAAAGCGAGGAACCTGGTAGTGGGGGGAGGGCTAGGGTAACATTAAAATAAATAGCTAGCCGTGTTTTCCATTCCTTATTCAGCCAAAAGAAAATATTCCAGATCATACAATTTAAAAACGACAGAAGAGACAAAGAAGGGGATTTTTGTTTTTGCAAAATGAGTTGAAAATGTACCCGAGAAATCAAACTCTCCTCTACCACCCCGAGAGAAAAATGTAGCAAAAGCGAGGCTGGAACAGTTTTAGCGCGAAGTTTGGGAACCAAAACATACAGCGAAGTTTTGATTCGATCATCCTTCGAGACAAATTTAGCAATGGAAAATCTTCGTAATGATGGAATTCTCACAGAAAAGGGATCTGGAAATTGCGATTTAAAACTAGCGCCATCGAATCGCTTAACTGGACACGAATCCGCAGCAGCAAAGAAGCCAGTATTTTTTCCCTTTCCTTTCCCGCCATACGATATCCAAGAAGATTTCATGAGGACACTGTTTCACGTGCTCGATAACGGAGAAGTTGGAATCTTTGAAAGTCCAACAGGAACGGTAGGTTCACATAAAGAACGCATTTTTACAAAGTGAAGATATTGATGACCTTGTTTGAAGGGAAGGGGAGAGGTCTTTGATTTCTTAATACATCCACATCCAGTTTCACTGCAATTATGTTGCAAAATATAGTGCGCTGGTTGCACAAACTTGCTTGTTTTATAATTTACAGCTATGTGCAAACTTAGATGGATTAGCAATGCCCTGCTTTATATAATTTCCTTCTGGGAGGGGCGTATCTTTGTTTTTTTTTGTTTTGTTTTGTTTTGTTTTTTATATATATATTTTCCATTTTTTATTTCATGTTCAAAATTTCTTACACATACTCACTATAAGTACTTACGGATACATACACATATGATGCACGGGGGACCTTTTTACAGATATTGCACATATTCTTATTTATATTATGACAACAAAGAGCATAGTGCGAAATTATAATTACATTAATTTTCAATATAATTGCCCCATTTTCTAAGGTGGGTGGGCAGTTTATTAATAGATTTGGCAACCATCGTTTCAAGTTGGTAAATCATCTTAATCTTAGCGTTTAATATTGTAATGGATGGTTTGGCCTTATGACATCTGCAAGAATAAATATATTTTTTCGCAATCAACAAAACATGGTTCACAAACAAATCTTCTTTACACTCCATTATACCAAACATTATGTCCTTATTAGAAAGAGGTCCAATTTCAATGTCCTGGTTGGCCATCCATTTTATAACTTCTGCCCAGAATTCCTTGGTGTAAGGGCATGTTACAAAGATATGCTCAAGAGATTCGTCTTCTCTGCAAAAAGAGCAAGCTGGGGATGAAATTTTACCACATAAAGAGGGCTTTTCTTTTCTTTGCAGAACGAATCCCTCGAACATTTAGCGACAACAATTTGAAATCAGCATATTCCTTTTCAAATGAGAAAATAGTTTATTATTTTACTAGCCATGCAAGATATTATTTGCACTGAAGAAAAAATACTGCTACTACAATGACTTGAATTTGTAAAAAGGTCCCTTGTAGTACAAACATACAATGCACTTAACACTAAAACACAATAGCAAATTATTATGACTGCAGATAACTTTATCCGACGTGCAGCCCATGGGATTTGGAACTTTACCTACTCCTAAATTTGAATACATACAAACGAAGCGGAGCGGGCGAAAAACACGTCTTCACTCCTCCATGGTCGGCCCAGACCCCGGGACTGTTGTGGACTGTTCCTGTTGCCAAGGGGGGGGGGGAGCAAAATAATATACCCAGGCCAGTTTAAAACTCTTCATTTGAGGGCCGTACACTTTGCTGCTGGGTACTAGTTATACATGTACCCAAGCCCCAACCATCAAGTATACCTTTTTTGCTCAGTTGGTGTGGTGTCTACATTATGGCCAGGCATGCGTTTGTTAAAACTCCGGAAACCATTTCGGGCCCGACCGGTTCTGAACCTAATGCATGAAAAATAGTTTTTTGGACCTGAAACAATTTTTTGAGTTTCGAGAAATGTGTTCCAGGATTCATTTACATAGTACCAACTGATCTCTGACAGTAGCTGGAAATTAATAGGATTTGATGGTACATATATTGTGATTCAATTCTATACTTGGTTTAAAATTTTTCTCCCTTTGTTTTGAACTGATTATCACACATTACCAAACATTATCATACCCAAAAACAAAGGGAGAAAAATTTTAAACGAAGGATAAAATTGAACTACAACGTATACTTACCGGTATGAATGCCCAGTTAAACACAGTTTCCTATGCTCTTCAGGGGAAATCATTAAGCTTAATCTGTGGTGCATTAACCTGGCTGAGGATTTACGAGGAGAAACAACAAGAGGAATTAGAAAAGGCCTTGTCAAGTTCCAAACAACTTGGTGAACAAAGGTAACAAATGATGATCATTTTAGTTTGTGAGTCTGTTATCAGCATCCTCCTGTAATGTAAATGGGGATGCGTAACCAGTCGACATCATCACATGATGATGACAAGTAGTCAGTGATTGAAATACTGTGATCTGCTATCTCAAGTGGCTCCACAGGAGCCCACACAATCTGTTTGTCTAACCCTTTGTTGCTTTATAGTAAATGTATGGGATTTAACATTATATTTTCATACAATAGCGATGTATCACTAAATACATGTATAGACCAATAATAAATTAAGTAAGTTAAATTGCATAACCCAGGGCTATGCTCTACCAGTGCCCACTGGCCCTGATGATTTAATTTTGTGTTTGGGCAACAAGTAAATCTTAGTTTTTGCACAAAATTACTTAGCCTGCTTGGCAGATGCTAGAAAGATAAAGGGAAGGGGAGAATGCATGCATGAGACACGAGGGAAGGGAAAAGGAAGCACCTGCAGCAACGCCATTGTTTGTTTCCTATTTTTCATCTTGTTTTGGGATGAAAAAATCACTAATGGTCCTGAAGACTTACTGTAATTACAGTAAATGTTAATCATGGACTTAATCTGGTGTTCTGATTGGTCAACACTGATACCACAACATCCTGAGTAACTTGATCTGTTGTTCTAAAATTTAAAAGAATGTGGTGGATGATGTGTAAGAAGGATACAAACGTTGTTTTAGAAAGTAACAGCCTCTAATTTAACTCAAAAGAACAGCAGAAAAGGTGCTGAAACAATTCCAGGAAAGGAAGAACTTGGGGGTAGTTTTGCCAACTGGTTCTCAGGAGAAGTCTCATCTTCCTGCTTTGAACAGCAGCATGACAGCACTGCAACATGATTGCATGTATGTAGTTTGATCATGTACAGTGATTCAAATCAACAAGATCAACTCACACTGCAATTGTCACTGGAAATATATCGTTAAATAGGACTCCTCTGCTCCCTGTGGTTGCTTTCCTTACCGATTTGGACACGTTTTGACCAGTGCACATTTTATTTGCATCGCCATTTAGTGAGATGTTTGCAGATGTCTCAAATTTACATATTAAGTAGGGGTGGAGTGGAAATAACAATGGCATTGCTGCAGGTGCTTCCTTTTCTCTCCCTCCTGTCACACTCCCATCGCTTCCCCGCCCTCCCCCCCGTGTTCCCCCTCCCCTTCCCCTTTCTAGGGCCTGCCACGCAGCCTAAAAACTACCGGCACTATGCTGGGCACCCTGTATTTCAAAGGTTCAGAGTTTTGAGCTCCCAAATATTTTTCTTAGAGCACAGTCTTGATAACCAGTGGTTTACTGTTGTCCTTTTGCCTCAGAAGTGATATTTTAAGCTATTTTAAAGGGTTTTGAGTTCCTGTGACTGTGCCTCCCTGTCGTTTCTTAATGAGGTGCAGTCTGGGTCAAAAGGATGACAGTACATACATACATACATACATACATACGTACATACGCTTTATTACAACTCCTCTGTACGGGGCTATTCTGCCGTAATATGCAATAAAAAAGAAGAAAATATACAATAATAAAATTACATAGAAATGAAAATAGTTATATGTATATATGTCACGAAATTGAAATATTACATAGGTTGTATGGTTATAGAAAACGTTATTCCAGTTATTTAAGAAGTGATTCCAAGAAAGTGGGCTGCGGCTTTCCTTTTAAAACTTGAAATATTGTTAATCGTCCGAATGTCTTCTGGGAGTAGGTTGTATTTGTTTGCCCCACGAAAGGCAAAAGAGCGTTGACCAGTTGATAATCTGGATTTGGACAGGTTTAGCTGTGACTTATTTAAGGTGCTATGTCCTAACACACTAAATCAATCATAAAAGAGGTTGCAAACTAAGATAGGGTGGCACCTGCAGTAAACCACAGGTAAGGTAATTTTACAATTATTTTACATTAGTCCATACATATATTTAGCGGTACATCGCTATAGCATGAAAAATATAGACTGTAAATCCCATACATTTTCTATAAAATAACAAAGCATTACACAAACAGATTAAGTGGGTACCCTGTAGTGACTCAAACAAACAATATTGCATTTTATTTTCCCAGTTATTTTACTTGCCAATGTACTGTACTGTACCATAGTTCCCTCCATAACCTTTATAAGCCTTCTTCTGAAATTAAGTGTGTTCAACCATTTGATTATAAGGAAGGTCCCGTGTCGTTTGTGGTATTCTAATCAGGTTATTCCCTGCCATATTTAGCTAATTCTATTCTTTTTTCCAACAAATTAGGGCCACTGATGCAGAAGACAAAGGAAATAATAATTTATGTAAGCATAATTTGCTGTTTATAATAATATGTTATCCTGAGGTCAATCTGCCTGGTGAATTAAGACTTGGTCTATCTGTTTAGGTTGTTGAATCCTGTCTATTTTACTTCCTTCTTTTATTTTGTAATTATGTTTAGCATCCATGCCAGACTGGGTGACAGAATTTGCTGCAAAACAAGCAAGACAAGAAGCAGAAGACAAAATTAAGGTATTTGCAGGTGGTCACAGAAAGTAATCATCATGTTGAAATCATACTGATTCATAAACTAAATCTCAAGTGGGGATGTTGTAGTCATGGATTACAGAATCAAACAAATTCTTTATAACAATGATATTTTGCAGGAAGAAAGAGAAAGGCTTGAAAAGCAAAGAGCTCAGCTTCAAAGGCTCAAGAATGAAATCAGGCCTGCTTTTGCCATTAAAGGAAAGAGAAAGGTTGGTCACAGAACCAGATGGTACAGTACATTGTCTAGATACAAAGTACGAATGCTGTATTCACCAGTTGTAAGGCTGCTATGTTTTATTGCTTTTGATCCAATTTATGTATCTTAATTGAATCATTCATTTATTGCTACAAAATTTTAATTTGATTTCCTCTCTCAGCATAGTGATGATAAGTTAAGTGGTTCCCACGATGATGAAGACATGGAACACAAAATTGCAGATGAAATTAATGAAGTCCTTGGGAAAACAACTGAAAAGGACCCTGATGCAGATATTGTGTTAACTGAATATGTCAGTGATGGAGAAGAGGCTAGGTAAGGCTGTTTGAAGTATAAAGTGTGTTTTTGAAGGCAAATGAGTGATGACATTGTTTCATGATCCAGTATTCTTACTGCAAAATTAATGAAAAGTTACCAAATGATACAGAATCCAAATACAATGAGTTGCCTTCAAGCTTTCCTGACACCATGGTGCCTTTACCAAAGAGGATCTGAATTCACTGCACCTGGCACCTGGTACTGGATTCAATGGCCTCTCTTATTCTAATTCTAAGGTTTCTGATGCTGTAGTGGTTAACACATTGACTTTCGATTGGGAGATAGGATGCGTTGCAGGGCATCATGGCTCTGTTTACTTTCCTCCATGTTGTCTCTGTTCATCCAGGTGTAAATGGCACCAGCAACAAAATGCCAAACAAGACCCTAAGAAAACTAAAATCCCATCTGGGAGGGAGTTCCTTGCCCATATGCTACAGTAAGGGTACATATGAATGTTGTGCCGCGTAGCACTAGGAACACAAGTAGTGGAACAGAGAATTAACTCTGAAGTGTAAATTAAAGTGCTACTTAAACCCATGAATAACCCACTGGGCGTTAGCCCTAGTAAAGGGAAACAGGGAACCACACGAGGCAAAGAAAAAATCTTTTGACCTCGGTGGGAATCGAACCCACGACCTCCGGATTAGATCTACCGTTACTCTGCCGACTGAGCTACAAGGTCGCACAGAGAAAGTCGGGGACGATATTAGATGGTGAATCGCGGCAAAGAGAAAGTAACGGTACATATGAATGTTGTGCCGCGTAGCACTAGGAACACAAATAGTGGAACAGAGAATTAACTCTGAAGTGTAAATTAAAGTGCTACTTAAACCCATGAATAACCCACTGGGCGTTAGCCCTAGTAAAGGGAAACAGGGAACCACACGAGGCAAAGAAAAAATCTTTTGACCTCGGTGGGAATCGAACCCACGACCTCCGGATTAGATCTACCGTTACTCTGCCGACTGAGCTACAAGGTTGCACAGAGAAAGTCGGGGACGATATTAGATGGTGAATCGCGGCAAAGAGAAAGTAAGGGTACATATGAATGTTGTGCCGCGTAGCACTAGGAACACAAATAGTGGAACAGAGAATTAACTCTGAAGTGTAAATTAAAGTGCTACTTAAACCCATGAATAACCCACTGGGCGTTAGCCCTAGTAAAGGGAAACAGGGAACCACACGAGGCAAAGAAAAAATCTTTTGACCTCGGTGGGAATCGAACCCATGACCTCTGGATTAGATCTACCGTTACTCTGCTGACTGAGCTCTTTTCCACTAGTTGTGTTCCTAGTGCTACGCGGCACAACATTCATATATACCCTTACTTTCTCTTTGCCGCGATTCACCATCTAATATCTTCCCCGACTTTCTCTGTGCGACCTTGTAGCTCAGTCGGGAGAGTAACGGTAGATCTAATCCGAAGGTCGTGGGTTCGATTCCCACCGAGGTCAAAAGATTTTTTCTTTGCCTCGTGTGGTTCCCTGTTTCCCTTTACTAGGGCTAATGCCCAGTGGGTTATTCATGGGTTTAAGTAGCACTTTAATTTACACTTCAGAGTTAATTCTCTGTTCCACTATTTGTGTTCCTAGTGCTACGCGGCACAAC
The DNA here is from genome assembly GCA_016490735.1 of Pachyseris speciosa. Classification (NCBI taxonomy): domain Eukaryota; kingdom Metazoa; phylum Cnidaria; class Anthozoa; order Scleractinia; family Pachyseridae; genus Pachyseris; species Pachyseris speciosa. The sequence continues at coordinate 1,321,274 of JAEMWC010000115.1, read as the reverse complement.
ATTCATATGTACCGTTACTTTCTCTTTGCCGCGATTCACCATCTAATATCGTCCCCGACTTTCTCTGTGCGACCTTGTAGCTCAGTCGGCAGAGTAACGGTAGATCTAATCCGGAGGTCGTGGGTTCGATTCCCACCGAGGTCAAAAGACTTTTTCTTTGCCTCGTGTGGTTCCCTGTTTCCCTTTACTAGGGCTAACGCCCAGTGGGTTATTCATGGGTTTAAGTAGCACTTTAATTTACACTTCAGAGTTAATTCTCTGTTCCACTACATATGCTACAGTAACTTTGTTAAGCATAGGCACACAGGTCTTCCAGGCACGGCTTAAGAAAGTATTATAAGACTAACAATGGAGCATAGCTCTTATGTTCTACCAGGCTGGCGTGAGTACACCATCTCCACCAGTGGTGCTGATCATTAAACATTACATTTTTTAATCTTCAGCTCTGGTCAAGAAAATGATGAAAAAGATGAAGAAACACACTGTCTGAAGGTAATGTAGGGTATAACATTCATTTTAACGTCATATCTTTTCATATGTAAATGCAGACTAGTTAGAAAAATGAACAAGTCAACATGATTTACACATGAGAAGTGGTGCTCAAGGTTTTCATCAAAGCAAACTAAGTCAACTCCAACCTTGATTTGACTCAAAGGCAAGCCACCAAGCTTGCAATAATTGCGTAATGGGCCATTTTTCCTCAAACTTTCCTGTGGCCTTCCACCGATGAGTTATGGTATGATATTTTCTGGAATCGTTCAACATGAAGTGAGACAGTGAGCAAATCTAAAATGGCAAACTTTATTATTGTATCAGGAATGCTTTTCTTATTGAAGTAGTACAATTTCTACCTGTTGTTGTCTTTAGATGTTCTATTGTAGTCGAACACACTCCCAGTTGGCCCAGTTTGTTAGAGAAGTGCAGAAGAGTCCATTTAACGACAGCACAAGAGTGGTGTCGTTAGGGTCAAGACAGAGCCTTTGCATCAACGATGATGTCCGGCGCCTGAAAAACATCAACAAAATCAATGATAGATGTTTAGAACTTCAGAAGAAAGACAAAGGTGGGTGTGTATTTTTTAAGGAATCACGGTGTACAAGGCAGTCACCTCAACAGCAGTTTTCTCTATGAGGAAATATTTTAAAAAACAGGTTCGGTAAATAACTTTATATAGATCTACTAAAGGTAATATGACATCCATTCCCAGGTAATATTGTTTAAAAGTAATACTCATGAATTGGTGTCTTGCCAGTGTGAGAACTTGTATTACATTTTGTGGCAACCAAAAAATGTTTTTACTTGAACAGTGTTAACATTACTTATCTTTAACAAGAGCTGAGAAATGTTTCATATCGTTGAACAAAATTAAAAAAGATCTTGGGAATTATCAGGAGGGCATATACTATACAAAATTATTACATTATTAATATTCTGTCCAACAGAAAAGAAAAAATCTGATGGAGAGAATGCTCCAAAAAGGAAAAAACTGGTGAACGGATGTCCATTTTACTCCTATCAACACCTACAGAAATTTAGAGATCATGTCTTGGTAAGTCAGCATTTTTTGTGTGTAAAACGTTTGATTAACAACTTATTCAAGGCTGAATTCCAAGTTTGCAGTTTACCAAACAAAATAATTACCGGACGGGTATATTGAATATTAGAAAGTGCACATATTAAGGTATATTAAGAAACTAAACTTGGTAGTTACCAATGTTGGATGTTTAATTTATAAAACGAAATTTAAATGACTCAAAGATGTTAATCGTTTTAGGTGGACGTAAAAGATATTGAACAGCTGGTTTCTGTCGGAGAACAAATTCAGGCATGTCCTTACTATGGCACAAGATTGGCCATACCTTCTGCACAAGTGAGTCATAATAAAATAAAGGCAAAATTGAACACTAGGCACTCCCATTTATTTAGTGTTATTTGTTTGGTTGTTAACATTTCACTTTTCCCTTCAGGAGGAAAATTCAGAAATAAACAACAGACTGCTGCGAGGCAGGTCATGGGTTCAAATCCCAGACTGGACCAAAAATAATATATAATCTTGAAATAATATATAAGCTCATGATGACTGTGTGCTCAACATCTTCCTCAGTTTGCAATCATATCATTGACCTGTGATGTTAAGCTGTTGGCCTTGTTGTCTTCACTTATAAGTATGAATGATGAATGATTTGTTTATTCATAGCTCTTGCAGCCTATTGGCTGAATTACAGGTTCTGCAGCAATAAATAATGCAATAAATATAAATACTATTTATAACAATAAGTAAAAGAATGCATTTTCACATGTGAATTCTATTGATCTGTGTACAGCTTGTAGTTCTACCATACAACATCCTTCTTCACAAGTCCACAAGAGAAGCCTGTGGAATAAAGCTTGATGGGAATGTGGTCATTGTAGATGAAGCACACAACTTAATTGACACAATCAGTAGTGTCCACAGTGTGGAAATCACTGGCTCTCAGGTATATATCAAACAAATAAAGCAACTAGCATGTTTTGGGCTTAAATGTATAAATTTTGAAGCCTCAGTTTGCTAAAATTCCAAAGTTAAAAGTAATCTAAGTCTGTTCAATCTGGCAGGTTTCATGTGCGCATTCTCAGCTGACGCAGTACCAGGATCGGTACAGGTGAGGACCTGCAAATGCCAGCATGGTAAAGGAGTGCATGTTTCTTAAAAATGGGTCATATTTATGTGTATGCCAATTATTTATAATTTGCGGATTTCAAAGGCTTTAAACTCTGGCTCACTGACTCAAACTAATAATATTACACAGACCAAACCCACATCCCTAAAAAAATACTGGCTGATCCTTTGGCCTGTGATATCCCTTTAAATTTCTGACCTGCTAACAGACAACCTACTCCTTTGACCCTAACCCACCATACCTTGAAATGACTCTATAATTAATAAATGAAAACAGTCAGCTACTTAGTTGTTTGTAAATTAATAATTACTTATAAGACCAGAAATTCACTCACTCATTAAATACATGTATACATTCAAAATTTAACATGTTGTCATTATATTTTTACTGGCCAGGACAAGGTTAAAAGCAAAGAATTTACTCTACATACAGCAACTGTTGTATATTTTGACATGCTTCTTAAACTGTTTGGGTGGTAAGTGCTGATCATTTTTGTTCACAATTTTTCAACGTATGGTAAGTAATCAGTCTGATTCAGAATATCATACAACTAAACAGTGCTGACATACAAGGCAATCAATAACTTAGCACCTCCTTACATAAGTCAACATTTAGTCTGCTATAATCCACCAAGGAGTTTAAGATCTGCTGGAAAACATCTCTTGGAACTCCCTAAAGCACGTCTAAGAACTTATGGAAACAGCCTTCTCAGTCACTACCCCAAGTTATCGAATGACCCTCTGAAATTAAGTTACATCCTTTAGTCGCCGTGTTTAAAAGCTCATCTTTTTAGAATTGCTTTTAGATATTTTTTTGACTTTTTAGTTTAAATTATTATATATTTAGTTAAGATATTTATTTTTATAACTGTAAAGTGGTATAGAGCTAATATATACACACTGTATAAATGGTGTTATTATTATTATTTGAAATAATTTGGTTTTGTTTTTAATTAATAATGGTGTCATTATAAGTTTAGTTGGTTACTTCAGACTACTCTTGGTTAATTCTTTTGAGAACATCAATAAGTCATTTTTACAGTGCACTCACTTTTGAGATACCTTTATATGAGAAAGATCAATATTTACAAATTAAACACAGTAGCTTTAACTCAGAACTGCAGACTGTAAAATAATTTAGACAAATAGTTAAGTTATAAAGTGAACACTATTTTTTTTCCAATCCAACAGGAAAGGATACATTGTCAAAGAGTGGAATGCCACCTACAACAACAGAGCATGATGTTCTTAATGGGCCAAAAGAATCAAGAGCACAAGGTTAACAATCACTTATTGACAGTTCGTTTTCAGAACTGTCAATCTCTTTGATTCACCTAGTGCATCTACTTAGTCTACACATTTATCACCTGTAGCAGGATAGCTACATTTTGAGTATGATGAGCCTACAGTAGTTGAGACCAGCTGTAACATCAGACAGTCAACTCAATTCTTTGCTAGGAGTTTTAAACAGGGACCATGCAGGGGGAGGGGCCAGGGTGCAAGCCCCCCCCCCCCCCCACTTTTTGTGGATAAAAATAATAAAGTAAGTAAAAGACACATCCAGAATGTTTCCACTTTTTGTGGAAAAAATAATAAAGTAAAAGACACATCCAGTACTTTCACAGGATAATAGTGCTTGGCTAAAGGTGGCGGACCTTGCGGGAAAACATCCAAATTTATGATTGGTTCCTTAATTTCGATCCTGTCTGATGGAATAAATGTTAAAACCACTATCTTTACAATTCATACACTTAGTTGAATTACGTTTTAAGTGTGATTACAAAGTTTATTTTGTCACTAACCCCTTTTTACTAAATGCTTGAATTGAGTTGAAAAGTGTAGAAAAGGATATCGCTTGATTGTTTGAGTTAATAAAATATGCTAACTGCTGGACAAAAAAACAGAATTAAACAGAATTATATGCGTTTTAATTATTTTTAGAGTTTGTCTCCTCCCCTCAATTGAAAATGCAAGACCGACCCCCCCCCCCCCCCTCCCCACTTTAAGATCTGCTCTGCGGGCCCTGTTAAGTCAAAGTTTGTGATAGCCAATACGTTGTGAGTTGCATGAACTATTTTACAACAAAGGAATCAATATTACTGTAACTTGGACATGTCTTTGTCATGCCATCATGTATGCTGATTAGTATCTCTTAAGTAATAAGATTTCAGTAACTTGTGATAGAAGTTTACGCTGTGCTACCACTGTAATAAAAATACTCACTTTGCTACTAATTTTATTGGATTTGTTTTTGCTTCACTTGTACAGAGGATGTAAAGCTTCAAACAATCAACGATTTCTTATTTTCTGTGAAAATGGACAATGTCAACCTTTTTAAGGTGAAAACAAGTTACCATTATCTTAAGACAATAAAGGCATTGTTAAGTAAGTAAATTGAAGGCCATATGCAAAAACTCGGGCACTTTCTACGAAGAAAATTTTTTGACCTAAATAGTCACTTAGGAGGGTTTTCCACTAGCCTCTTCAATTATCATTAATGAATTAAAGTGTCACTTGACATACTGTCGGTAAGAATCTCCTTGTAATACAAGTGTTACTTTTATTGATTTACAGATTAAAAAATATTGTGAGAAGAGCATGATTTCTAAGAAGGTAAAACTAAATAAACATTATTTAAATGCACTATATCATGTAATGTTTAATAAATTCGCAATTCGTGTTTTATCAAGTCCTAAAACACTCGGCTGCACCTCATGTTTTAGGACTTGATAAAAACACGAATTGCGAATTTATTAAACGGCTTAAAAAGCTTTACTTACACTAAAATTTAGATTTTGGCCTAGAAAATTGGATGTAAAATTTACCGTAGCCGTGTCTTTATCAGATATAAAGATACTCGTTAAAAATTAATTTCTTTTGTATTTCCTTCATGAATTATAAATGAGATTTTTTTGAAAAATATAATGATGATGATTATAGTAGTACTAATAACAATAATAACTATTTAATACTGTGAATATGTATGATTAGTGCATTGTTGATAAATTTCTCTATAGTTCAAAATGTTAATAGCTACTTTAATTTGTTTCTCTGGTTTTAATAATTTATTATTGGCAATTTTGAATTACTTTTGTCTGCAGCTCAATGGATTTATTGACAAATACCATTCTGTACAAGTTGATACAGGTCAGAACACTAAACAATATTTAGGATCCAGAACTCTTTTAAACAATGATTCACAAACCCACCATTAATAAGGTGAAGAGGCAGTAATTATGTTGTAGTGTCAAGTTGAAGGTCACTGCAATCACATTGTTCTGTAAGACACCAATTGAAGGGTGTTCCTTGGCATATACACTGGTTATGGTGTCAGAAATGAAGTTCTGCACTGATTGTGTGATTTAAAGGCCTGGATTCAGCAAATTAGCGAATGACTTTTGCCTAAAACTGAACCAACTCAAAACAAAGAAATCTACCATGCAACAGATCCTTTTGTTTCTGTTTAATTTTAACGTTTTGGGAAAAGTCATAAACTATAAAGGACAATATGAGAAAGATAATAAGAAATAGTATTACCTGTGAACTCTAAACACGGTTGGCATATTTGAAGAAACTAATAGTCTGTCTAAAGGAAGACAAATGGTTGAAAGGTGCCTGTCTTTTCACACTGAAAACCCGGGCTCCTACTTCAAAACCAAACAAACACCTTGAGTATTTATTTGCATCAACAGGGTCAGCTGATGAAGAGACATATCAGAGCACCAGCTCACCTCTCCAAATCATTGAGAGCTTTTTAGAAGCACTCACAAATGCTGACAAAGATGGAAGAGTTGTTGTTAACAAGCAAGGTTTAATATGGACAGGCTAACATTCATGCTTGGAAATTTTAACCTCAAATTGGGTCAAACACTTTTTGGCCGCAAGAGGGCTGGGCCCACGTATACAAAAATATCCAATATGGCAGCTCAAAATGAGCCTGACCAAGACGAACTTATTAATGGAATCAAAGGAGCATTAAACCGTCAGAAATCGCAATTCCAACGCCGGATTTCAAATGTACACAAGTTGAAAGATCTTGATCAAACATGATCTGTTTTGATGTTGCGATGCCACAGGAAGTGTTCAATTTATTACACAAAGGGATAATAAATTGCACAAGTTATAGTGTAGATGTTTTGGAGAAGCCTGGTGTAGTGACAATAAAATTCAATAATATGAGAAGACTGTGTGCTCTGTTCAATAAATTTGAGGGCTGTGAAGGATTTAAAAAGGAGCTAGGAGCTGAAAAAGGGATGGTGAAACTTATTGTTGATGACAGCAAGAATGGAATTATAAGATACAATTTTAAACAGGAAATCTTAAAAATTTATTTAATTTCCATTATGGGTACTGGAATGCATTTGGCATCAGTCAGCATTGAAACAGGAACAGTGCATATATGAACGATCATTGCTGTTATGAGCACTACTTTTATTTTCACTACTGCTTAAGTAGTGTTAACAACTGCAATGATCATTTTCATGTTCATTCTTTAATCCTCAGTTCAAATGTAGGATTTTCATATATGCGTTCTCACAGAAACTGGAACAGTTTATATGCCAGTGTGAACTGGATGTGTGCAGTGGTACATGTACAGTCTTGGGTTGTAACAAGTTCAGACAACAACATACATTTTGGCTATCTAGAATAGTTTCATGCTCGGGATTTTATGATTTTATACGCTTGAAATGAGCGTTCATTGATTGTGTTGTATGAAATAATCTCATTGAAATGGTCACCAATTGAAAGATAAAACAGGGGTTGTAATCTTTAGCAGGATCATAAAAAATTAAATTCTTCTATTATAACTTGTCAGCTCTGGGGATATAAGAAACTTTATGATCCCTTTAAGAAATAAAGGCTGACATTGTTTCTGTTATTTTCTTCCATGCAACTTTTTGACTCCAAGTCACAGTTCAGCAGTTAAGACAAGTACTTCAAGCACTCTCTTGTAGGTTTTCCCTCAGCAACAGACTTCATGATCTATCCATGAATTTATGACCACAAAACAAACATTTGTCATCATTTTCACCTTTGGAAAACCCATAGGAGCAAAAGTGATGTGGATCAGTGGTAACACGATTGGGGATGAGGCTGTCTCTTGATTGATGATACGTCAGGAGAGAGGGCTGGCGAGGAGGTAGCCAAAGTTTGCTGATGTAATCATGCCTGAAAACCTGATTCCAGCGTTCTTTGAAAAGGCTGTTTCATGCATAGCTGGCAATCTGAACATGCTTGGCTTCTCTCCCCTGCATGGTGTTCACACCTAATCCAGTTTTGAATTTCTCAAATACCCACTGTGTGTGAACAGGGACAAAATGCCCAATGCTCCAAACTGTTCCAGATACAGTGCCCTTGAAGAGTCTGACTGCAGTAAAGTAATCCTGGGCTAAACCCTCCAGTTGATCAATGGCTGGCTGAGTTATGTGGTACATTGAAAAAATGGAGGCACAGTCTCTGAGCTTAATTGCAATGAAAACAATAAACAAAAGTTTCATGAGCAATTTTGGATCATCTGAATCTCCCTTGATGGCATTCACAAGGAAAATAAACCCATGCAAAATGAATCTTGAATCCTTTCCAGTCAGTCTGTAAGAAAATTCTTTGTCTTTTGACCATTCTTCCAGCATCCACTTTCCAAGCTGCTTCTTCAAACATCCAGCTTTAACATCACACTCTAGTGCCTTCATGTACCTCAACATTGCACATGTTGGGGACAATTGTGATAGGCTGGTGATCTTCTCTGGGAGGTTACTTAAGGAAATTGTGAGGTCAAGTAGCATTGTGTGCAAATGCTGCACCCCATTGTTTTTGAGGTGAAGGGGTTCTACAACCTCTTTATCACACAGCCTTCCAATCAGTAGCTCAAACTCTTGCCTTGACTTTTTGCTTGCAATGAATCGAGTGACTTCTGCTTTTTATTGAGGCAGCAAGGGTTGTTGGCAGTAATTCCAAAACCAAATTTTATTCTCTCTCCTGAGAGATAACCTTTCTTGGTTCTTTTTCCAGTATGTCTCATAACCATTGCTGATCTCCCTTGCTGGTATTTTACCTCAGTACCAATGATCCCCCCTGCATATAGCAGAGACAAGGAACGGATAAAATTTTCATTACTTTCCTCATAGGCCTTCGCTTGAGCATTTATTTTCATGGCCGCTGCTCTTTTAAGCTTTTTAGAAGAATCGAAATATTTAGAAATATCAGCCATCTTGCTGGACTTGAGAACAGTGGAAAACATTCCGTCAAGAGCAGGTCCTCTATTTTCCACTGAACCTCCATTCACCTCTGAAGCAGCAATCAGGGTCTCTAATTGCCTCCTGTGGGCACTACGTCTCGGCAAATTTAATTTACCCTCCCCAGTGAGTTCAGATGGGCTTTCTTTCCTACTTTGTGAAGTATTTTGAGAGATTTGAAAAGTTGTCGCACAGCTTTGAGATGGTGAGGTCACCTCAACTTCAAGCTGACCCACACATTCTCGTATTTTCTCACTACTTCTTTGCAGGCGCCTCAACTTTTTTCTCAGAGCAGAGAGCTCTTTACTCTTTAACAGATACTCTTGTTGGAGGGTAACCCTTTCTTGAGCTAGTTCACCAACAGGGAATCGTTTCTTCTGCAAAAATTGAAGCGATCTCCGAGGAGTTCTCCTCTTCTTACTTCCCATCTTTCGATCGCCACAGTCACAGGCCACAGGTTTCCTTTTAATTAAAAATCGAGTATTGAGAACAGTGGAAAACATTGTTACAACTTTTTACACATACAAAAGCAAAATTATAACCGCTCAACTCAGAATTATAATAAATCAATATCTCTTCTGTGGTTCTACCGTTTTAGTTTTCAGTGAAGCAAGCGTTTAATCCTCATTTACCTCCGTTTTTGACGACGAATAGAGGCCTTCAGTTATAACTACAATCATTCTCTGGACCTCCTTGTTCACTACGAATGAAAATTCAGAAAAATACGGACAAACTCGATGAATGAGGCATCAAAAGAAAGCTGGAAAGCCGTAGATTTTATTTATTGCCGCAAAAGTTTGTTTTCGTTACCAGGCGCCCACAAACAGACAAAATACATCGCCACTCCGGTCCTCTGAGTCGCCATGAAAATGGCCATGCAGCAGATTGCATAAGAAGACTGGAAACTAGTCGACATTTTTCTGGCCTGATTTGAGGCCATAATTTCCAAGCATGATTTGTTATTAAATTTTCCTTTAACTGTTCTACAGTACAATTGCAAACAAACAAAGAGTAAAAGTTTTTAAACTCTTAAAAGAGGTTTTGTTTCATCACACGATTTATGTGTAAAAGTAAGTCAATGTATAAAGTTATATTTGGAGCCTCTGTCTACAGGGATGTTGACAAATCCTTTTTTGAAAAAGTTAATATGTGATAAAGAAACCAGTGTTCTGTTTTTGAGAAGTAAATCTGTGATCTCGCATCAAAATAAAGACTATTATCGGTAATCTATTTTGTTCTCTCCATACTTGTGTTGCACTGAGTTCTTGAAAAATTGGATTTGGACCATGATTTAAACAACACCATAGAGCAAAAACCCATTTTCAACAAAACAACAACTATCTGGGGATCTGGTTCACAGAGACATAATATTATAATTAAATATATATGTAACACTCACTTACCCAAAAGTATTTTTCAGGAGTTAGTCTAATCTGTCTCGCTGAGAGACGGCATTGTTGTGAATCAACAGGTCGACTCAGCACTTCCAGCCTGAAGTTTCTACTCCTGAACCCAGCTGTCCATTTTAGGAGCATCGTGAGAGAAGCCAGAGCAGTTGTTGTTGCTGGAGGCACAATGCAACCTGTAAGAAGAACATCGAGGTTTCTCATAATATTTGTGGCTTCTAAGTAACCTGCATAGTATAAGCTAAAAGCGGATGAAACAGGGTTTAAAATCATGAAGCCACCCATTTTGCTTGCAGCTCACTTTCTCTGTTCTCTACTTCCTTTATGACTTCAAGTTACTGGGCCGTAGCCAGATGAAAATTGTTACCAAGGCAATGTCGATAACAAGAAATAAACACCTCTTTAATATTCATGTATTATTTTTCAATGTATAGCCTCCTCCAGGAACCTCAAAAAATGCTTATGCAACTGTGAAACTAGAAGCCTGTCTACATATATTTTTAAGGGAAAAAGGCTGTAGATTCAACATTTTTACTGAGGCAAATGCCTTGGTTCACCTCATGCTAGCTACGGCCCAGAGTTAGATTGAGATCTATAGTCCTGCTATTGTGGTCAGCATCAAGTATTTTTTGGTGGGAACTGAGAGCAAAAATTTATTGTTGGTTTTTTTGGATCAGGGATCAGACATTTTCATTGAGAAAATAATATTAAAACTGTATGCCTCCTTAGGTACATGTAGGTAGGTAGCTTTATTTCAGCTCAGGTTGATGAGGCTGATTACGCCCCTAGCAATACATGCTAATATGCTGAGAAAAGTATAAAAATATCAAAAATTACATGAGCCTTATGACTTGGAAATCGCTTTTACTATTATTAGCAACATTTTACTGCTTGTTTCAGTTGTTTTTAATCTAGAAAGAAATTTTCCTACCGCTGGCAATATATAGCAAGAGATCAAGAAAAGAGACCAGTAAACAAAGGGAATGATTTCTTCTTAGCTAAGCTTTTGATGGGATTTCGTGAAGGTTGCTGAAGATTATGAAACGATCATGAATAGTTAACTTGAGTTACTGCCACACTGCTATGAAATGTTTTACTTTTATCTCACATTTCAGATGGCAGATTTTAAGGACCAGCTGTTCACTTGTGCAGGACTTCCCAGTGAAAATATTGTGGAGTTTTCCTGTGGTATAATATTTATATCGTATACTTTTCCTATGTTTTTCTTTTTGAACGTTTTCCTTTAGCTTCTCAGCTCTAAATCTCGATTTCCATGTATCTTTTTAAGGCCACGTTATCCCTCCCGAGCAATTGCTTTCAGTGGCGCTGGAAAGAGGCCCCGCTGGGAAAGAACTTGATTTCACTTACCAGTCCAGGAACTCAGCTGATTTGGTAAGATCTTCGCAAAAAGCGCCGACATAACAAGCACCGAAGATGATGCTTATATTTAAGTGCTTAACTGCAGAATACCCAGCCAATCCAAGGTTAAGTTTAAAGTGACTACGCGGCTACAGTTCTCAGCTGCAGTTTAACCAACGAGAAGTATAAATGTTGTTTTCTCTCCACGGCGAACGTGCTCGCTGGAAACTGCAGTTTCCGTGATAATTTCTTAAAAATTGGCATTTTCTAATCGAGAAGAAGTGAAAATGCTTTTCGTGAGTTAGTCTAAGTAAACAAAGTCTAAAAATCGTGTCTCTTACCGTGTTATGCCCTTAAAATGTAGCTAAGGAAACTGGGGCTCTTCATGAAATGTCCGCCAATTTTTATAAGGTAACCGGAACTTGAAGGAGAACTCTCACTTCCGGTTATCCAAAACGAGGCAGAAACGGATCTGTAGGAAAATTTCTCCCTGGTTTTGGCAGCCGGGCGTAGTGGCGCACGCCTGTAATCCAGCTGCTTGGAGGCTGGGGTGTTTGAATGGCTTGAGATCGGGATTCCTGGGGGCGGTTGTCCTATGTAGATCGGGTGTCCGCGCTAAGTTTGGCGTCAACATGGGGAGCACGGAGGAGTCTGAGTTCTCCAGGTTGGTTAAAGAGGAGCGAACCGGCCCAGGGTGGAAACACAGCAGGCAAAAGCTCCCGCGTCAAACAGTAGTGGGATCGCACCTGTGAATAGGCGGCAGTTCACAGCCCGGTCGAGATAGTCATACTCGACCCTGTTTTTTTTTTTTTTTTTTAATATCATTTTTTTATTTTGGTCCTTTATATTTTCTTTGTTAACTTGCCAAGAAACGAAACTGCAAAAGAAAAAAAAAAGAAAAAAAAATTGGTTCCACTCTTATTAGGCTTGAACTTCCAGTTTAACCACCATCCTTGAATTAAGTTCTACTATCTTTGAATTTTTATTTTGCTTAGAAAGACGAGTTGGGCCGACTTCTCATCAATATTTTTGCCGTTGTTTCCGGCGGAGTTGTGTGTTTTTTCTCCTCGTATGATTATGAAGAGAAGGTGCACGCACACTGGCAAAAAACTGGGATTCTTGAAAAAATGAATGCAAGAAAAAAGGTAGGTAATAATGTTTTATTTCCCATCTAAAGATTGAATTCGTATATCACGAACTTTCAGTGCACAATTCCTTTTTCGAACATGCGAATTAAGTCACATAAAGCCCATCCGAAAATAAGCCCCTGTTTCAAGTTTATTTCAATCAACACTTTTTATGAATAGAAAATTGTAGGTAGACTGGGCCGCAAATAGCTTTCGAGATAATCGACGTGGACCAGTCATCATCATCATTTGTGGTCACGTATTCCTAGATCATCAGGCTATTTCCCATAGCCTTAGATGTCTAAGGTCCTTCTTAAGATTCTTGCTGTGCCCAATAAGCAGGCTTTCTGGAGTTGCTTGAAGATCCCAGGTGTTCCTATCTTAGCAATCCACATCATCAAGTTTTTAGTCACTGCCCCAAAGTGCCCCAACTACAACAACAGTCAACGGTCTCTTCCACTGGTTTTGGCTTGTGATCATACCAGTTCTTGTTGCAATCCAAACCAAACTTTTGACAGTCTCCATATTATTGTTATTGTTGTTGTTGTTATTGTTTATTGTTATTGTTATTATTATTGTGGATGATATATGAAAGGATCATCCTTCATTTGATGTTATTATTATTATTAAGAATTTAGGGATTTTTTAATATAAAAATTTCCCCGACGAGGAGGATCGCGTGTTATAAGAATGAACGTCCGAAGTACTTTGAAATAAATTGAAAATACTAACTGGTGAATGCATTAGGGTTATCGCACTTTTGCAATACAATAAATTTATTCGTAAAATTGTTGGCTTGAGTCGTTTACATTATAACTTGGCGTTTTAACCCGTATCTAGTATATTTTGCGTTCAGGTATTTCGAGAGCCCAGGAAAGCAAACCAGCTCGACCAAGTTCTGTCATCGTATGCAGCTTGCATTAAGGTCAGTGCAAGAATGCGCTAATCATCTATCCCAACAAAAGAGCCTCAGTTTGCTGCCGAAATGCT